>OY293313.1:6730446-7330446 GCA_958502075.1 Orchestes rusci | reverse complement strand
TTCTGATAATACTGGAGATTGAGAACGAGGGAGTAGTTTTTCAGTTGATTCCTGTAAATGATAACAAGTATTATTAGTGGTGCGAGATATTAAAATCAATGAATTTTCAGGAATCACTTTTCCAGATTATGGGGTATTAGCTTATGATTGAAAAATATAATTTCATATCTGTATGTTATTGGAACTTGAAGTGCGTAATGCTGCAGCATGTGTTTTAGACAGCCGGAGTCGAGACGTCGCAAAAGTGGGTGGAGCTTGTATAGATTCCACAAAAACTCGTTTCCTACGGGAAAATCCCGAAAAAAAATTGAAAATTTTTCTTGAGTGTTTCTGAAATTGTTAGAAGCAAATAAGACTTCTAACAGCGTTATTTGGTTGAAAGAGAGTTATATTTGATGGAATCATTTTTTGGCAAGGATAGTTGATTTAAGTGTATAATTGATGAATGAAAACATTTTGCAAATATTTTTTTTTTGTTTAGATGGCGGTTTTTTCATAAATTTGACAGATGTCAAAATATATTCCAGAAAAACCGATTTTCGGCGATTTTTTAGATAGTCCCCAGTACAGCGTGGTATTTTCTAAGTGATATATATATAGTCGTGAAACGTTGTGAATTGCTTCCTTATATCAAGTGTACTAACTCCTGAAAATAGTAACTTGGGGGGTGGCCATGTCTTCGCACACGCAACCTCTTAATCTTTATCACCTGACGGTATTACGAGGCAAAAATAACGCATGGTTTGATGGCCACCGAAATTTCAATATGTTAAACATCTGGAGGTTATGGAATTACAAACATACAGTTTTGATTTTTCAAAAATTATTCTCTACAGGGTTTTTCACTTAAAACTCCCCACGTCAATATCTCGGAAACGAATAGGAATATTTGATTTCTGTAAAAAGTAGTCAATGTATGGGGTCGAGTACTTATTTTTCACAGTTGAAAAAATTCGACGCCTACCAAGAGTAAAGCGTCGCGACGCATCGAAAATATTAATCGATTGCAGGAACTTTGAAATTACTTTAAAAAAGAGATGTGCGTTTTTGATCCTATTAAAAATGTATTTTTTGTCTCTCTCTAACACATGAGTTCTCATGGAAAAATCCATCAACATAATTTTTTTGAATAATTGCGATACATTGTTGGCTTAGGAACATAAGAGGCCCTCAAAATCCGTCATAAAAAATCCAGGACCGTATTTAAAAAAACAAAGTTGATGATGGCTGCTCATAGACGAAACGTCGGTTCTTCAATTTAATAACGCTATCTTGTAAAGGGCAAAAAGTGGCAATGGAGAAGTTCCATTCATTTCAAAATATCTCTTCAAATGTGGTCAGAAAAAAATGAAAACAATTTTGAAAAATTTTGGTTTTTTTCGGATAATTTCGGACTTAGTCGGAATTTCTTGGCATTCAAAACGGCATTTTGTTAAGCATCAAAATACGCAACTTTGCCTCCATTTAACCGACCTTGTATCTCTCACGGTTTTCAAGATCCCCATGATAGACATTCTTATCTTGGACACACTGTATATCTCAAAACTGAGTAGAATAAATGAGTTCGACTGAATAACAAAAAAGTTTATGAATAACTTGTACTTTTGCATGCGCGTAGTTTCAAAGTTCCTGCAATCGATTAATATTTTCGATGCGTCGCGACGCTTTACTCTTGGTAGGCGTCGAATTTTTTTAACTGTGAAAAATAAGTACTCGACCCCATACATTGACTACTTTTTACAGAAATCAAATATTCCTATTCGTTTCCGAGATATTGACGTGGGGAGTTTTAAGTGAAAAACCCTGTATATTGCTTCTGAAAGAATGGTATACCCGGCCACCAAAATATATCGCCTCGTAATACCGTCAGGTGATAATAAGGACATGGCCACCCCCAAAGTTACTATTTTCAGGGGTTAGTACACTTGACATAAGGAAGCAGTTCACAAAGTTTCACGACTATATGTATCACTTCGAATATTCCACATGTACAAAAAATCCCATAAGAGCAGTTGAATTTTCGGAGGCTTACAGCGAATATTCCACTCATGTACAAAAAATCCCATAAGAGCAGTTGAATTTTCGGAGGCTTACAGCGAATATTCCACTCATGTACAAAAAATCCCATAAGAGCAGTTGAATTTTCGGAGGCTTACAGCGATAACACCAAATCGAAAATACCACTCTGTCATGGCAACACAAATAACCAGGTTGTCAGGGCAATCGATATGGCAACGACCATTTTTTGACACAAATAACCACGTTGTCAGGGCAATCAACATGGCAACGCAAATTTAGTGAAGTTATATTCTAGAATTCTTGAAATATTCTTCTAAATACCATTCGTGCTTTAAAATTAACCGGATAAATTTTCGCTCATGCGTGTTTTCTCTACAAATTTCACTCGACCTTCGGTCTCGTGAAATTTTGAGAAAACACGCATTCGTGAAAATTTATCGGTAATTTTTAAGCACTCGTGGTATTACCTTCGATAACACCAAATCGAAAATACCACTCTGTCATGGCAACACAAATAACCAGGTTGTCAGGGCAATCGATATGGCAACGACCATTTTTTGACACAAATAACCACGTTGTCAGGGCAATCAACATGGTAACGCAAATTTAGTGAAGTTATATTCTAGAATTCTTGAAATATTCTTGTAAATACCATTCGTGCTTCAAAATTACCGATAAATTTTCGCTCATGCGTGTTTTCTCTACAAATTTCACTCGACCATCGGTCTCGTGAAATTTTGAGAAAACACGCATTCGTGAAAATGTATCGGTAATTTTTAAGCACTCGTGGTATTACCTTCGATAATACCAAATCGAAAATACCACTCTGTCATGGCAACACAAATAAACACGTTGTCAGAGCAATCGATATGGCAACGACAATTTTTTGACACAAATAACCACGTTGTCAGGGCAATCAACATGGCAACGCAAATTTAGTGTAGTTATATTCTAGAATTCGTGAAATATTCTTCTAAATACCATTCGTGCTTTAAAATTAACCGGTAAAATTTTCGCTCATGCATGTTTTCTCTACAAATTTCACTCGACCTCCGGTCTCGTGAAATTTTGAGAAAACACGCATTCGTGAAAATTTATCGGTAATTTTTAAGCACTGGTGGTATTACCCCCAAAAATACCACTCTCTTCATTTTTGACATAGATATGACATGAACTTGTTTAGAATGGAAAGCTTTTTAAATTTTATTCCTATTAAAGAGAGAATTTAATTATTTTTCTTACGATTCTAACGCTATATCATATGATAGGGTTATTTTTGAAAATTAAGTATTTGTATGCGTTTTTTGTGTTTTTGTATTCGCGTTTTAACTGAACGTAATTGATCCAGTTACCTATGAAAAAAGATCAATAAAGAAAATAAATCATTGACGGTATAGTTAAATTTTCGAAAATTCCACCGTTATTAGGTGTTAATGCAAACATTTCATCTTTTCAATACCGAATTAGTTGCCTTTCTTAAAGATTGCCCATTAATATAATTGAAAGCTTCGATTACAGCAGCTCGAAGTTCATCAATTCGATGGGTTGTGACAAAACATCGTAAGCGACTTGAGTAAAACTTTACAGAAGATATATGTTTTTTTCTTCTGATTTTCATGTTTTTAATTGAAAATGAGTGAATTTGTGTAGGGACATTATTGTATTATTATAGATTAAGTAGTTTAGACTTTTTATTTTAATAAACTTTGTCATTTTTCACTTGATTTTGAAACTAACGATGTTTTGTCAATACTTTTTTTGAATTTGCTATATATTCATTGGTCGCCTAAGATGGACAAGACTAGAAAACACGTAGGAACTTGGCAAAATCAATAAGCAAACTGTATTCGAAATAATCCAATCTACTTCAAAGACAAGAAAGTTTTTTCTGGCCGACGAGTGCTAAGCGGGGATACAGTTCTGATAGTGTGCAGTTTATCGTAATTCGTAAGCTACCGCTACATGTAAAAAACATAATTTTCGGCAATTAGGTTTCTTACGATGTTTTGTCAAAAACCCATCGTATTGTAGAATAAGTTTTTTGTAAACTATGTTTTTCACAGAGCCCCACAAAAAAAATCTAAATCCGAAATATCGGGAGATCGTAGGGGCCCAAGAGAAATCCTCAGCAAATCTTACAGCATTTTTATTGCATTTTATGTTGCATTCTAAAGAGTGTTCAATAAAAAAAAGGGATAAAGTCACCTATGGATTGCAATTGTTTCGACCTACGCTCATGACAGAAAAAGTAATCCAGAGGTGACTTATCCCTTTTTTTTAGTGAACACTCGTTACAATATCGCGTTTTTCTAAATTGGAAAACTCCATTTTAGCAAAACACTTTTTGAACTACTTCAAGTAAATTTTCAAAATAAAGCAATATTGTTACGTGTCACTTTGGTAATCATAATATTTCTTAATTCTTTATTTCATTTATTAGTAATTTTCCCTAGATAACTATAGATTAACTACGTTTAGGTGAAACATGAATAGGGATTCGCGAAACCGAGACTAAGACCGACACTAACGTATATTCTTGGTCTCGAAAAATGAATCATGGTATCTTGGTCTTGATCTTGAAACCAAAACCGAGAATGGTCTCGGTCTTGTCTCGTTCAGTCTAGGTCTCGAAATTTAAAATAGGTGTCTTCCAATATTCAGTGTCACAAAGCAATATACAATTATATTTTCCATTGTCCACTGTGGTAATAGTGAGTGAAAAATAAAACAATATTTTTTGTACAACCTACACGTAAAGTCCACTTTTCAATGCATGCAAAGCAGGCGGAAACTTGCTAATTTTGGCAGCCGGGCCTAAAAGTACTTTCGCGCCCGCGGGCGCAAAAGTAGGTTGCTTAGAAACGGTTCCTTGGATCCCAACGCCTCTGGATCTAATAACCACGTGACAGCCTAGAATACTAAAAGGAACTAATCACGTGAAAATCTCGGTGACAATGAATCCGCACCACAAAAGAATACGGGAACACACCTATTGTAACCATGGATTGACAGTTGTCACTAAACTTGTCAGTTGTCTGACTTGTCAGCAGTGTAGTTCAGTGTATCGATTATTTATTTTTGATTTTCATAATTATTCTTTTTCAAATGATTACAAACTGGTTGTACAAAAATCACTGTTTGTACCACGGACGAAAGATGATTTTGACTCGGCTAATATCTGCCCTCGCTTCGCTCGTGCTGCTACTTATACCCTCGTCAAAATCATCTATTTTCCGCCCTTGATACAAAATGTACTATTAGTACAAAATATTATCATACTCAGTTGAGAGTAATAGATTCCATGCAACTATGTAGGTTTTGCTCGAAGAGAATCTGGCCCATAGACACAACCGAGCGAGATGAATTTTGTTAAGTGATGTAACATTCAATTGATTTTGTTACCTCAACAATTTCTCAGATTATAAATGGAATAATTATATTTTGAGATTTAATGGTGCAATATTTTTTTAGCATCTTGATGATATGGAAATGATTTATACACTGTTCAGTGAAGTCATATATTTGCGTTGTAGAACTCACGATAGAAGCAGATTCAAAAAATGTTAATTAATAATGGTTGTATTTTGAGAGGTTTGCTGCAAAACAACCTCTACAGATTTTAATGGTCACTTTTCAGGTAATTCAAAGCCATGTATTGTATAATTCTACTTTAATTTTTCATTCAGCGAGTCTCCGCTTTTTGTTTTTAAGATCAAAATATCATCAAGTTTTTGAAAAGTTATGTTAATGTTAATTCAAACAAAAAATAATCAAACATGTCATACCTATCATTTCTACGCACTTTTTGATTTTTATACTGAATAGCGGGTACTTTGTTCAAAGAAAGATTAAAATTTTAATAATGGAAGTACAACGCACATTACAATACATCATCCTATCTAGAGCACAACAGAGTGCATTAAAAATAAAGGTGAGTTTACCTAATATTGTTCATTCCAAAAATTCGAAAAAAAAAAAAAAAGAATTTTTGGAGAGGACAATCTCATACAAACTCACCTTTATTTTTAATGCACAATAAGATAAAATTATAAAAATTAGGGGTTTCCATTTGAAAAAAATGATTTTTGGCCGTTTTCTGAATTTAATTTTTGATCTTATTTTTGGCCCACCATGTAATAATAGTTCTCATATTGCTGTGAAAAATCTATCAAAGTAGGTCCTTTTCAACACGAAATCCAATACAAATTGAACAATGAAGGCTTTCTTATAGGTGAAATTCACATTTAAATAGGAGCCTTCAAACGTCATTTTTGACATGAAAACTAAAATATTTCAAAAACGCTCATACTTAGGTATAGGACATGATAAATGAAATCTGCCTAGAATTTTACGTAGAATCCAAAAATGTAATAATATATAGGGTGTTCCATTTGAAACAAGCGAGTTGGCACCTACTTCCGGTATAACCGGAAGTCGCGCAACGTTGCTTTTATTTAATTTGAGAAGAACATCTATGAATATCCCACCATACAAATTTTCAGAATCCCAATTGCTTTATTTCCCGAGATATTCCAATGGACGGCCACCGTGAGACACCCTGTATTTTGCTCCTACCATCCACTATCTACACTCACTGACTTAGTCATAGATAAAATTATTTTCTCTATGGACTTAGTAAATAAAAATCCGTGAGAGTGATAGGTCCGTGTCTACACTCTATTCACATTCGCAACCAAAAGTCACCAATGTGAACAGACTACAAGTGATCAAACTGAGGGAAACAATCGAAAAGTCACGTGAGATAGATCAACACATGTGATCAGTTCAATCGTTTCTCTATGTCTAATCACGTGTAGTTTGTTTACTTTTGGTTGTGAATTGAGTACTTATACTAAACTAAAGTTATTTGTTGTAGGTATATCTTTGTTATAATAAGAGTCAGTTAAAAAAATAATAAAAAATGATTTGATTCTACTTACCTCAATTGTAATCTCTGCACTCATGTCCACGTCTTCTTTAACTTTCTTTTTGACCCAAAACCAACTGAAAATACTTTTAGCCTGTGCGTTGTAATGATTAAACAATGCTTCCCTCTCCTTCCGGGCTCTATATTCAGCTAGTTTTCTTTTTACTTCACTCATTGACATTTTTCATTAATAAAATCATAGATAAAAATATAATAATATTGAAAAACTGCAGAATAAACAAATTTCGACAAACAAAAATCAGATGATGTGTAAATTATTTAAGGTTAGAAACGTCAGAAACGGGAGGCGCTTACAATCCAGACATAATTTGGGATTCTTTATTTTTAATAATTTTATGTCCGGGGATGGGGTATCGATTATCGAATAGGTGAAATGAACTAAAAATTTCATTTTTCGAGAAAAAGGTCATTCTTTGTAAACAATTTTGCCTGTTGAAAAAATACGATTGTATTAATTTGAAAAAAAAACAAATTGTATACAGGGTCTTCAAGAAGTTGAAAAACATTTTTTTTCTTTTGTCTATTACTGTTTTTTTTTCGTTCAATTTCAGATTCACAATTATTTGCGTCTGCCCACATTTTAACGTTGTGCGTCGTGCGTCCCGTCCCGCCTTTTGCTTATGCAGACGTCCGGACTAGAACAGATTTACGGCGCAAATCCCTTTGATTTTGGAAAAAAAAACCGGCAAGCCAATACACGGATCGGATCACGAATCGCGTGCGTTGAATGTGACGAATATTTTTGCTTGCGAACACGTTCACACTCGCATAAATTTGTATCTGACACACTTTTTAAGCGAATGCTACACACAACGCAAATATTTACTGATGTAGACGTGGCTTGATACTAAAACACAATAACAGGGTGTCTGAAATGATGCGCATTTTGTCATGGTACCCTGTTCAAGTATATTTTGGCCAATAGCTATCTTCGTTAACCCTAGAGAGTAGTTCAAATTAGCAAGATTGTGGTAATTTTTCTGAATTATAAGAATTTGTTATCAGAAAAAACAATTGAGCATCAGAAGTCAAAACAAAAATCAAACTTCTTCATTTTTTTCTAATGGGACACCCTCTATTTTATCTCATAGTTCGATAGAGAATTTCCTGATTTCAAACATAATATAAGTGTTATTTCTGAGGGTTATCAAGATATTAACGTTTTTCCATGCAAGGAATAATGATAATAAATTGGACACAAGGTGTTTATCAGTAGAGACCTGCCAACCATTCTATGTATAAAAAAAAACGTTAATATCTTTATAACCTTTAAAGACAACAGTCCTTTTATATTTGAAATCAGGAAAGAGCTCTTTACCGAATTAGGGGATACAATACAGGATGTCCCATTAAGAAAATTAAGAGGCCTCATTTTCTTGATTTCCGATGCTCAATTGTTTTTTCTGATAATTCAGAAAAAATACTGCAAGTTTGCTAACTTGAACCTCTTTCTAGGGTTAATATTGAAGGAGATAGCTATTGGCCAAAATATACGTGAACACCCTGTACAAAAAGTATGGTGGAATAATCATTTTTTTAAAAGGAACATGTGAACGCAAAAGTCTCGTCAAAAGAATACAAAGTGTTAAAAGTTTAGGAGAACTACGTTTTGTCTGTAGATTCGAGAAAGGCCTCAAGCGATTTTGTTTAAACTTTCAGGGAGCATCTTTTTAAGAAATTTGCTCGAATTCATCTTTTCCAGGACCGGACATAGAGCTAAAAAAGTGGCACGTCATCAAGTTTTCACAAAGTGAAATTAATTTTTTGATTCTCCATTCAATTTTAGCAAAAAAAGTAATCTGAGTCTTTCTTCTTCATGTGTCGTTCTAGAGATAAATAAAAATCAATGTAATGTCAGAAAAAAACACTTATTTCAAGCTCTAAAAAATATGAAATCAGTTGATTTGATATCAACTGCTGAGTAACTGATTGTTAACGTTGACAAAAGTTGCAAACCAACTGTTAAACATGTTTGGGTAAGTATCAATCGTTGTTTGAGTACTCAAACAACGGTATTAACTTATATACATTTTGTATTATTTATGGCCGATTGCACCAACCAAATTCGAGGATAGGTACTTAATGCTTAGGAATGGCTTTAGCAGAAAATATCCAGCAAATAGGGGCAAATCACAAAGAATTCTGCGCAGAATACCAGGAAATTATTGCTTTAACTAAAACGTGCGTTGACAACAACGAGCTAAGAAATTCCAAAGAACTTGACTTTAACATAATGAAAACTCTTCCACAAGAACTAGAGCCTCTTATAGCGAAATGTGGAAATCTAACAGTCACTGAAAAGGATTTACAAGTATCTACCGAAATACTCTCTCGACTTATCGAATTCAAAAACAATCTCAAAAGTGTTGTGGATAATATTGACGGAAAAGTTCTGGTGGCTCAAGCAGCTGCAGCGGCTCAAGAAGCTGCAGCGGCTCAAGCAGCAATGGTATCAGAGGAAAAATTAGATCAAATTGATAGTTCAAAAACAATAAGCAAGTTGAGCAAATATGTTGTTATGACTGATCTGCATAGATATACAGAAATTATAAATTATCATCAGCAGTATATTGCAAGTTTAAGTAATGCTGACAATGATATTCGTTTTAAGCAGCTGAAGTTTGATTTTAACAAGGCTGTTAATACACCTCTGAATAGTCTGTCAGGGGTAAATGCTGAACACATCATGGATAAATATAGGAAGTTACATGGGTAAGTTTTTTTAAAAAGGTTGCTCATATTTAAAAAACACATCATGTGCAGCATCGTACACGTGTCTAAAGGAAAACTTGTTCAAAACTAGAGAATGAGAGAGATAAAGAGTTGAGAGAGAAAGAAATAATTTCAAAATACAGGGTGTCCCGCATAAGAACCGACACAGAGCAGGACATGTAGGGGAACCCAAAATATTATGATTTAACGCAATTTACCTATACAGTGTGGTCACTTAAGTGTGCAACAAACAAGCTCTGTTTCTTTTTCAAATGGCCACTCTGTTTACACTTTCAGGTATTTTTTAAATATAGTTTGCGTACCTACTCTCAATCTGGTCTATTGATCGTTTCAAGCCACTGGTCTATTATTTCCCTGATCCCGTTTTTCAGCAGATCGTTGCTCAAGCACAGGAATACGTCTTTTGAATTGACGCATCTTTTCGGGCGAATGCGACATAACTGAAGTTTTAGTTTTAGGTTATGTATGTTTATTTTGTATTCGGCTTTCCGTTTATTTTTTTGGGAAGTTTCCAGTTTCCACAAAATCAATGCCCCAAGCCTATATCAAATGATAAATATGGCAAATATATTCGAAGACAAATTTGACGAACGTTATGCACGTGCAGTTCAGAGAAAATCCGACCAAGGTTTGAAAAAGAACCAATTCATAATAGCGGTTTCCGAAGGATCAAGTGCCTTGCAAAAATCATTAAAAAAAGATATTGACGATCCAGATATCATACAAATAGCTGAGCTTCTCAATAGTTCGGTGATAAATCCTGATGAACCTAGAAAATGGCCATCGAAGAATGAACACAAAAGGCACCCAAAAGTAGTAACTGACAAAACATCCGACACAACTGAGGCAAATAATGATAAACACATACCAAATGGGCAGAGAAAATCTTTATCGTCAATTTACGACACAGCTAGTCGTGGATCTGCAACTTCAAATTACTATTATAATGACCCTCCAACGTCCCCAAATTCATCTGTTTCATCGAAAACCTCCAAAACAACCGACATCATCGAAGCCCTGCATCTTTCACCAAGAATATCTACCAGGGCACTGTTGAAAATACTCGAAATGGAAAGAAAAGCTAAGCTCGAAAAAGCTATAAGGGAACGGCAACGAAAACTTGAAGAGAAACTCAAGGAAATTGAAGAGCGTAACAAACAAGAATTGGCCATAAGACAAACATTGTTAAGAGAAGAGATGATCAGACAACAGACGCGTATCATGGAGGCGAATAATACTTTTGTATACTCAACAGGACAAGCACAAATAAAACAAGTGACGGAGAACGCAGCCGAACGAGTGAGACAATCTCAAGAAATCCTGAAGGAAAAAGAGAGACAGAAGCAAGCTTTAGCAGAAAATATCCAGCAAATAGGGGCAAATCACAAAGAATTCTGCGCAGAATACCAGCAAATTATTGCTTTAACTAAAACGTGCGTTGACAACAACGAGCTAAGAAATTCCAAAGAACTTGACTTTAACATAATGAAAACTCTTCCACTAGAACTAGAGCCTCTTATAGCGAAATGTGGAAATCTAACAGTCACTGAAAAGGATTTACAAGTATCTACCGAAATACTCTCTCGACTTATCGAATTCAAAAACAATCTCAAAAGTGTTGTGGATAATATTAACGGAAAAAAACAACGGGAAGAAGAAGAGGAAAAAATACAAGAACAATTAAAGCAACAATTATTAGAAGAAGAAAAAGCAGCTCTGGTGGCTCAAGCAGCTGCAGCGGCTCAAGAAGCTGCAGCGGCTCAAGCAGCAATGGTATCAGAGGAAAAATTAGATCAAATTGATAGTTCAAAAACAATAAGCAAGTTGAGCAAATATGTTGTTATGACTGATCTGCATAGATATACAGAAATTATAAATTATCATCAGCAGTATATTGCAAGTTTAAGTAATGCTGACAATGATATTCGTTTTAAGCAGCTGAAGTTTGATTTTAACAAGGCTGTTAATACACCTCTGAATAGTCTGTCAGGGGTAAATGCTGGACACATTATGGATAAATATAGGAAGTTACATGGGTGAGTTTTTTTAAAAAGGCTGCTCAACTTTAAAAAAAAACATCATGTGCAGCATCGTACACGTGGCTAAAGGGAAACTTCTTCCAAACTAGAGAATGAGAGAGATTAGAGTTGAGAGAGAAAGAGATAATTTCAAAATACAGGGTGTCCCGCATAAGAACCGACACAGAGCAGGAGCATGTAGGGGAACCCAAAATATTATGATTTAACGCAATTTACCTATATACCAATTTGGACCCCTAAGAAGTTATACGCCTTGAAGATGAGGGTTCAAATTCCGAAAAAATGTCAGTTATATCTCATCTTCAAAACAACAAATTTGGTACACGTTGTAAGTGTACCAGGACCATTAATCGTTAGTAATAATTGTAGCTCAATCGGGACCCTCTAATGGGTTGATTAGGTATGATGCACCCTTAACAGAACTTCTTAACCCGTTGGCGTAATTGAAAAATGATTGTTTTATTTTATGGGGCATTTAGTTCGAAATCTTTTTTTGCTCTTGTTATATTTCAAAAAAATCTGCCGTTTTGAGCAAAAATCCAAATTAATGATGGCATGTATTGTAGCTGTCATATTAAAAATCGTCGAAAATTTTAAAGTTGGCTACGAAATTGAATGTCAGACTCTACAATCAGGTGAAAAGTTTACACAAAAATCATTTAATAGAAAAAGTAACAATTGAAACAATAGAAATAACATACAGTTAGCACTGAGATGTTATAATAATTGTTCAAATTGGTCACCAAAATGTTAGTTATTTCCAGGGCTATTTCTAATGAGTACCTATGCATTTATCCGTAATTCGATTCCACAATTTGGCTCGATACTCGTGATCATGGAGGTCAAAGTTGTGAATGAATTCCTGCTCTTATCCATTTATTTGAATACTGATGCTTCAAAAAGTCTTCAAGATTACTATTGAGATTATTATTCAAAGGAGGCGATGTTCCATCGTGCATCTATCTTCCATAAACTAATGTTTCAGTCTAAATTGTAGTGAAACCTTGTCAAGTAGATCCGGGAAAGTGTTTTGGAGAAACTCCAAATGAATAGAGCAGTTAGATACTGATCAATAAAACGGATTCATTATTTTAAACTCTCGTTGGAAATTTCGAAGAAAAAAATGTCCCGGCTATTTGGACAATACAAAGCAAGAATTACTTATTGAGTGATTTACTTTCTGAACGGTCAAGTCTGACATTTGCTTCCATAGCCAACGTTGGAATCTTCGACGACTTTTAATATGACAGCTACAATACGAATTTTTAGATATTTGGATTTTTGCTGAAAACGACCAGGTTTTTTGAAAAATAACAAGAGCAAGAAAAGTTTTACAACTAAAATCTCCATTAAATGAAACTATGATTTTTCAACGCCTCCAACGGGTTAAAAAAATTTTTTTTTATTATTTTAATGGTGCAATATCCCTTATCAACCCTTTAGAATACCTTGATTAAACTCCAATTATACTGTCTATGAATGCTATTAGCACACTTGGAAAGTGGAACAATTTTGGTGTGTCTAAGTGAAGATATAAGTAACTGATAGTGGATTTTTTCGAAATTTGAAACCTCACTTGCGAGGCGTATAACTTCTTCGGAGTGCAACTTGGTATAAAAAGTAAACGCCAAACAACTTTGAATCTACGTCATCGTTGCCACCATGCGCGTTGTTATGAAGTTTGCTGGTATCCACATTTGGTCATCATCAAATCATAATCTCTCCTACGCTGTGTCGGCTCTTATGCGGGACACCCTGTATATTATAACTGTACAAAAGTTTTGTAAGAAATATTCGGTTTATTCATCATCTACACTTTCATCGGTTTGTGCTTCAATTAGTAATACTGTAATAATCTGCGCATTTGAATCGAGTTCCAAGATTCCGTTACAAACTAAGCACTTCTAGTTCGAAAGCGTGTTTTTTAATAATTGTTTTGACTATAATTTTTTGAGACCATTGACAAGAAAATTTCCTTGGCAATGTTACATATCGGACGGGCTGTTTAAGTTTGAGAATGGACAATTTGCACATTGTTTGGAAATATGTAAAATATAAGGATTAGTGAGTACTGATGCAATTGATTTTTGAAAAATCGACCCACGACCTCTATTAATGTAGTGATCACCGATTAAAGAGCGACATTCAACATCCAGTACGTCACAGAATACATTATCTTTTTCCGTCTGGCGTATTGACTGGAATAGCTCTCTCTCTGGAGAGAGCGTAATTTAGCTCCAACCCGTTTTCGATCATAGAGTGAAATTTGCGTTTTCTTTTTTATCTATTTGCTATATTTTTGGGTATTTCGGTTTTTTTTTTTCGCTTATGACTTTCAAATATTGTCTAGAATACGTATATAAAATTTCAAGTCATTTGAAATTGTATGCAAATTGTCCATTACAGTCCCGTCTACCAGTCTTTCATTCACTATCTGTTTCACAACCCAAAAGTTAGTTGATACAACAAAACCACGATTTTGTTTAATTAAAAATTACACAGGTCTGCGATGAAAAAATTGTCTGGAATATAATCAGTAATTTTTGTAGTATTGTGAGTGCTGATCACGGTAAAATTCATGGAAAACATCCATCTTGTACAGTTTTCTTACAATCCTTTGAAATATTATCATGTTTTAAACAAGTCGTCACCAATTTTCTGAAAAATAAAAAAGATCCAAACTACCAAGCAATCGTCAATACTATGTTTGACAATTTCCAGACATTAAATTGTAACATGAGCATTGAAAATTAATACTAATATGAGTTGCAAAATGAATCTGGAAAACTTTAATATTCTCCTAAATGATATACAGTGTGTCTAGCTAAGTTCGCACCATATGAAAAACATTTTAATCATTGTTTTTGGTTTTCCGAAAAAAAGTCATTCCTTTATCCTTTATAAAAAGTTCTACGTGGTCTGAACTAAAACCTGAAACGCATCCATCAGATATTAATTTTTCTCAGTCGTATATACAAAGTTTCCTGAAAAAATATGAATTTTGTAACAAGAGTCAAGTATCTACCTACCTTTAATTGCTGATAAAATCGAAAAATGTTATTAAAAATAATTAGAATAAATGAAAAATACGTTCAAATATCCAATTACATTCTTCAACGATGAAAATTAAGAGTTTTATGTGTTTCACAATTTTTTCAAGTTGAGAAAACTTTGACCTTATTAGTCAATTTAATAAAATAATTTGATTAAAATAATGAATCTGACAATTGTTTTTATTGTAATATTTTTTATTTTATTCCGAGAAAATCTCTACTCAATGACACAGGTATACAGCAAAATCGATGTTTTTGAACCGTCTCTTTTTGAGTAATTTTGACCGCCTGAATCCGAAACTGAACTAGGATAGTTTAATCCTGGGTTTTATCCTATCGCATCACAATTTTTCACAAACCGGGTTCTAGGAATAGAAAAAAAAAATAAAATAAATAATAATAGCATACGCAAATAAAATGAATAATGATGGCATTTGTGCGAAAATTCAATTTATTGTAAAAGTTATTCGAAAAAATTGAAAATAAATTTTCCAATTCAAAAAAATTCAAAATTTTTTCCAACATTTTTAGTTTTTATTGAGGTAGTAGGTACTATACAGGGTGTCCCTGAAATGACTACAACGCTTAACCACAAATTCCTTAACCAAAAATAAGACGATCCGAGCAAACTAACCTATAACCAAAATGCTTCGTTAAGTCTACAGAGGGCGTCAGAGACTTCCCACATTTTTCAAAAACGTCAAAATCGATTCTGATAATTTTTGGTACCAAGTCCTGGACCATGAAATTACGTTTTTGGTTTCTATAGCGACCGGATGTAATTGTAATGAAGTGTTATAAAGGTGGAGTCATATGTAGTTATTTTTTTTTTATTTTTTTTTTTGGCATTGACTTTTTGATAGTTCAGATATTTTTATCTGAAAGTTTAATGTATTGAGGAGTTCTTCTCTCTCCTGAAAAATTTGGCTGAGATGAGTGGTTGTGCCAGAAAAAAAACTTTTCAATTAGCTGCACAGATATTTTATTATTGATTTATTTCTTTTCTAGCATAACCACTTATCCCAGCAAATTTTTTCGATAGGGGAAAACTGTCCTACACACTGCGTTATTAGATAAAAACATCTGAATTATCAGAAAGTCAACTCCATAAAAAATCAGTAACGTCAATATGCAGCTATATCTTTTGATTTTTCATGGAATTGACTTTCTGATAGTTCAGACATTTTTATCTAATGACGCAGTGTATAGGAAAGCTTTTTCTTCTCTTGAAGCTGCTATAAGTGGTTATGCTAAAAAAAAAATGATTCAATGATTCAAAAAAACTTCTTAGTGAATTGAACTATTAGATAGAAGCATCTGAATCATCAAAAAGTCAATTCTCATGTGACGTCACCTTTATAACACTTCCGGTTAATTACAACCGGTCGCTATAAAAACAAAAAACGTAATTTCATGGTCCAAGACTAGGTACCAAAAATTATCAGAATCGATTTGCAAGTTTTTGAAAAATGTAGGAAAAACCAAAACTTTTTTGAATCTTTGATGCCCTCTGTAGACTTAACCAAGCAGTTTTGGGTATAGATAAGTTTATGAAGTGTGAGTTGCTGAGTACACGTAGTAAACCAAAGTGAAACGGAGTGAAATATGTACTAATCGTGTATATGTTTAAAAAAGTTCTCCTTGATGTTCCCTACCGTCCAAGGATACGAATAGTAGGACAGGGACTGTGGGAATAGATAGCTCACGGGGATGCACCCTTCTCTCACTTTCAAGAATAAGCGGCATGGAATGTTGAAAAGGGACGATCCCGAACGTTCCTACAGAAAAGCTAAAACGTTTTAGGAAGACTAATAATCAGAATTTGGTATTCCGTTAGTATTCTTCTAGTTTTGTTAACTATGGTACTCTCACCTGTTGAATAAACAAACACGAATACTGTGTCAAATCTAGCTTTTTCCCAAAATAGGTCCTTTTTTTGTGAAATAACCTTATGTGATGGTAAAAAACGGTTTTTAGTTTTGGAACCGGCACTAAGAAATACATAGAAATCACCCTTCAAAATTCAAACAATTTTCAAAAAAATTCATTTCGCAGACCGGTGTTATTGATTTCTTTTTAGCTCTTTTTTAATTAAAATTATTGTATTGTCATCCATTCTTGACAATTGTGCAGTTTCGAATCAATCTGTCCATTCCATAAAAAAATTGGGTTCGTATTTGAAAAAAAAATGCATGATGGTTGCGAGAATTCGAGATGTACGATTTCAATTTCGACCATGCTATCATGAAGAGCAGAAAAAGTGGTCCTTCGTTTTCTATAATCTCTTCAAATAAATTCAGGACAAAATAAAAAGGATTTCGAAAAAATCGTTATTGTCGTAAATCCCCTGCATTTTTTCAGATTGAAATTGCGCAACCTTGCCTTCATTTAACCGAACTTGTATCTCTTACGGTTTACGAGATACACATGCATACACTCAAATTTGTAACACCCTGTATGGCTTTCTCATTATCACTACGTTATATCTTTTTTCTCTCTCGTGTAACGAAATCTTGTTTTTTCCAACTCACTCCTAATTGTCGTTAAAATATCAGAATGTCACCAAAGAAGTTGCACTTCAAAAAGTTGAATATTTCTTCGTTTTTTCAGACTTTTATCTGGCCAATCAGTGATAGTAAACAACAAACAAGTGAACGCTGCCACTCATCCTCAAGGCATCCCTTATTGCATGGACCTGTTGGCACGAAAATTCGTCCTACAAGGCGACCTCATCGTATCCAGCAATCCCGAATCAGCATTTTGTTACGGATCCATGATTTTGACGTTATGGAACGATTTTCCTGAGTTTGGAAAATTGATTTTAGGTTACTTTTACAAAACTTGCCCCTACTTGGTGCCTTATTATATTCCTAAACAAGAAGGTGATACTGATGAGGAGTTTTATAAGAAATTGGGGTATCAGTATAATGACGGCGAGGTGGAGAAGCAGGATAAGTTTTTGAAAAGAATGACAGGTGAGATTTTGATAAAGTTCCCCCGAGTTTAACTAAGCCACTTCAGACTCGCGCAGACGAAATTGTTAATAACAACAATTAATTTAAGGCTCCTTGAACAGAAGTGTACCGTTCAACAGTGAAAACTATGTCAGTCGCACTATAATGAAGGAATGGTAAATCGGTCTCTCCTACACCGATAATAAAGCCATTTATCTTTATATTTTAATAGTACCTACGTACTACTGCGACAACTGACATACCAGTATATCGATACGATATGAGGTGGTAAATTCATTTTTATATATTTTGAAAGGGGATACATTTTTCTATCAAAAATTGAAAAAAAAAAATGTTTTTTTTTTGTAGAAAAATGTATCTCCATTAAAAATATATAAAAATTAATACACCATCACTTTTGATTGTTTTGGAAAAAGCTCAAAAATATGCTATCATTTCAGTTAACGCCATCTAGCGGCGAAGGCGAAAGTAACAAATTCTAAACCAAATAAGCATCCTGTAGTGCAGATTATGCTCTTTCATATAAGCCCATAAGTTCGTTAAAATCGGTCAAGCGAAACGGGGGAATTCTCCGTTTGTTTAAAAAAACAATTGAACTTCTCCCACCGCTTTATTTTTAAAAATAGAAAAAAACGTTTTGGACAAAAAGTGTTGGTAAATAGTCAGTAAATATGAAAATAATTTCATCGATATATTTTCATTAGGCAAAATTCTACAGGGTGTCCGGGAAAATGTGGGAGGTCTCTCGGATTCAGATAGAACATTAAAAAATGAGATGACAAGTTCCCATAAATTTTTTTCATAGCGGCCCTCCCTACGGAGATACGGCCCCCTAAAGGACCCCACTGGAAATCGGTTTTTCTTGAATAACATTTAAACGACTCAATATAATTCAATGAAAATTTAATATGATAAACAGTAGTAAGGACCTCTCAAAATACTTCCCTTAAAACATAATTAGCTTGTTTAGTTTACCAGGGACGGACTAGATTGTACATTTTAACGCTCAAATTTTTAACACCCTGTATGATAAGGAGTTAAAAAAATAAATTTGGATACCTTGAACATTAAGCTAAAGAAAAGGTACTCTTGTTCAATGTCGATAAAATGAACCATTTTCGAGAAAAAAACAATTTTTATTAAACAAAACCTCGAAAAAAGCCATGACGAAGTGGTGCTCTTGACGAGATTGTGAAAGTAACGCTAGGAAAAAAATTCATGGGAACTTGACATCTTATTTTTTAATGTTCTATCTGAATCCGAGAGATCTCCCACATTTTCCCGGACACCCTGTATACAAATCCTATTTTTCTACTTGGTGTTGATTGTTACGCCCGCTAGCGACCAGACTTGAAAATATTTTCCAGGTTTTTCTCATGGCCGTTTTAGTGATAAAAAATTTTACCGCAAGCTTCTACGATGAATAGTTTCCCAAAAACAGTACCCCGCATTTTTAGTTGCCCACCATGTACAGGATGATCCATTTTCAGCGACAGGGTGCCAGTTCTCGTAAACTATTCATCATAGAGACTAAGGAAAAAAAATCTGTATAGGAATGTGCCCAAGAGTATGTGCAGGAAATATAATATATATATTTCAAGCTTCTAGGATCACCGCAAGGGGGCGTAACGGTACTGTGAAAACAGAAAATCAACACATTTTCGAAATTTTCCTCAGTGAACTACCAAAAAAGATTATGGAAACAGATTTTAGACGATATTCTCTACAAAATTGCCCCCTGGCACTTATCTCTAAGTTGTCAAATAAGGCAGCTTCAGGTCGTTAAGCTTGATGCCACCAAATTGCCTATAACTTCGAAATTCCTTGACCGATTTGACTGTTGTTTAGCACATTTTAAAGAAGAAATTCTGCTCTTACTGGTGCATGTACTCACACAAGAATTGTGAAAGTCAAACCCCAATTTGAGGTTTTTTCGAAATTTTCAATTGCAAACTCACTAAATAGATGCCTTCATCGTGTTATTTGGATAATTTCCTATCAATTTCATATAGATCATTTTGCTATATCTTTTGAAATAGAAGAGTTACGAAAACTACATCAGGAATCCCGCGAGGAATACTTTTGAAATAGTCCCTATAAATTTTAATGTGTCAAAAAGATACACATAATATTTGTCTTGATTCGCGTTTTACATTTTCTTCAGTTGATGTTAAAAAGAAAAGCCTATAAGTGAGAATGCCATCTATTTTTCGTTTTTTTTTTCTACGAGCAGCTGACAAGTAGAATACAGTGCACCACTGCCAAAAATAATACGATGGACCAGTAAACACCTTATTCCAAAAATATAAAAAAAAAACTAGTGCAAATGCTCAAAATCCCCACCGTTGGCAAGGCACTCCTATCTTTCTGACACATTCAGATGTACAGGGGCTGTTTCAAAAGTATTACTCGAAGGATTCCTGATGAAGTCTCCGTAACTCTTCAATTTTAAAAGATATAGAAAAATTACCTTCATGAAAGTGGTAGGAAATTATCCAAATAACACGATGAAGGCATCTATTGAGTGGTTTGCATTTGAAAAGTTCGAAAAAACCTCAAATACAGGTTTGACTTTCACAATTCATGTTGTTTGGTCGGCTAAAGCGAATAACATCGATCCCGTGTAAATGCACCAGAAAAAGCAGATTTTTTTTTTAAATGAGCTTAAGAAGTCAAATCAAATCGGTCAAGGAATTTCGAAGTTATAGGCAACTTAGAGAGAAGTGTCGGGGGGCAATTTTGTAGAGAATATCGTCCAATATTATTATATTCTTATTTGGTAGTCACCGGAAAAAAAAACGAAAATTTATCGATTTTCGCTTTTTATAGTACCGTAACTGCCCCTTGCGGCGATCCTAGAAGCTTGAAATATATTTTCAGCATTTTCTCTTGTGTACATTTATATACAGATTTTTTTTTCCTGGGTCTCTATGATGAATAGTTTACGATAAGTGGCACTCTGTCGCTGAAAATGAATCACCCTGTACATATCATAAAAATATAAATAACTTGGTTGGAAATAAGAATAAGAAAGAATCCTAAGATTAGTAGTAGACTATAATACTTCCTCACACAAAAAATATGAGTTTGTTATACAATCTTTAGACTTCAATTCTTAATTAATCATGACATAGAAAAGCTAAGAAGTTGGATACGATTCTTATACACGGTATTCGAAATACCTGAAGTCACACATTTATGTTATTTTCATTTCTAATAGTCAATACTGAAACTTGGATATGTATTTAACTTAAAATGGTTTTAAATGTAAATACATAACAGATTTGGATGGATCCACCACAAATAATAGGTCTGTTCGTAGAACAATCACAAATCGATCAGCGCTTCATATATTGGTAAAAATAATCAGAAATAGTTTGCAAACTGCTAATGCTGAATTCTGATTGGCTCTGACTGGAATGTGATTGTTCTACGAACAGACCTAGATAAGTATTATCAGAACTCCACAGACAAAGATATCAACGCACCTCAAGCGAATAGTAAATTACGATAAGACGCTAACTGTCAACACTGGAATCGAGCAAAAAAAAGTAGTGCAACAAAAAGTGCGATACCACAGCTACACTATCGGACAAAAGTAAAGCGACTCTTATGATTAAATCAAACATTTGAATATTGAAAATAAGATAAGTAAATCTGAAAATCATTAACCATCTATTTCGAAGCCGCATAGAAAGATGCCCTCATAAGCAAAATATGGTTGTTCTTAATTGTCAATTTTTTAGTAGGTGATAATTAATTTCAAGAATACACGTTTTTGCAACGACAAAAGTAAAGCAACTTTTCTAAGAACCAATTTTTATTTAACTTTTACAAAAGAAATGGGGCTGACAGGTCATAACAACATTAAAATAAGGAAGTGACTAGTGCACTGTCTAGACAGATTCCCAATAAAAATTGCTGCACTGTCCAACATGCGCAGTGCCTGTTGTCAAGTTCACGAGGAATATAATATGAATATTAGCTAAAAAGTTAAATTCGAAATTCCAGCTTCGGTTTGTTCACAATCTCCTTTTATTTCCTATAATGTTATTCATGTTCTGTAAAGCGAAATAAACTCCAAAATATGGAGATTATCGCGATTTACCGCTAAATAAGTTCCTATAGACATTAAATTTCGAAATTTATTCAATTATTCAAAAAGGATGCAAGTACCATTCAATCAGCAATAAATAAAAAAAATCGTAGATATATCAGTATTTCTTCTAGTTGGTTTTGTTTGAGGTTTTTTGAGTAGAAAATAATGCTGTGATACAGGTTTATTTTAGTTTTCTTAGAATATATCTTTTATCAGGGCATTCGTTAACATTTGGAAAATATGCCATTCAATGAATTTGATGTTAAGGTGATTTAATACATGTATGCAAAATTAAAAAAAATCCTTATGAGAACTTCTCCCCAAAACACTTGTGATATCATATTTTTCGCTGAAGGAAATATAGTTGTTGGAAAAAATATTTTCCATTGGAAAAAGTAATACCACTAAACTTAAAATAGACAGTATTATACCTAAATGAAAGAATATTTAGACAAATTTTTCTTCAAGATAAAGCGGTTTTCTTTTAAATTCTTGATAACTTTCTCTCATGTATGAGGAACGCTAACACACTATCAACAATAGTTTTCCAATAGCCCTTTCTCACATCTACCCTTGTAAGGTTTTGTCACCGAACAAATAACATATACATAGTTGTTCGGTGGTTTTGTCATGGTAAATCTATTCTGATTGATCCTGTCACATATTGTCCGTCTTTGCACGCACCACGCACCGAATAAGTTTTCGGGGACGAAAGTCAAGTGAGAGTGTGAAAAGTGAATTTTGAATTACACCATAGAATTCATTTACTGGTAGTTTTGCTGCAGTCCAGTAATAGTCTTCATAATTTTCGGCTATTCTGTTTCTTAAAAAAAAAATATTTTTCAACCATCATATCAAAAACAAAATGAAACACTCTTCATTGTCATTGCGTGAAACTCAAACTTGAAATTAAACGGTAAAATGTTTATGTTGTTATTACGAACAAAGTTGACGAGCTGGAAATATTTGGTAATTGAGTATATGTATTAATAATTAGCAATTGCTCAATAAAACAAAAAAATATGTCCATTTAACTTCTCTCAACTCTTGAGGGAATTAAAAACATAATATCAAATTATAATAAGTAACCTCTGTTCCAAAAGACTTCCATTATTAGACTATTAGACAAGTATTTAATTATTTTTTAACACAAATAGAAATTAAACATTCCGATTCAAACATTGATCTACGAATCGACGCTTTTTCGGACCCATGTTGATGTAAAATGTTTGTCTTATTTTTATTGCGACCTACTTTTGCGCCCGCGGGCGCGAAAGTACTTTTAGGCCCGGCTGCCAAAATTAGCGACTTTCCGCCTGCTTTGCATGCATTGAAAAGTGGACTCACGTGTAGATTGTACAAAAAAAACTTTAAATACAAAAGTTTCAGGTTTTTTCACGTAGGTAGTATCTATAGTGACAGCGGAAATAAAAAAATCGACTTCACAAAATTGAAAAAAAAAATAATATAGTTATATTTTTTTAAATGGAGCACCCTGTATATTATTGTCTAAACTGTAGTTGGTTACAGAACTGCTATAACCCAAACAAACCCAAAAACAAAGCTATAAAGTTATTGCAAGTACAGGGTTATGATTATAAATGCCCCCCACCTCTAACTTTTTAATTTGACGGTTTAGAAAAAGGTGTTCCAAAAAAAAAATTTCATGGTTGAAAGAACTTTTTAAATAACCTTTTTTCACATATACAGGGTGCTCCAAAAAGTCTGGGCGAGGTCCAACTTTCTTATTTCAAATTGATACCCTATTTTTTTATTTGATATTTGGATTCTCCTTTTAACTCTAAACATTTTTTATGTAGCATATCCTATACCAAAGTTTAATGTATAAAAAGATATTTGATATTTATTAATTGAATAATAATAATTTATTGTTGTGAAAATGTCTGTCTGTGATTTCGGAGTATTGACGCGACGCATCGAAAATATTAATCGATAGCAGGGACTTTGAAATTACGCGCTTGCTAAAGTACATGTTATTTATAAACTTTTTTGTTATTCAGTCGAACTCATTTATTCTAAGTTTTGAGATATACAGTGTGTCCAAGATAAGGATGTCTATCATGGGGATCTTGAAAACCGTGAGAGATACAAGGTCGGTTAAATGGAGGCAAAATTGCGTATTTTGATGCTTAACAAAATGCCGTTTTAAAAGCCAAGAAATTCCGACTTATTTTTTTTTTAATAATTGCGATACATTGGCAAAAAGTGGCAATGAAGAAGTTCCATTCATTTCAAAATATCTCTTCAAATGTGGTCAGAAAAAACACAATTTTGAAAAATTTCGGTTTTTTTCGGATAATTTCGGACTTAGTCGGAATTTCTTGGCTTTCAAAAAGGCATTTTGTTAAGCATCAAAATACGCAACTTTGCCTCCATTCAACCGACCTTGTATCTCTCACGATTTTCAAGATCCCCATGATAGACATCCTTATCTTGGACACACTGTATATCTCAAAACTGAGTAGAATAAATGAGTTCGACTGAATAACAAAAAAGTTTATAAAAATAACATGTACTTTCGATTAATATTTTCGATGCGTCGCGACGCTTTACTCTTGGTAGGCGTCGAATTTTTTTAATTGTGAAAAATAACTACTCGACCCCATACATTGACTACTTTTTACAGAAATCAAATATTCCTATTCGTTTCCGAGATATTGACGTGCGGAGTTTTAAGTGAAAAACCCTGTATATTATTTTTTTATTACGTTATTTTATTTTTTGTTCATTTTTTGGGTATCAATTTAAAATCAGAGAAGTTTTGGTATATCCTACACACACAATTACGTCAATACCTCGAAACCATAGATATATTTAACTTTTTTATAACAATGAAATAGTATTATTCAATTTATAAAATATCAAATATCTTTTTATACATCAAACTTAGGTATAGGATATGCTACAAAGAGAATGATTAAAATTTGAAGGAGAATCCAAAAATCAAATAAAAAAATAGGGTATCAATTTGCCCAGACTCTTTGGAACGCCCTGTATATGTGAAAACAGGTTTTTTAAAAATTTCATTTTCAACCATGAAACTTTCATTTGAAACACTTTTTTCTAAAACGTCGAATCAAAAAGTTAGATGGGGGGGGCATTTATAATCAATAACCCTGTAAATTATTATTCTTTTTTTTTGAAAAACCATCTCCTTGTGACTGGATCAAAAGTTTGCGCTCAGATAAGTAGACTTCAGAAAAGAAGTGCTGTTTTACAGTGGAAAGCATTTGAATTCGCAAATGAACCAACTCATCAATCATAATATTAAAAAAAAAATGATTATTTTTGGTCACATCGACTTGGAAATTCATATTAATTATCTTTAATGAAATCAATGAAACACGTGTTTCGTCGTTTTCCAAAATTCAACCCTCAAGAGGGAGAAAGAGGTGGAGATGTCAATCATAATAATCAAAAAAAAAATAATTATTTTTGGTCACATCGACTTGGAACTTCATATGAATTATCTTTAATGAAATCCATAAAACACGTGTTTCGTCGTTTATTTCTTAAATTCAACCTTTAAGGGGTCGAAAGGGGTGGAGGTGTCAAAAATCATGAATTCATCAAAAAAATGTATTTTTGGTCACATCGACTTGAAATTTCATAATGGAATCAAAGAAACACGTGTTTCGTCATTTTCCAAAATGCAACCCTTGAGGGAGTGAAAGTGGTGTGGGTGGGAAAATTCAAAAATCAATAAAAAATAGTACATTTTGTATCAAGGGCGGAAAGTAGATGATTTTGACGAGGGTATAAGTAGCAGCACGGGCGAAGCGAGGGCAGATTTTAGCCGAGTCAAAATCATCTTTCGTCCGTGGTGCAAACAGTGCTTTTTGTACACACAACCAGTTTGTAATCATTTCAAAAAGAATAATTATTATGAAAATCAAAAATAAATAATCGATTCACTGCACTACACTGCTGACAAGTCAGACAACTGACAACTGTCAACTGTCAATCATGGTCACAATAGGTGTGTTCCCGTATTCTTTTGTGGTGCGGATTCATTGTCACTCAGATTGTCACGTGATTAGTTCTTTTTAGTATGCTAGACTGTCACGTGGTAATTAGATTCAGAGGCGTTGGGATTCAAGGAACCGTTGCTAAGCGACCTACTTTTGCGCCCGCGGGCGCGAATGTACTTTTAGGCCCGGCTGCCAAAATCAGCGACTTTCCGCCTGCTTTGCATGCATTGAAAAGTGGACTTTACGTGTAGCTTGTACAAAAAAGTATTTTTGGTCACATCGATTTGAAACTTCATTTTGATGAAATCAATAAAACACGTGTTTCGTCGTTTTCCAAGTTTATGAGTGTAGCTTTCAACATTATTCGATAACATTCAGATAATCGCGGACGAAGCCGAGACGGGTACTGCTAGTCTGATATAAAAGAGATGCAATTAATGTATTTTTTTTGTAACTTCTCATCTTTTTTTTCTAGATAATTATCTTACATAGGTACTAGCCAATTATTCAATTGCCCTTCGCATCACTGGATAATATATTTGATAAACCATGGATCTTGTTGTATCAAGATTATTTAAACAATCGATCGCTGATTTCTATGATTTCTCAGTTCTAATCCTACATGTTTGGTTAATTTTCGGGAAAATGTTGAGAAAATGGAATCAAGAATATTATATTTCAATTAACCAACTTAACCTGAATTGACTCAAACTAACCCATCTTTCCAATTTATCGGAAAGTAATCCAGACTTAACCAACTTATTGACCCAAAGTTAAGACAATTTATAAAAAAAATCCAACTGAAGCTGACTCAGCTTGAACCAAACTAAGCCAATGTATCCAAAAGTAACGCAACTTGACCAAAACTTAACCCAACTTGACCCAAACTAAGGCAATGTATCAAAAAGTAACTCAACTTGACCCAAACTAACCAAATCTAAGCCAATTCATCAAAAACTGATCCATACTGACCAAACTGAAGCTGACCTAACCGAACACAAGTTGACCCACTGATGCCAGTACACTTTTTGTAGAAAATGTCAATATACAGGGTGTTTACGGTCTTGTGATTTTTTCTTTAATGGTTTTTTTTCTACACGTTAAAAGAATATGATTAACGCTAAAACGCCTTAGCAAAAGTTGAATAATAAGAGAGATAATGAATTTTTTGTACGATTTTATTTTCAAAAATGATGACACTAAATTGCAAAATTACTGCTTCACAGCAGTTGTTCAAAGTTATCGCCCTGTTGTTGAACGCAAAGTCTCGCTCGACGTATCCATGAATTATTATTATTATTATTATAATTATTATTATAATTATTATTATAATTATTATTATTATTATTATTATTCGACTTTTGCTAAGGCGTTTTAGCGTTAATCATATTCTTTTAACGTGTAGAAAAGAACATTAAAGAAAAAATCACAAGACCAACGCAACGCAACCTGACGCATTTTTCTTTTCACTTTTGCGCCACGATCAACCGTAACTCGAAACCCTCATGTCTACGAAAAACGCCAGGAGAGCAGGGGGGATTGAAAATAATTCGTATAGTAGCAGCATTCGATGATATTAGATTTTTTTCTCATTTTCCATTTCAAAATTGAAAAAAAAGTGTTTCACAATATTTTTGGTGTATGTTTCAACTTTCTCTCAGGTTATACAAGACGATTTTACTCAATAATTTTTTTTTACAGGTATCATGACTCTCTACTTTGCCACCATGATTTCAAAACCCAAAAAAGGCCAATCACAATGCCCCCTCAATTTAAAAGACGGCTGGCAATGGTTGGCTTCTTTTCTGAAACTACAACCGCAACTGGATATCACGGCTACAGCCCTACATACCTTTTTGGAGACTGTCGGATTCGAAATGGACGCAAGATATGGGAAAGTCTTCCAGAAAGTTTTGCGAATGATCAGTCAAGTGAGTAATGTATAGGTGGATGTTGTTGGCCCTTTCCTAAAAAGCAGAGCGAAATATTTTAGCCAGAAGTTTCACAATTCCACTTTTCTTAGTCGGATTTCGATGAAATCTTTCTTATCAGCTCAATTTGGTTCAAGACAAACATTTTTGACGGTTGTCTTTCTCTAACCAGATTGGTTATTATTTGTGCTTTGTTAAACGTTTTTACCTGTACAACAAAACCGAAATCCCCAATACCGAATAGTATGTTGGTTTGAACCTTAGACCTAGTACTCGAACAGATTTTAATATGATGAATGTCTTGGAGATACTGAAGTTTTGGACTCAGTAGCAGCTTATCTTATTTACTACATTTTCATGCAGCATTCAGTTCAGATTAAATACCGTTTTGGTACTGAAAACCTTATGAAACAGAATATCCAAATAGTTCTGAGCCTCAAGGTGGATGCGGCTTCTACTGGAATCGAATCGAGGTTTGAATATCCAAAATAGCATGAAAACGTAGATCGTATTTGAAAGCTTTGTCACCATACCCTCAAAGCTATTATTTTCATTTGAAATTTGAACACAAAAAACTGTTTTAATTATAACGGTGTGAAAGGTATGAGTTTTCATGAAATCCTCTACTGACTGATAATAGAACGTAAACAAAGCTTTCCGTGACAGTTGACAACAATGTTCGATAAAATCGCATTTTTCAAAACGATCTTGAAACGATTTGAGTCCCACTCATGAAAACTGAAGATCGGTATTGGACTGAAATTCCATGAAAACTTAGTAATATCTCATAATTGGAAATCATCACAAGAAAATCTGGAATTCAAGGATTTTGGAAAAAAAAATAATATGTTCGAACTACCCAGAACTGAAAAGAATAAAATATTGCGTTCTCTTTTTATTATCAATTAATGGCAAATCATTTTTCAGTGCAATTTGGTTCACATAATACGGG
Organism: Orchestes rusci; assembly: GCA_958502075.1. NCBI lineage: Eukaryota > Metazoa > Arthropoda > Insecta > Coleoptera > Curculionidae > Orchestes > Orchestes rusci. Next base: position 7,301,705 of record OY293313.1, on the reverse strand, counting down.
GTTCGAGTGCCCATTTTAAACTTTTCAATTAGTTCATTGGCGGAGATCTGGGAATCGAGTAACACGAGTAACACCTCTGATAGTTTAAAATGGTCATAACTTGTTTCTCGGTGTAGTTTTTTCCTTTTTTTTGCAGAGAAATTTAGAAAACGGATAAAGGGAACAGATTCAAAATTGGTATACTACCGTTTTCGAAGGTGAGAAATCCGAATTCGCTTTCTACGTACTTGATGATGTATTAATGTGTTTGTAATTTTTTAATCTGTAAAGGTGAGACTGTTTTGACTTCATATTTGGAAAGAGTCGATCTTTCTACGTAGAAAATGTTCTTTTGATTTATTCTGGCTATAGTGTTCTTACCATAAATGAGACACCTTTTCATTTGCAATAAGTTGAACAACAACAATAATTGATTTCAAGTTCATCAAAATAGTTTTACTTACGATAATGATGCTTGGATAAAAAAGAGCCCCAATTATTGAAAAAGGGGAAAGAAGTTAAACACTATTATACCTTGTCATTGACAACATCCAAACAACTTTTTCCTTTATAGGTATTCTTGCCGAAATGTGAAGAAGCGAAATGCACTGGAGGTGCGGTGACACGATTAGAATTATTATTGAATGACTATGTCAAAAAGAGAGAATTCCCAAAACCCGATGGATATGTAGCTCAGGCGTATTGGTAGATGTGACTCTTTATTCTATTGGACCATGAGAAATGAATGTATTTTATTTTAGAATGTTGTATATTGGTTCTTTTTGTTTCATTTTAGCTACTGATATTTGGTGGTGTTTAAGTATAAATAATCGTTTGATTGGATTTTGTTTCTCTTGTATGTAGACTATTCCTGAAAATTTGTGATTAAAATTGAATGATTAATAATTTGTTTGTCGTTTTAAACCCCTACTGTATCGGCTACATGTCAAATTGGTTCATTGGTACCGGTACCGGTACCGTGTGTAACCTCACTGAAGCAAACGGCTTTCCGGAAAAGGACGTGTGATCACTGCGCATGTTAATGTGCCCAAAAAGAGTATAGCTTTGTTCGCGGGTCGGTTACGAACCAATTCAGAACTAACATGCGCGGTTGTTAAGGTATCACGAACTGCACATGCAAATTGGTTCTGAATTGGTTCGTAACAGACCTTCGAATCTACTATATTAAAGGGGAAATCTCCGTGTTTGTGTTCATATAACTCAAGAACCGCCAAAAAAAGTTGAATAAAAATCAGTTATCAGTTTAATCCAGGAATAGTCCAATTGTATGGTTTTATTCGTCAACTCATAGCTGATTTTGGGAAAATGAGATTTATATGCAAATTTTTCAGTTACATTCAATTCACTTTCGCAGTGGAACTGTCAAATCTACGCTTGGTAAAGGGGAATCATATTCTACGATCCACATGGAATTTGGCGTAAGCTTGACTTTGAACACAAATTCAACCGAAGTGAGCTGAGATCTCAGGTAAAAAGAACGCTGCTTATGTCAATGACAGTAATTTCATTTGGAAGCATGTACAAAACATCAAGCCGCGTTCACATCAAATAAATATTTGCGTTGTGTGGTGAATCTAAATGAGAAACGGTAAGTAGAATAGTAATGTGTAATGTATTGTGAAGATGTTTGAGAACATAATATTATTTGTAATATAATCTCTTGATTTATAAAAACTATTGAATCAAAAGTTTGTTATTGTAAATTAACTTACAGACAGGCGAGCGGATTCGCTAATGAAGCTAATAATGGTGATCTTGTTGAGAGGAAGAAGAAAAGGTGAGTGCTGCTTGTGAATTCTATTGTTAGATTTAAAAGGTAAGCGGTCAATGGACACTTTAACGTGCTTATCATAATGAGTCTTGGCTATGGTCCATTGTAGTGCGAGGTACCAAGAATGTACAACATATCGTCCCCCTAAACACGAATGAGCGTATCTTTTTAGCGTAGTTTTTGGCAAGAAATCAATTGGATTGCGAGGTTGAGTTTGGATTATTGGTGTCAGAGGATAGGTGGTCTCTTGTTGTTCCTTTTATTTGGACTTGATTTGATTTTTATGTTTACGAGTTTACGGGATAGTTATTAAGATTTAATTCTTCGGTTCCTTTTTTCTTTTGTCCTTGTGTGCTTTTAGTTATAATTTGATTCAGCTTTTTAAGGTTGACTACCAAAGCTTATTGATAAAAACTGCTCTAGTCGCATTTATAACAAAATAATAAGTTTGTGAACTAGACTGGAACATCACATTTTTAAATTTATTTATTTAGGTAAAGTCGGCTTGGCCGTATCTCTGTTGTTTCTATGATAGTTCTAATAATATTTTGCCAATGTATACTGGGTGATAAAAAAAGAGAACACCTACATATTGCTATGTTTTTCGGATTTTAATAACTTATGGTTTATTTGATGACCGCTACTTTTTTTATCTAGCTTGTCAGCTTTCTCAGTCAACTTCCTGAAACATCAATAGTGTGTTGAACACCCACAATTTCTGACACACTCATTGAGAAGTCTGGGCTCGGTTCTGAGAAAGTGATCTATATCCTCCTGGGCCTGGTTATCTCATTCCAGATTACTTAAACTTCGTGCATAAGAGCTGCTAGAGTCTGCGGAGGGTGCTGCAAAGTCAACGCAGTCTACGACTCATCATGTCAAAGACATGTTCGTTGGGTAACAATCAGGAGATCTTGGAGGCCATGGTAAACGATTAATGTGATGTTGATCCATGAAGTCTATTATTATTGTTAACATGTGGTCTGGCATTGTCTTGCTAGAAGAAGAAGAATTAGACGGTGTGAAGGAATGGAGTGCCATATTGTTCCACCACGTCCTGGATGTGGCGTTGGACTGTGATGTTGTCTTTGATGAAAAGTAGAGGTTATCTGCAGTAGCACCCCATACCATAATGCCAACAGTGTGATGGACATGTCGTTCTCTGTCAAACTGTGGATCGCGTCTTCAACCACGTCCTATTCTTACCCTCGGCCAGCCATCATGCATCCCCAAACAGAAGCAGGATGTATCACTAAAGACCACATGATTTCATTCCTGATCCCAATGAACTCTCTGTCTACACCACTCGAGGCGATTACGCCGATGTTCGGCAGTGAGAGGCAGCACCCAATGTGGACTGGACGATGAGAAAAAAGGCCAAATTTCATATCCGGCGAAACACTGTAAGTACGCATACCAACTGCCCTTCCATGTTCTTCAAACCACTGATCTGCAATTACGCGTGTGCTGCTGAATTGGCCTCTGAGAGCCAACATTCTTAGTCGAGGCTCTTGTTCAGTATGACGCTCAAGGAACTGTTGGTCCTTCTGGAAATTTCCCTTACCGACAAGCCCGCTTCACGCAACTCAACAATTCGGCCACTTTCAAAGTCACTTAGTTGGGGCATCCGAGCAATTCTACGCACTCTAAGCATTATCGTTACTTCAGAAAATACCTTTGTACCAAACTTCGTAGACTTTACAGTTTAAGTATAACCATAAAAGCTCGAAAACCGAATGCCAAATTATCGACAAACGACCAATCCAGGTACCAAACAACTTGAGAGATAAGCCTGACAATGTGATCACTTATCTTGTTATGAATATAAATTGATAACAAGATATAAGTCACTCAGTCTAGATAGATTATGTAGAACCAACTAGAAAACTAGGAGTTGTTGGTAGAACCCCGTGTAGAACATAAAAAAAAGGAGGTTACAATATAGGTCTGTTCGTAGAACAATCACATAATAGTCAGAGCCAATCAGCATTCAGCATTTGCAGTTTGCAAACTATTTCTGATTATTTGTACCAATCGATGAAGCGCTGATCGATTTGTGATTGTTGTACGAATAGACCTTTATATTACATATTATCGGTTTGACCTTTTGAAAGTTTCTGCTTGTGTCGTGTGATCACTTTTTTTTTCATGGCGTTACTTACTTAAATGATTAAAGACTGAATTTTTTCGTTGAAACATCTAGCAATGTCTCAACCCTACATCGAAGGGACACCTTTATTATTCCGTTATAATTTTGGAGGCGATTTCGTTTGTCGCAATTTTTTCGTCTTGTTCTCGTGGTTTGAGGACGTGCATGATGAAACTTGATTCAGTTCTTAACCCACCCTGTGGTTTTTTGGTTGGGCGGTTATATCGTTATCAAAAAACCACGTTCCTCTTTTCATTGAATCTATTTCCATTACCTTCCCTCGTCGGCTCATCAGATCAGAATAGGTTTATTATTGTTTAGTTGTTGAACACACTTTGCAACTCAGGTTGATTCGACGGTTAAAAAAATAAACGAATAGTGAGTTGTGTTGTTGTCCAACAAGTTGTGCGACGCGGTTGAGTTTCTGGTTTTTGGTTGGGTCATAAAACCTGTTGTTCAACTTGACTTCAACCGCTTCAAATACGGCTGATTTGAAGGTATGTGCTGGCGTCGACTAGTTGGGACGACTTTTATATTCTATTGCTGAGACGGGACTTGTCGTTGGACTGATCTGAATGGTGTGTGGCTAAGATAGTTAAGATACTATTCAACTGGTTGCGAAGACTGTCTAGTTAATCTGTTGAACAACTTGTCGTTCAAACAGTTACATAGTGTGTTGTGAATTTTACCTCTTGCTTCTTGTAGTGATTAATTCGTATTATACTGGGGTAAGTATAGTAAGTAAAAGTAATGGTTCGCGCTTTAAAGCCAGCAAACGTTTTTGAAACATAAAAATGACCCGAGTATAAAACTAACAAAATATATTGTAAAAATGTAACATTATCAGACTAGATAAATCAATATAGGTATAACCGATGGTATTACGCAACCCACTGTTCAGGATTCTATAGTCTCCGCTTTTTTAACAATAAGTCTTTTATCCTGCACATTAGAAACTTCCAACTCCACTCTAGCAAGAGTCCAATTTTCATCATCATCCTTTTTACTCGCAAAGATAAATGCTCTCCCTGATTGTTTCGGCCCTTTTAAAGGTACCTCAAATTGTGCCTCATTGCCTTCGACAAAATTCTTATCGTTTCCCACGTCAATGTTACCTTCTTTTATAGGTTCTCCCAGTAAATGTACAGCTGCCGGGTTATTTCGGACCAGTTTCAGGGCTTCTTTGTAAAAGGCGGCGGACTTGATGTTACCCTGAATTTTGGTTTGTGCCATCCACCCCATGAAGGCAGTGGCTAGGCCACCTACACCGGCGATTTTTATTAAGTGCATATTGCTTTTCAAAGCCATTTTGAACGATTAAATTTGAAATATTTCAATAAACTAAACGGAAAATATTTTAGGTTATAAACATTATCTTTACATTTTCGGGCTTATGGGAATTGAGGCGTTTTTCTTTGGATGTACTCTCTCTAGATATTCCTAGTAGTAGCCGCTATGATCTATTTTGATTTGTGATAATTTTTTAATAATTTTCTTCAGGATAAGTTCAGAAGTCCTGCTGACGATGTTTGGGCAGTAGTATTTCACTATAAAGTAAGTTATAAAGCTCATCAAAAAATAAAACTAATTGTAGGACATCAAACACATGATTATATTTCATTTGCCACTCTGATAAAAGTAACGTAACATAACATGATGTAACGTCTACATTGTCACGCCTATGCCAAATACAATGTAGATGCGTAGATGGTATCAAATGATTCTCATTTGAAAGTTCCACTGTGAAGTTAGATTCAATGTAAACCAGCAGAGCCGTCTTTATTGTATACAGGGTCCTTCATTAGTGCGTCGGGCAATCCTAGCGTGGTTATTTACAAAAGTAGAAAAAAAAGTTTTATACAAAAGTTGTAGAATGTGACTTTATGCATATTTTAAAAATATTTTCAAACATACAGGGTGCGTCACAAAAGTATGGCACGAAAAAGTATGATTTTTTTAAATGGAACCCCCTGTATATTAATTGATATTTCAATTCTTTCTTCAATTTGGAACAAAAATTGTGCTACAACTAATGTTCCTAAATTCAACCGTTATCGAGATATCGCGTTTTAAAAATGGCATTTTTGCAACTTTGACATGCTATAAAACTCAAACTATTCAAGTTAGAGGAAAATGGTTTGCACTTTCCTGTCTTAACTTTTCAAGAGCTCTTCTGTCATTTGGATAGAAGGTAACGTCAACTGTCAACTTTTTTCGGCACATTTTGACATTTTTTCACAATAATGGATTTAATCTCCTTGAATAGCTCTTGAAAAGTTAAGATAGGAATGTGCAATCCATTTTTCTCTAACTTGAATAGTTTGAGCTTTATAGCATGTCAAAGTTGCAAAAATGCCATTTTTTAAACGCGATATCTCGATAACGGTTGAATTTAGGAACATTAGTTGTAGCACAATTTTTGTTCCAAATTGAAGAAAGAATTGAAATATCAATTAATATACAGGGGGTTCCATTTAAAAAAATCATACTTTTTCGTGCCATACTTTTGTGACGCACCCTGTATGTTTGAAAATATTTTTAAAATATGCATAAAGTCACATTCTACAACTTTTGTATAAAACTTTTTTTTCTACTTTTGTAAATAACCACGCTAGGATTGCCCGACGCACTAATGAAGGACCCTGTATAGACGGCTCTGGCATAAATAGAAAACATCAAAGATGCTACTACCAATAATAAGACTATATTATAAAATGCTACTACTCACAAGAAATAATAGCTTTGTTCGCGGGTCGGTTACGAACCAGTTTCGAACCAATTCAGAACTAATTTTCAAGCGCAGTTCTTGATATTTTATCAACTGCGCATTCAAATCAGTTCTAAATTAGTTCAGAACTGGTTCTTAACCTTAACCGATCCGCGAAAAAGGCTAATATATTATATTCTACGCTAGTATTATAACAAACCTCTTTATTATTTACTCACTCCTCCAACAGCCATTGAGAGTAGCAGTAAGCCTTTATTATCACGTTCTTACTCAAAACTCAACTAACGTAGGTACCGTTGTATGGGGTGGCATTGATCACCAATGGAGGAGATTATTCACGAGATCGCACTCGTGTAAATATTTGAATTTTGCGACGAAATGAAACATGCGAGCGTGCTTCTATCACTTCTAGATTGATACTAGTCGAGAAGTGTGTGAGCAAGAATAAAACAACAACGTCTCGAAGATTCAAGAATACTGCTATGAATATCGCTACCATGAGGAAAAATATTTTTCCTTTCATGGTTTTTGCTTGGGATAGTCTATTATAGGTTCCTCTTTCAACAGGATAAAAATTCGTTTAATCCAGTTTTCATTTTGTACACATCTATTATCCAATGAAGGCTTCTTGAACTCAATTCAAACACAATATAGTTGTTCAAGCAGAGCGAGATGCAGAGAACCACTTTATAAAGGGTGACCCAAAATCAGACGTCAATATTTCACGAAAAAACATCTTTAACACCCTGTTTCTTCAAAACGAAGAGTCTGGAGATACTAGTTCATATCTTTATGGTTTATATGAATTTTTTTTCTTATTTTAGGGTGTAGAATGCGTGGTTGAAATATTGATGTCTAATTTCGGGATACTCGCTGTACACAAGAGGGTGATTTTTAAGTAAGTACTTCCCTTTCAAGACTGTATAGAGTTCAAGAAAATAAGATTTTTTTGTTGTTGTGATAACTTTCCTTCAACTCCAGATATTTCCACATTTTTTAATTACGTTTGAGTTGTAGTAATGTGAGTAATAATTGACCTTTACTTTGACACAGATTAGACGAAAACGCATTTTATGTACGAAACAGCATATCAGATTGTAGCGGTTTTGCCATGCATCAAAATGACCTTTATTTTTTTAAACGAAAACCGTTCGTAGTATACCATGATTTTGTATCATGGGTCCTCCGAAAGAGATCAAATTAACTCCAAAGTGAATGAGTATTTCGAGAAAAATTATGATTAACAAAAAAAACTGTAGTGGCGTACTTTTTTTTTTCAAAAAATGTAATTTAATAATCAGAAGATTAAGTTTACCAAATTTTGTGGGAATATCCTGGAGGGGTAGGAAAGTTATCATAAAAAAGGCATTTTTTTCTTAATACTGTGACACTCTGTATCTCGGAAACGAACTATTTTCGGACATAATCTTATTTGAAACATTTTCTTAATTCTTGCATTCTATACAGTGTTAAAAAGGTCACGTAGGTCCGTGCTCTCTGCACAGAGAAGCCGCTGAATAATCACTGGCCTCTGGCCAAGTGGCCAAAAGAATACGCATCAAAACTGTCAATACAACATTTATGTCATTGTCATGTGTTTCATGTCAAAATACTAGTTTTCTTCACAAAAATAAAAACAATCAATTGAGTTTATAATTATTAAATGCCTTAACAATTGCCAAAAATGGCTTTAACTAATATTCTGCTGCTAAGTCAAATCGCCGGCTATGTTATCGCCCTTATTCTGTCGTTATGTGTTATTGTTCCGATGAGTCTGCAGCAGGATGATTTCAAGTGAGTTTATTTGTTCAGTGTTTTTTAGAGCGTAGATGAAATGTACACCTTTGTCTATGTTTATGATAAAGTTTGTCTGATTATTATGATATTGCCTGTTTTTAAAACAACAAACATGTGCAAATTTGTAGAAGGCCTAAATATAAATATATTATATTGAGTACCTACTTACTATGGAGGACCATAACTCCTCCATAGTAGGTACTTACCTACTTAATTCCACAGTTTATGTGACAGGCTGATTTTAAAGTTTTTTTCTCAAACACGCACACAAATTGAATGTTTTCAGCCGTTTCCACATAATAATAATCAACAAACCACCGGAACATTGGGAGCTAGGCCTGTGACGTCACAAGGCGAACACTTTCGCTTGTCATTGCGATAATGTTGATTTTGTGCTCTTGTGCATAGTATACAGATTCTTAAAACTTAGGTGATATTTCAAAAAGAAATAGTAGTTGATGGAAGATGGAACTTCTTATCAAAACTCTTATTTCCAACAGGGTCAAGATTTTGTCCGATAAAGTTTAGCAACATGAGAGAGTAAATTTTTGGCAAATTAGTTTGTGCTTGCGAAAACCCTGATTTCATTCATTGCACCGACTCTTCCAAGCACTGATACGAAGCAACGAGAATAAAATCTATTATTGACATACAGATCGTCAGCTGGCTGAATTCATTGACATATTTAATCCCGTTTGCATCGGTTCGGCTTGAGTTGTAATGTAAGTGGAGGTTGTGCTTCAGTTTTGATTAGTAAACGCAAGTAAACGTGTCATCCAAGGTGTCATCTGAAGCTCCACTCACATCTCAAGCTGAACCTGTGCAAACGGCCATAAAAAATAAATGAACCGGCCGTTTCCCATGCTAGTTTCGTGACGCCAACATTGGAATGAGACGCGAGATGAGACGTCTTCGCTTTGGTCAAAGTCTAATGAATATTTATTGGGATAACTTTGCTTCAGTGGTTTACATCTGCTTCCCTATTTTAGAGTTTCAGGGAGTAGAAATTGCGAGAGAAAGTGTCGAAAAGATAGTTTTCTCTGCTTTTTCTACTCCTAAACTCAAGAATACGGTAGCTGATCTCAAAAATTGTAAATTTCCGAAAGCTATCCTACCAGCCTCATGCTCGAAAGATTCCCAATCAAAATCTAAATTTGATACCCTCATTTTAATTGAAGTAACGAAACAAAAAAGTTAATTTTCTAGCTTTTTCGTTAATCCGAAGATGAGACTGAAGAAGGTTTAAAGAAAAATTGGCTGCAGTATTTCTAAATCAAAATCAAAAATCTTTATTTAAAGAAATCCAGAGATTACATAAATAGTCTAGATCCTTTGAAGAAAAAAAATCTTTCTCCCTTTGATTATCCATAACAGGCAATATACAGGGTGTTCCCGATGTCCTCGGAAGGTCTGTACAAAATTCTACCACTGATTCTTCACTACAAAAAAATCGATTAGACTCGGTAAAAAAAAAAAGTTAATGGTTACTGAGATTCAGAGCGTCAAAGTTTGTTTTTTTTCGATTTTTCTGTTTATTTCTTGAAAGAAACATCAAAAACTCACGAAAATTAGAACTCATGGGTTTTTTTGGGTGAAAAATTTAAATATTGTGGCAGTTTTGTAGTATGGTGCAGAGGGCGCCACATACTGCTTGAAGTTCCTTTTTACTCAGTTATATTTTTTGCCACTTTCTGTAGATCATCTTAGAATAGCGAAAACTGTTTTCCTGAGGTATTTTGATTGAAAAAGGTATTCTTGTTTTATCACGCTAGGAGCAACCGTTTTGCTGAAAAATACACTTTTCTGAAATCATGTACGAATTTCTCGCTCCGCAAGTACCGCACCTATCAAGCACTCACAGGGCATTGTAACTTGTTTACCGTAAAACCGTTTTAAATATAGAACTGATTCGAGAGGAACATCAAGCATTTTGTGGCGCCCTCTACACCATACTACAAAACTGCCATAATATTTGAATTTCCAAATAAAAAACCCTAAGTTGCAATTTCGTGAGTTTTTGATGCTTCTCTCAAGAAATAAACCGACAAATCGAAAATAAAATTCAAATTTTGACGCCCTGTTTCTCCGTAACCATTAACTTTTGTACTGAGGTAAGATAGGTCTAATCGATTTTTTTTGTCGTTAAGAATCAGTGGTAAAATTTTGTAAGGACCTTTCGGGGCACCATGTATTATGCACTCTGTACAGGGTGGATCAGAAATGATGGGACATACGGTAACAGCAGATTCCTCACACAAAAATATTGCGATCGACCCGAACTTGTCTATTCCGAAAGTTGATATTAAGAGAGATACAGGGTGTCAAAGTTGAATTGTAATTTTCGATTTATCTGAATAACTTTCGAAATAATCAGGTTATATTGATAAAATTTGGTATATGGGGGTTGTCTGACATGCTAAATTCAAATCTGAACACGCAATTGCTATTACTTGTAGTGGGCGCCACTTAGACACTTTTGCACTCATTCAAATAATCATTACTGTTTCGCGCGCTCTCGTACATTTTTTTAAAATTGAAAAATTGATTTTTCCATCATATTCACATGAAAAAGGTATACTTTGACAAAGTGGCTGGGAGTAACCTTTTTCAAGATATTTGAACATGAAGTAATCCATGCAATGTGGTTTAATGGACATTTTGAAAATTAACATACGAGGCTTTGAAAAGGGCATCATGATGGTAATTTCGACATAAGCTTGAATGCTTAATGTCTCTTGATTTAAAAAAAAAAGATAATTTGATTGAATAATTTTTTATCTAACGCATGATAGTTATAGATGTCATTATTGATGTCATTTTGGACAAGTAAAGTGTCAGATAACACACTATAGTGTTATGATCATTAAACTTCATACTACACGTACCTGGAACGGACCCACTTATTATTGAAAGTGAAGAAGTAGAGATAGCGATTGTTACGGATCACTATCTCTTCCTTACTCATTGGATTATATATGGACAGGAAGGCCACTCTTTACGATTCATTGAAAACGACCGGGTCCTTTCCAGGTACGTAGTATGGAGTTCAATGGTTATAATCCATAACTCACTAGTCACTAGTGAGTTATGGGTTATAACTCACGTTCCCGTGGCAAACAAACAACTTATCACGTTCCCGTGACAACCAAACAAACATTAACTTTTTTTGACAAAAATGTAAACATGTCACTGTCTAGTCATCCTGACACTAAAACTCATATTTATCAATAATTATCTCATAAAAAACGATTTCCTCCATTAAATTAAATTTTGTTGGATAAAACATTGTATGGCACTCGTGCGTTATGTTTCACAAGTCACTTGAGAATTTATACCACTCGGCCTAACGGCGTCGTGGTACAAATATTTCTCGCGTGACTTATTTTCAACACAACGCACTAGTACCATAGAAGTACCAAGTGTCAAATAACACAAGAGTGTTATTTGATACTTCACTTGTCCAAAATGACATCAATAATGACACCTTTCTATCATGCTTTAGATGAATAACAATTGAATTCTGTTTTAATTTTTTTTATTTATAAGAACCATTGAGCATTGAGACACTTGTCAACATTTTCGTGACAACGGCGTTTTCGATGCCCCTTATGTTTATTTTCAAAATTTTCCATTCAAAACCACATTGCATGGATTAATTTGAGTGCAGATAGCTTGAAAAAGGTTACTCCTATCAACTTTTACAAGGGCTACCTTTTTTACGTAAAAATTACGGATTTATGGTTCAGAAGTTTAAATGAACTCCAGTTTGTTGTCAATATATGGGTCAAAAACACATTTGAGTGTGCATTAATTTGATCATTTTCAGAGGACACTGCCTGCTTTTTTCAACTGGAATATGGCAAGAAACTGACGGACAGATAGACGTCAGCTGGGCCTCTCAGGGATACTGCAACTACACTATTTTCGTTGGCGTTATGCTTGGGCTTGTAGCAAGCATTCAAATTTATAGGTGCGTAGTATGATCACTATCAGTGTCACTGCTAGTGCTGCCCAGTTGGATTAATTAAGACAAATCATGAATTTGTTTCAGATTATCAGTATTCCTTTACAAAGGAACAGATAGCAGCTTTCTATCAGCCTTCATTGATGTGGTTTCTGGAATATTCCTGAGCGCCGGCACTATCATTGCTGCTTGCATGATCACTTTTGGATTTATGGCCTGGTGTGAGAATATGATTCAAAGATTTCCATCGTGAGTATTTTCCATGAAGATTAATTTGTAACCTTCAAGAATCATATTTGGTGCAAATTTTGTTCTCAACATGTTATTCAGCCTTATTATTTATCATGGTGTTTACTAAGCTTTAGAACTGCAGAGAGAAGCGATCGATGCATTTTTTTTTTGTCTATTTTGGTGCATGCTGATTCATGAACTTGGATTTTTTTTCTATCAATGATCACTCACGGATTTTAGTCGAAACGTTAGAAATATCGGATGGGCTTGGAAAAAATCGTATGTTATTCTCAGAAAATTTTTCAAAGAAATTTTCTTCAAAATACTCCATTTTTTTCAGCTTTAAGTCAGTACTTTTGCAAGTGGCTAGTGCTACGTTAATTTTTATAATAATTGGATATTGGAACTAACTCAAAATAATCATTTTGCAATATGACTCATCTATTTTTTTCCATATTCGCGGGCCAGTTTTTGAAAATATTTCAAGTTGTGGCTCCTGAGCACCTTCGTTTTTGAGAAATTTTGTGTTTTTTATTTGTCATGATACTTGGTATTCTTCATCTCAAATACCACCGTCTATTTACTATGACTTTCCTACGCCCTCACTTTATCCAATGGAAACAGTGACGTCGATGATTCAGGAATCACTTCGACCATCTCAATATCATCACTTTAACGGTCTTTAATATCTTGACGGCTTCATTCGATTTCTGATTTTTTCCATTACCGCGACTTTATTTTTTTCACGCTATACGGTGGTCTAGTACAATTAATATCTTGTTCATATTAGCGCGAATTCCGTTGGAAATATTCACTATATCGAGTGTGTTTATTTTCAAAATAATTGATTTTTTGAAATGTCTCTAATTAATGACAATCGCCGCATTAGTCTGAGTACACATGGGGTACTTTCATGAAAAATAGAAATAGATTTTCCACCCACAAAACTCGCTTTTCAGTATTTTTCATGTGTTCTCCATGAAATTTTTAGTCTCAAATTTCAAGATTGTTTTTCCGTGGAGATACAGTGTCTCGCAGATAAGATGAATACACCTCTGTATTTTCCTTATTTGAAAAAGTCAGGATTCGAAATTTTGACAGTCATACAGACTGATGAGCCACACTTTTCGTGATATCTAACTGAAATTTTAAGTTTAAAGCCTACTACGCCTTCGCAAAGAGGGGCAATTCTCGATATTTTGCTTCGAGTCAGAGATATTAGCCCGGATTCCAAAATTCATGAAAAAAATTCATGGTGTCATGGCGACTATAATTTTAAAAAACTTTTTCCTGTGACTTTTTCAGAAATATTTGACGCGAGGCAAAATATCGAGAATCTGCCCTTTTTGGGAAGACGTAGTAGGCGGGGTTTAGACACCATATTTAAGTTAAATATAAAAAATAGGGGAGCTTATTAGATTTCGAACCTCAACTTCTTCAAATAAGGAAAATACAGGGGTGTATTCATCTTATCTGCGACACACTGTATGTTGTAATGAAAATTGCAAATGATTTTCCGCTTGAGATCGTCACATATGTAGTTGTCAAGACTGACTGCTATTAATTAGTCAGCAAGCATTGTACAAAGACGTATCCAATCCATCTTTATGAATGTACCAAAATTGTCAATTGTACAGGGTGTCCCATTTTGGGTACTTTTGCGGGGTATCTCCGTTATTCTTATAGATAGAAAGTTGCGGTTTTCGCGACAGTGTGCTACTTTTTCGTGAAACTAAAGATGCCGTTAACAAAATTTTCATAGCCCTTTTAGTTTTTAAGATACAGGGCTAAACTGAAAATGTTGCATTTTAAGGTACCCCTCGTATCTTAACTATCAGATAAGTTCGAAAGTTATATACTTTTTCCGTGGAACTCGATTCTGCCTTCGGAATTTGTATACAGGGTCAGGTCAAAAAGTTATAGGCTAAACATTTTTTTTTTTGAAGTGCATACTCTTATATATTTTTGAAAAGGTAAAGAAAAGACAAATCTTATGGACTATAAATATACAGGGTGTTCCATTTAAAAAAATAAAGTTTGGTCCGATAACTTTTTGACCTGACCCTGTATACTAATTCCGAAGGCAGAATCGAGTTCTACGGGAAAAGTTATATAAGAAACAGTTTTTTATCTGATAGTTTAGATACGAGGGGTACTTAAAAATGCAACATTTTCAGTTTAGCCCTGTATCTTGAAAACGAAAAGGGCTATGAAAATTTTGTTAACGGCATCTTCAGTTTCACGAAAAAGTAGCACTCTGTCGCGAAAACCGCAAAAGTACCCAAAATGGGATACCCTGTACAGCTTGAACTTTGGCAACATCGTATCTGGCAGCTTGTGAAGTCACAAGCTGCAAGATTTAAAACACGTTTTTTTACCGAACTAATTCTCAACTTTCAATGTTTGGCTTCTTTGAAACTAAATCTGAGTGTACAGGGTATCCGTTTTAAGTGATACCACTATATTGCTATCTTCGAAACAGTGAGTGCTACGGGGTCGGTTGAATGGGGATAAAGTTGATACAGGGTAAATTGTAAAAATGGCCCAAATTTATTTAGTTTGATATTTCAGAAACTATTCATTTTCGAGACATAATTTAAATTTGGAAGTTTCATAATTTTTTAGCATCTACAATATGATGTCTTCAAATTATATATACGATTATTTTAGCATATTTCAAAATTTAAAAGGGCCCAATATTGTTTTATTGCATCATATTTTAGGTTTTTTCAGTATAGTCACCTACGTTTTCATCCAAAAAATCCATCATCATGAAATTTGAAGAAAATTCCTTTGTACTTTTTGAGAATCAACAACAATCTTTTTATGGACTTTTTCCAACATTCCAGGAGTGATTTTGTCAGATTCTCGTCTAAGTTTTCTGATTTATAATCTATATTCTGCGATGTATGTACTTCGAATGGTATACCCTATTTTTAATAAAACCCCATATGGCAAAATCCATTAGTGTAATATCAGGTGATAGTGGTGGTCAGTTTATAGGGCTGTTGTTACCGATTCATCTTTCGGGATAAAATAATGTTTAAAAAATCACACATAGTAACAAAAATTGAGGTCCTTATTTGAAACAAAGTGCGGGATAGCTGAGTACACGTAATATATCCAAAGTAGGATGATGTACTGATCGTGTATTAAAAAGTATGTTTATTACTGCAGAGCGCTTCCGGCTTGCAAAGCCATCTTCAGTGCTTCAGTCTAGAACACTAGAACTAGAACTGAACAGCTCCTCTTTTCTGAAAATTTCTAGACTGAAGCAATATAGATGGCTTTGCAAGCCGGAAGCGCTCTGCAGTAATAAACATACTTATTGATACACGATTAGTACATCATTGACTTCTTCCTACTTTCCTTATTTGAAAGATTCAAGTTAATGTTTGCTCTAATACGAGTCGAAACCAAACTTTGGTCTCTCGATTGATTTTCATTCATGTTTTTAAAATGAAACTCGAGGGAGATGTCAATACTATGATGCTTTATTGTAGAGATTGTGTATAAAAAAAGTTTTTATTCAACAAATTGATTGACATTATACAGTGTGTCCAAAAAATGGTGTACATGTGGTGAACTTTTTCACTATTGATTTCAGGAAAAAAATGTTTGTATGGTCCAAATACTAAAATTCAAGCGTCAGATATCAAAATTTGTCAGTCATATGCCCCAAAAAACATGATTTTTGCTCATGAGTAAAGTACCTCTATTTGTGATAAAATCAAAAATTTCTGTCGAGAAAAGTTGTTTAAAATTGAAAACTACGTTCAAATATACAATTACACCATGATGAAAATCTAGTTTTGTTATTTTTTGACAATTTTTTTCAAGTTCGATTCATAAGTAAAACTATTTTTCTGATTCATTCATTTGATGAACAATCCATTTACAAACTATGGATCTCACAATTGTTGACGTGTTGATTGAAATATCTCTTAATTTTTATCTTTGTCAAACCAGGCATTTTTTTGAACATAACTAAAATATTTGAATGTATTACTTTGCAGAGTTAATAACTCGCCGAGGGGGGCGGAGGGGGGTACGAAAACTGAACACTCAGTTACTACCACTTGGTAGAATAAATCCATACAAAAAAGAAGACGGGTCCCCACAAACCTCTAAAGTTATAATAACTTTATTAAAAAAATGATGTACTATTTTTTCGAACATTTTATTTTTGCCCATAAAACATATACAGAGAAGGGAGTGATGTGAAAGTGAATACTCACCTATACCTCCGTGACATTTGATTTATAAAAATTGAATGTTGTCAATGCGAAACGGATGGGTCAGTATCTGTTTCAAATTTGCATTTTAGAAGTAGGTCGCAAAATAAGGTGAACACATTGCTGCAAATCAGGCTTTTGGTGGCTCAACGGCCAAAATAAGTTGAGTAGAGGTAGATTGAGGTTCGTTATTAACAATAAATATTTAGAATGCGCAACTCGCAATTCCGATGCTATGATCAGTTTTATTGAATTCTGAACCACTGTGCGTCGTATACACATTTTGAAGACATCGTTTTGTAGAATAAAAAAATGAAAAAAACTGTTTGGGCCATTTCTATAATTTACCCTTTATCTCTCAAACTAAAAATTATTTTGCGACACAGTGAATGGATCTTCAATGAGCATCAATAATTGGAACTTTTCTCCCATTTAACCGACCCCGTAGCAGTCACTGTTTCGAAGATAGCAATAGTGGTATCACCAATGATCTAATAACTATAGATGAAACATAGCGAGATAAACATGAGGACAACATCGAACTGTGCACTCAGGTGCAGAGTTTCTCCCACCACGTTGTTTGCCAAACTTACTATATTAAAAGTATTACTACGCAGCAAAAAGATTTAAACATTGTTTGGAATCATTTTTGAAACCATTTTATGTATGAATTTAATCAAATATTAGTTGTTGGTAACCTTTTTGTTAAAATTAAAACATCTTTTCAAGATTTGTTTAGATATTTAGGATTTAGAAAAACCAGAGTATTCTCTTATGAAAATTAAAAAAGCTGAAGTACGGCAACACACCAAAATTGGGTCCGCCCCTATCGATCGGATTTTGTCTACACGTTTCATTCACATTTCGTCTCATTGGCGTCTCTTTTTTTTTTAGTGGGGTTTGGTGTTGATTTTGTGAATATTTATTGTGTTTTTATTCTGGTTTAGTTTGTAGTGCTTCATTATTTACCTATATGGTATATTGAATGACTCGCAAGTGTCAAGCTTGCAGTGGATAAGAATTTAGAATTCTGTAAAATAGTTACGCCACTGGCAGCCTTGCGTGTAGTAACCAAAGCACATTCTAGAGAGGTGCAAACGTATCCCCACTCAGTGCACCTCTCAACTACTTCTCACGTCTCGTCTATGTTCGATTTTGGCCACACAATTTTTCAGTTTATGAATGAAATGTTTCATCTACAGGGTTTTTCACTTAAAACTCCCCACGCCAATATCTTGAAAACGAATGCGAATTTTTAATTTCTGTAAAAGGTGATTAATAGGAAGTATGAAGCAGATATTTATGGAAGTAAAAAAAATCCGACGCCTGCCAAAGGCTGGGCGTCGCGACGCCTCGAAAATATGAATCGATGGCAGGGACTTTGAAAATATGCGCATACGAAAGTACATGTTATTTAAAAACTCTTTTGTCATTTAGTAAAATTCATTTAATTTACTCGTTTCTGAGTTATATCGGTTTACAGTATACATTTTTTTAATAGACTATGATGGTTTTAGCCAATTATTACCGGCAATTTTCACAAGAATGCCATGAATATCGATTACTTTGGCAACTTTTGTTATTGTCACTATAACTACACGATAATGAAATTTCGTACAACATTTTATTCACACGAATACAAATAAAATAAATGAACAATAATCTAAACAAGATACTAATCAACAAACTTAAGTACTAGAATCAAACATGAAACAAATAATTAAAACTCTTGTTCAAAATTATGACCTTCTGCGCGAACACAACTATCAAAAACCTTTATCAGATGATTTTGCGTCACTTGTAGGAGCGTTCTTCTTCTAATGGCGGCACATGCGGCATAAATTTTGTTGATTAGATCCGCCATATCTTCGATTGGTTCTTCATATACAATTATACAACGTCTTTCAAGTGACCCCAAAGAAAATAATCCGGTGGTGTGATATCCGGGGACCTCGCCGGCCACCTTATCGGTCCATTGGTACCAAACCATCTGTTGGGGTATTCTCTATTTAAATGCCTTGTTACAATTTCGGCATTATGTGCCGGCGCTCCATCTTGCTGAAGCCACATATTCATTCTAGTCTCCAGATGCACTTCTTCTAACAAGATCGGGAGAGTAGTTTGAAGAAAATTCAAATACCGAGCTGCATTTAAAGTGCCTTCATAAAAGTGAGGTCCAATGAGGAATCCGTCTAATATGCCGCACCAAACATTGATGCCAAAAACTCGCTGATTACCTCTTTCTGTGATCCAACGAGGATGATTTTCAGACCATAAGCGACAGTTGTGTCTGTTTACGATCCCATTATTATGGAATCGACTCTCGTCGCTCCATAGGATTTTTGAAAGCAAATTTTCATCTTCATTATACAAATCGGCAAATCTTGCCAAGAAATCCATTCTTCTAGCCGGATCACCTGGTTCTAATTTATGGACTAATTTAGTCTTGTAGGGGTGGAAAGAGTTTCTCTTCAGGATTCTCCAAGACGAACTTACAGAAACACCCGTATTTCCTTTGATTTTCGAGAGGGATATTCTTGGATTATCATCAACTTGTTGGATTACAGCAGCAGTATTTTCATCATTTGTAGCCGTCTTTGTTCTATTTCTTATTGGTTTTGTGAAGCAGCCATGCTTTCTTAAGTTTTTGCATAAACTTGAGAAGGTTTTTTTATCGGGAATTCTTCTATGCGGATAACGATGCAAGTAAACTCTTCTCGCTTCTCTACCATTCGATCTGCATTCTCCAAATACCAGCAACATGTCAACTTTTTCTTCGTTGGTAAATTGAACCATTTTGATAAATAAATACTGTATAACTAATAAATACTATAAAGGAATAATCAATAAAAACAGAACTCGAAAATATTTTTGAAACCACAATGACAACAGTTGCCAAAATGATGTCAATAACAATAGTTGCCATAGTAATCGATATTCATGGCATACTTGATGAAAATCAGCGGTCACCACATTTCAATCTCTCGATGAAATTTGTACTGTAAACCGATATAACTCAGAAACGAGTAAAGTTAAAGAATTTTACTAAATGACAAAAAAGTGTTCAAATATTATGTACTTTCGCATGCACATATTTTCGAAGTTCCTGCCATCGATTTATATTTTTGAGGCGTCGCGACGCCCAGCCTGGAGCAGGCGTCGGATTTTTTTCACTTTGAAAAATATCTACTTCACACTACCTATTAATCACTTTTTACAGAAATTAAAAATTCGCATTCGTTCTCGAGATATAATGGTGGGGAGTTTTAAGTGAAAAACCCTGTATAGTTATTAGATCACTGAGTATCACTTAAAACGGACACCCTGTATATTAAATAGTGGCGACTTTGGAAAAAATTGTTGCCCATTGAAAAAGATCAAAATCACCATCCATTGGCATTGGCTAACACTCTTATTCACTAGAGGAGTTCTCAAAAAAAAAATTTTTTTTACGATATTCTCACATTTTCCTGTATCATTTATTTCATTTTTTCATAGATGTGAATCGGCAGCAGGTCAAGATATTGATCACAGGGACAAAATCGACACCAAAAACTTCTACATCGAGCTAGGAACAGCTCAATTTGGAATCTGGGGATCTTTTGCCACTTGGGTTGGCTTGACAGTTTGTGCAATCATAAAATTGTTGCGCTACCATCAGTTAGAGAACATCAGGGTTTCCATGTACCGCGAAAGACAGCGACTTATTAATGAGAATGCCGATTCTCCGGGTTAGTTGCTGGATTTTAGTTAATTTCAAAGCTCTATGGAAACGCTATTTCAGGAAGTTCTTTAGGACGTGAATCCACGAATACCCAGTCCACGGCAACAGCTGAGTGATTGTCTCACGGAATATTCCAATATCCTTATGTTATCATCTACGCGATTATACATATTACTTGGTTCTTACACAATACTGTATCCAGGCTAGTAAGTATTTTCTAGAATTAGAGCATCTTTGATGTAGTTATACCAAACGGCTATACGCGCAAATTGCTTTGATATCATCAAAATTTCAAATTCATATCTATAATATATTTAGATAGGTTTAGTGAATGTGATATAGATTTACTTGTATGATTTTTTGGATTTATTTTCAAATTTTATGATTAGGACATATGAACTTTATTTATCATCCAAATTTGAATTGTTACCAGATTTGCAATTATTTATCCAACATTATTTCTCATAATATATTTATCTATAGTTTTACTGTTATACATTATGATTAATATTTTTTAAAGATCAAAAAGTTCTTTATTTTCACCTCAAAACTTTCTGTGATATATTTCAGTTTTTTATTAAAAGTATAATCTGATTTTGGATTGCTTGTTCCACACTGAGCCGCATGTGTGGATGGCTTTACCAACAAGTCGAGACCAGTGCACGTTCCCTTTGATGTGTTCAAATCTACCGACAATCGCCAAACTGTTTACCAAACCATAATCGTCACATCCGCATCATGATACAAAAACAATAGTAGGTATGCTGATTTGTCGTCTCCGATTTTACACGTTTTGCGCACTCGGTCTACCAGAAGAAATGCAGAATACATCCTCTGGGTGCCTATTCTGGAACCGATAGAACGGTCATATCGAGAGAAAGAGGGAGACAGTAAACGGAGAATTATATGGAGGTGATCGTTTATCTCTGTCGTATGACCGTTCTATCGGTTCCAGAATAGGCACCCTGACATTGAGTAAGGCTAGTGTTGGACGTTTTTGACATTTGAAATTTATCGTCATTTTGCTGTTATTTTTGTCAATTTGTGACAAAAGGCCCGAAACAAATGTTTGAAAGAAATCGCCTGGACACGTAAACTGACAAATGGATTGAAGTTCTCAAATGTACTCATTACTCTCTTGATCACTGATGCAGAATCAGATTCAAAGTTTCATCAAATTTTTGACGTGTGCAATTTATCTGACTATGCGAGTGTATTTAGACGTTACTCAAGTTTGCCAATACCTTAGATGTAACCAGGACATACCAGATTATCACGAAATAATTGTTTTTGGAGGTGTATACATCGCAAACCTACAAAAATGTTTTCAACTTTTTGGCGGAAAGTCATTGTGCCATTTTTTCGACACGATCTATCGAAGTCATGAAATATCCAGAGTTCAAAGTTGTTAAACGTATTTGTCTACTATTTGGTAATTCATAAAAAACGCTTAGTTTTTGAGTTATACCGTAAAACGGGTCTATTCGGGACAAAATTTCAACATTTTTGGACAAATAGGGGTAAGCAACACATTTGCTCAAAGTATTAGACCCCCTTCCCAAGTAGGAGGGGATGTTATGCTTTATTAAAGCGTTGTCTCAAATTACCCCTTGGGGTGGTGCTTTTTGGGATTAATAGGAATTTGCGCTAAAACTCGGATAATATCGGTTTTCAAGGATTTTGGGAGTACTTTGAATGAATTAAAAAAAAAACAATAAATTTATTTTATCGGTTGTGACAAAAGTTTGCAAATACAAAAAAAATATATGTGGAAAAATAACGGAAAAATTAGGTTGGTTTTTAGTTTTTAAATGTTAAAAAGATGAGATCAATCTCCGAATAGCAGATGTACCTATGGCTTAAAATTTTGTCCTAGTCATTTCGCTTCGAAAGTTTCGTCAAGGAGTAAGTTTACTCTTTGGTTTCGCACCATTTCTACAGCTTACAGACAAAAAAATCATTGTTACCGGTCATATATTCCATGTTTTTCGCTCTCCCAATTCCCGTAAATTGAGATTTATGTCCCAAATTACCCCTCCCAAGAAAATAGCTTGTTAAAAATCTAACACGTAATATTCACGCAATTTTTGTTGAGTCATCTATAGCCATTTGACAAGTATTTACAACTATCAAACTTGCCTTACCACTAACAGCCCAATTCCGAGAACGGCAGGGTTGTCAGAGTTTTAGCCACCCCTGGCTAAAAGTATAAAAAGTGGTCAAGTGGTTAAAATAGGTTAGTGTTTGTTTGGTTTCCACGGAACGTGATAGGTTGTATGTTTGTTTGCCACGGAAACGTGAGTTATAATCCATAACTCACCGACGACAGTGAAATGCAGCAGGGAACGTGTCAAGTCTGTCTCTCATCAAACAATAAGGTTGTCGCTCACGCGACATCCATTTGTTTACCAAACACAATCTAACCCAAACTCTTTGTCTAACTTAACATCAGAGACAAATTTAATACATTGTTATTTCGGCGATCACCATGGCAACATCTATGTCAACCAATCTGACCAATCACGGGCGACGTCCCTGCTGCATTTTACTCTAGTCTATAACTCACTGGTGACTAGTGACTTGTACTTGTCCAAAATTACATCAATAATGACCGGACCCGACTCCCAACCCGGACCTGACTCGCGACCCAGTATCCAATCGCATTTTATCCACTTTTGACCACCTTTTAGCCGATTACAGCCACTTTTTGCCACTGGCCTGGCCAAGAGTAGAAAAAGCCGGCTTTTTTACAACCCTGGAGAACGGAGAGATGGACACTAGTTTTTTTCTTCGATTTTCACAGATTTTTTGCAATACACCTCACGCTTCCAAAATTTGATACTGCAGTCTTAACATCATCATCGTTGCTCTAAACATACTTAAACGTGGAGCCGTACGCACATTTTGGCTACGGTTCATCTGTTGCGTACGCTTTATTTTACGGTTATCCGATGTTAAACGGAAAAGTTGGTACAGAAGGAGGGCACTACTCACATGGATGTAACTCTCGACATTAATTACGGTTCTGTACCAACCTTTCCGTTTAATTTTTTGTTGTTGTGTCCCAAACATCTCCATTCTACGGTACTTAAAAAACTGAAAAAGGTGTCGAATCTTTGAAATTTTCTGCAATTTTCGTTGTGAAGCCGACGCGACCGACGCCGACGCCCAAACTTCAAATTTGGGTTTCTGAACCTTGGATGACTGGACTGATAGCAATATAGAAATATTATATATTCAGAGTTTCTGTAACACATATTCCAGATCGAATTCTTCAAAATGTGTAAACATTTATCAAGGTAAAAAGTCTTGGACCCCCCTGTTTTTTCCCATTTCTTCAGATATTGAAAATCTGGTCACATAATCAAGTACTCTATTCTTTTTCCCAGTTTAGGTGCTTTTTTTTTGTTAAAAAGTCTGTACCTTTTTGAACTCTGAATAAAAAAAGGGCACTATTGCCGGTTTTTCAAAGTGGTTTTAGAAAAATTTGGAATACTCCAATCGAAAGAGGGGCAAAAATTATACCCATCCTGAAAATTACACAACGATTGAACTTTTGATATACTAGATATGATGCAATCTAAAAGATGTTGAAAATTGGCAATTTTGGCTAAAAGCTTGAGAAATTTATCGTTTTTGGCAACTTAAAAACCGCATATCTAGGCCATAGAATTGTCAATCGTAGTGTAGTTTTCAGGATCGGCAGTGAAGCCAATACAGGTAGACTCAGCTGTTTTTTTTGTAAAATCTGATGTAAAATTTATTCCTGCGATTTTGAGCGCAAATTGGCTTGCATGATTCTCTAAACCCTCTTTAAAGCGGCGTTCACATTGTTAAGAACAAATAATGCTTTTTCAACATGAATTCATGTCACATGAATGTGTAAGCAATTTACTTTCAAGCTACTTGATCATACGAAATGTATATTCTGTGAGTTGAATATAGTGGCGTTTACACTGGTAAGATCAAATGCTCATTTCACATGAATTAATTTCACATTAGCTGATTTCGGTGTTTACATATTATTTGATTTGAGATGAGTACATGCTAGTTGATACAAATTGGCACCAAAGCGAAGTATAAATAAGCCATCATTAATCAGACAGCTTATATTTTATAGTGAATTGGAAAAAAATCAATCAAAAAAAAGGTTCAGCGAAAGAGAATGATGTGGGTAAAAGAATGGATCAAGCGAAGACGACTCCTGGGCATGGACTCTGTTAAAAAATAGCGAAAGAGATTCCCTTCTCTTTGCTTAATCATCGGTCGTGATTGTGCGAAGCGAAGAGAATCTCTATCGCCATTTTCTTACATAGTTCGAGCTCGAGCTGTGGGAGCTTACACAATCCTTATACGTAAACTGCAGGCAAAAGTTTCACATCGTTATGAAAACTGCATGAGAAAAAACACAAACCTATCC
Source organism: Orchestes rusci (assembly GCA_958502075.1). NCBI lineage: Eukaryota > Metazoa > Arthropoda > Insecta > Coleoptera > Curculionidae > Orchestes > Orchestes rusci. The sequence continues at coordinate 7,276,686 of OY293313.1, read as the reverse complement.
AACACCTATTATTAAAAGTAACGCACTGATAATCAAAAAACAATACTATCCTAGATTTATGCGTGATGCTATTTCTCCTAGAATCAAGCTTGAAGTTACCTTACGTTATCTAGCTACAGGAGATTCATTCAAAAGTTTGGAATAGATCTCTATAGAGAAAATTGTAGCTATACAGGGTGTCCTGAAATTAGACGTCAATATTCCAACCACGTATTGTACACCCCAAAATAGAAATAAAACTTCATATACAGGGTGGACCAGAAGTAATGGGACATACGGTCACAGTAGATTTCTCACACAAAAATATCGCGATAGAGTTCAACTTGTCTTTTCCGAAAGTTGATATAAAGAGAGATACAATACAGGGTGCCAAGGTTGAATTTTGGTTTTTGATTTTTTCAAATAACTTTTGAAATAATCAAGTTATATTGATGAAATTTAGTATAGGGGGGTTGTTTGACATGCAAAATTCATATCTGGCCTTGGTATGGGTCTTACATGTAGGGGGCGCTACTTACACATCTCTCCACTCATTCAAATAGTTATAACTTTTTTGTACGAACTCGAACATTATTTTTGAATTGAAAAAATTGATTTTTCTGACATTTTTACGTAAAAAAGGTATACTTTGTAAAAGTCGATTAGAGTGACATTTTTCAAGATATTAGGGGGCATCAAAAACGCCGTTGTCATGGTTATTTTGACAAGTGTCTCGATGTTCAATGTTTCTTATAAAAGAAATCAAAAAAAAAAAAATTAAAAATTTAATTTTTTTTTGTAAAAAAAAATGTAAAATTAAATAAAATTGTTTTGAATCAAGAAACATTGTGCATTCAAGCTAATGTCAAAATTACTATGATAACGCAGTTTACAAAGCCCCCCAAGTTCATTTTCAAAATTTTCCATTTAAAACCACATTACATGGATTACTTCAAGTTCAAATATCTTGAAAACGGTATCTCCTAGGCACTTCTACAAAGTAACCTCGTTCATATAAACATGGTGAAAAAACGATTTTTACAATTTTAAAAAAAGGAACTGACTATTTGAATGAGTGAAAAGGTGTGTAAGTGGTGCCCCCTACAAGTAAGAGCAATTCCGTGCTCAGATTTGAATTTTGCATGTCAAACAATCCCTTTATATCAAAGTTCACTGATATAACTTAATTATTTCAAAAGTTATTTGAAAAAATAAAATATTAAAATTCAGCTTTGTCACCACCCTGTATCTCTGTTAATATCAACTTTCGAAAAAGACAAGTTGAGGTCGATCGCGGTTTTTCATAAATATTTTCGAAACCTGTAAAGATAATGGGTCCTAGGATTGAACATTCACGTCAAGTTAACGTATACGTTGAGATTTTTTATTAATGCAAATTTTCCATTTGATAACAGCGTTACCATGGTGATATGGACATGTTAAGATAACGTAAACGTTCAATAATAGGACCCAATGGGTCCTATGAGGGCACTTACCAAATTGTGAGTAAAACAAAAAGCACTTATCACTCATATAGGACACACATATAATAATTATTCTGTGTCCTATATGAGTGATAAGTGCTTTTTGTTTTACTCACAATCTGGTAAGTGCCCTCTATATTTTGTTTTGTGATGGTACTATTACCCTTATATTACTACTAGTTGTCCTGATGAAGGGAGGAAATGTCTCCCGAAAGCTTGACGATCAATAAACTGAGCATCTAACTGCCCAACTTTATCATTGACTGCTTCCCTACTACTTCGCCTTCTGTATATTTTTCGCATAAGTCTATCCTTTTCTATCGCGAGGGGACGGTACCTTGTTTGTGTAGAAAACTTGAGATTTTCAAAATCTTTAGGCAAAACTTCTTAAAATCAACAAAAAAAAATTTGGGGCCTATTTTTCTCAAACCCGTCCCTGTATATCCCAATCATAAAGGATATACAATACTAAGTTTTAGTTCATTAGGTAGAGTATAAAGTAAAAATCTGTACCAAATTGTATTCAATTATCTTAACAGGTTCCGAAAATATCTACAAACCGTTATCATGTCTTCACCTTTATATAGCGTAGAATACGTGATTGAAATATTGACGTCTAATTTAGAGACACCCTGTATAAATCTAGCTTACTTCAAGCTTTTAATTCACATTCACATTCTATTTTTTTTCGAATTGGAACTGTCAAATTTCCGCTTGGCAAAAGGGAAACATATGCTTTCATCTACAGTGAATTTGTGTTCAGTCACGCTTAGGCCAAATTCATTGTGGATGGTTCCACATGTTTCCTATTTGCCAAGCGGAAATTTGACAGTTCCACTTCGAAATGAAATTGAATGTACACCAGGGATTAATTGTAGAATATCATCACGCATCAATGTGATAAAATCTTCTTTTCTTCACTATCACTGTCACTCACTGTTCATTCGCATCAAATTTACATAATCATCTGAATAGTGTAGAAAATCAAATGCACATTCGTATCCGGATTATTTGGAGAATGACACCAGGACACCTAACCTAGATTCAGTGAAGTGAATATGATATGAACGCGTGATGTGATCTCTGGACCACGCGTAGCTTTCACTGTTTCGAAAATACAGAACTTGTCATTAGCTATTATTGAATCAGGGCCCTGATTCACTCTCTGATGAACGATCACATCACTTGAATATTCTGTACAAAACTATGTATTTTTAACTTCACATTCACTTTCTTGGATAGACGTCCAGGGCCCATCAAATGAAAGTTAGCAGACACGTTTAGCAACACAACATAAAACTTCATTTTGATAATATTCTTTACTGAAGCATACACATAGATTAATTCAGGAACAGTCGTCGAAATGACTGTTGGCACGAATCCAATGAAAACTCTAGAATAGCCAATAAACGGAACGTTTATTAAATCTTGAAGTAAAAATACAATTTTGTACAATTACAGTAAATATTACTCGTAGAAAACGTATTCTAAAACTACCACATGGGTTTACCGGGTAGTGCTAGAACCTTCAAACAGAACAAAATAACGCAAGATAATTTTTTTGGTTCAAACCCAAATCGACGAAACAAACTTTGTTGATGACAAAATATACACAAACAGTTCAAAATATACAGAACATAATGAATCAAGGCACGCTTCCACAAGCAACATCATAACAAAGTTTGCAACGTCAAAGTCCAATTTTTATTCGTCATAAAACATAGATGCAGTTATTTACAAACACATATCAAAACGAAACCAATGAAAACGTGAAATCCAGGCTTCTTGAGGCAGTGCATTTCAATTATAGTTAAAAGTCAGCAAACCAACCTCAATCATGGAAATAAATAATAGCCTACTACACTGAGGTCTGCGTATATTCCGAATCATTCACGTATATAAAAATAAGTTCTCCAATGTCCTTAGCCTACATCCTATCATAAGACAGACCTCATAGGAAAACTCCTAAAAAGTGACTCCTAGTGAATACCAAGAGACACCGTTTCCACACTAATAATGTCTTAAACTTTAAAACTTAACTTGTTTGTACAACTCATCATTTCTCATCGTCGCTATTTTTTATCCTCTCCCTTAATCGCTTCGCTGGAGGTTCTTCTTGTGACTCATTGTCCTCTAGTCCTGGGACAATTATTTTCGTCTCGGACGCTTCTGATGGTTGTACATCTGTTCCTAGAGGGCCGCAGCCCTCGTTCTTCTTTTCTTTTGGTCTTTTGCCCCGATTCTCATTGTTTATCATGCTCAACGTTTGTTTTTTGTTGGGCTGATACTGGAGCTCGGGGGGCAAAAATACTCTGTTATTTTGGAAGTTCTTTTGAGGCACGAATAACATGGTAGGTATACGTATTTCGGTTGGGGATTCTTTCAGTTCGTAATTTGTTGCCTTGGTCAGGAGGAGCCCCGTGGTTAAGTCGCAGAGGGCCCATAGTTTCTGTAAAAAAATACAGTTGATCAAAACCACGAGTCATCGAAGTAAACAAACTAAGTACACGTGATTAGACATAGCGGAACGATCAAACTGGTCACATGTGGTTGTTTATCTCACGTCACCTTTCAATCGTTTTCCATTGTCTGATCACGTGTAGTTGACTGACTTGAAATGTTTTACATACAGAGGACCGGAAATAACATTCGAGTAATTCAAGATATGAAAATTGGTCCGGAGATGCATAGTTTTCAAGATACAGGATGTCGAAGCTCAATTTCTATTTTCGTTTTATTCAAATAAATACCATAATAATTTTGATAATTTAGCAAAAATCTGTATACAGGGGTATTTTTGACAAAAGTAAGAAATTCAAATTTGATATTACTATGACTATCTTGTATGTGGCACCATCTACAAATTTGTCTACTGTTCCAAATAGTCATAACTTTTTTGCCAAACCCTGATCTTTGTTTTAACTAGAAAACTATAGCCTATTCGACTACCTCACACTCGCTCCGAACTGATTAGAAACCCCGAAGTGTAGTCCAACATTTTAACTATCTAAGACTGAAACAAAAAGTTTGACGACATTTAATGTTTGGAATGTGTTGGGGACATCAGTGGTAAAATACTCTCAAAAATGTGACACTGTGATTTCATGGCGCAACTTTTGACACGCTTGGGAGTAATCGTAAAATCGGTTTTTCGGATATAGCGAAAAAATTATAAGAGAAATAAAAAAGTTGTCAACACACAAAATGTGCGCAATAAAAACACCTTTCAAATGAGTACTGAAAGGTTCAAATTGGATAAATCGTTCAAAAGTTATTGCAAATTGAAGGTGGAAAAACAATGTTTTTTAAAGATTTTTCAATTTGTTATAAACATTTGCTTAGTTATCAATTTTTTTTCCACATGGCCGAAAGCTATGAGTTATGATGGGTTTCATCAATGTGCGCAAGTTGGTGGGTCATATAGTTTTTGCAAAACTCTAATGTTTATCCCGTTTTGCAAGAAAACACGCTCGGTGGAAAATACGATTTGAACAATTATGAACAAAAATGGGGTCGTTGCACTATATGAAAATTAGAGCTGATTTTGTGTAGAATATATAACTGTGGGTTTGTTAATAGAATGGGTGACATGAATTGGCCAAAATAATGCACAACATTTGAACTAGGCCTCTTTGAAATAAATAACTCCATCAACCTGGGCCCATTGCCTCCATGACGTCACAGATCAATATCCTTTATCCGCTTGACACTGAAATGAACGCGCGCTGCTTGATACAAATGCGGTGTTGCGAGATGTACTATTGATGGTATTTTTACAAGGATCACCAGCTCAATATGATGAACGATAGATAATCGACGCATTTAGGTTTACTTTAAAATTGATGGTAAATAATGTGATTCAATGCAAATTAACCAGGAAATTATATACGACACCACCCAGACTGGGTTTTTATGATACCTTTGACCGTATCATAAAACCCTCAAGATATTTATTTTTCTCAGACCCAAATTAATGCAGACGCATAGAATAGTTATTTATCAGACGTAGGGATAAACTCAAAGACACAATTCTTTGAATTTATCTCACGTCTGATAAATAACTACCAGGAGCGTTGCATACTAAACAAAAACTGCAAATATTGGTACCTGCAAATTAAAGCTGGTAGGCAATATTATTTATTGGCCCATTCTTTTTTGACGATATTGAATCGTATATGAGCAAAGTTGAGCCAAACCACGAACGAGAATTCGAAATTGAGAAATCCCTAGAATAAAACACGCTTTACACTCGACCCCAAGCAAAAAGCATCTCGGCAACGTTGCGTTCTCTACAGTTATCGATCCACGGGAAGAGCTGCGCCGGATCCAAGAAGCGACGCCATATTTTGTCGTACACGCGTCATCATTTAAAAGGCTTAAAAGGACTGTTGACAAACTTCGACGCTAGTTTATGCCCTTAAAAATCGATAAAAAAAAAAAAAAAAAAATACGGGTCTAATATTTTTGATTATATTTTCAGAATAAGCAATAAAAAAAGTACGTGCAACGACCCCATTGTTCATAATCGTTTTTTTCTCAAGACCAGAGACCCTGATTCAACTTTCTATTTTCGTAGAATATCGATTTTTTGTTCGGGGCTTCTTATTTATTACATTAAAAATAGTAAAAAAAAATCTTTATTAACAAATAGAATTTCTCCAAAGATCTTAACAATACTTTCACGGGATAACTGTTTGTTGATAGCCAGCACATTAACACGAAATTTCGAAAAAAAAAATTGTTTTACGACTTATAGGGTTTGGAGGTCAATTCTTGAGCATTCGCAAATTTAAAACGTATACGCAATTGTGCGATCAGCATTTGAAATAACATGGTGATCGCATTTTAGCATATGCGTTTAAAATTTGCGAAGGGTCAAGAATTGACTCCCTGATATAGCTTTTTTTTTCAAAAAATCGCAGCACCTTTGATTGTTAATTTCGGGACCTGAAATTTCAACATGTTGTAGACAGAATGGTAGACTTCATTGTGTAGTGTCTTGCAATACCATTTGCAATTGATAGTTTATACTCGAGAGCGTTGAGGTGAACCAAAATTTTCTAGTTGAAATGAAAGAGCCGCCATCTCTCCGTGATCGCACGACAATCAGACATAAAAATCATACATGGTCAAACAATTTGCAATGTTTTGGATACTAATCTTTTTTTTTTAAACTGGGGTAGCTTGACGAAAAAATTATAGTCGGCTTTTTTAAATGAGGCCCGCTAAAAACGACATTTTAAAAAATTTCAATTTTTGTTGCATTAGTTTCAATAGGTTTTAAAATTTAAAATAAATTCGCTTTGTATTTTGAAGTTAACAATTGACTCATAACACAAAGCAAATTTATTTATAAAACCAATCAAAATGCAATAAAAATTTAAATTTTTAAAAATATCTTTTGATCTCGCAGTCTAGATATCAGGTAACATTTATTCGTCGAGCTACCCCAGCTTAAAAAAAAAAAAAAACTTTAATAATCAGAAGCCGATATATTGCAAATTTTTGGGAATCACCGAGAGATGGCAGCTTTCCATTTCCACTGGGAAAATCGATTATTATTCTACCTTCACTTAAACGATCTCGTGTATAAAGTATCAGTTGCATCAGTAACTTGTGAATATTTGGCATAACATCTAGAAAATAGGGAGGTTTCATGAATTCGAAAGTTAACAAAAATATATAAACATGTTTTTTAGAATTGCTCAAACAGTACTCTGTGAGAGTTTCAAGTCATTTGGTGAATTTGTCAATTTACTAGAGCTGTTTGAAATTTTGATAGAAATTTGAAACCAATTTCAATGGCGGGCTCTGACGAACTATCTCCAGCTTTTCCATCTTTCTCGATTAAACAGAGACAACCTTTTCCGATTTAGCGTGCATCCTGCGCGTTTGCCACAGTTTACGTTTCACTCCGGAAAATAGATGAGTGGGGTTATATAGAAACAAATCAAACATTTTCTATTGAATATTCCGAGTAATCAAATTGATCAACTATTTATTTATTCAAGTTTGAGCCAATTTTTTTGTTTATTCACTCGCTAAATCATATAATATTTGGTTAACAGGCATGATCTCATGTGATTTCTGTGTCAATGTGGCAACACCAACACAGCGCCGTCTCCTTCTACTCCTGACCTAACCTCAAAATTTGTTTTCTTTTGCTGTTTGCTTCAAGTTTGCTTCTCAAAAACTGCAAACTTTTCATTTCTTTATACGTTAAAACCCAATCAAAAGTCCTCATATACAGGGTGTCCCAGCAAGGGTGGCCACGGGCCATATCTCGGAAACTACTGGACCTTAAAGTTCAGGAAAAAAAATATGATCACTAAAGTGGCCACGAGAAAATGCTGGGAAATATTTATAACTTCGAAATTTTTCCGCTAGGGGGCGCAATCAAAGCTTAAATATTAAAATTCGAAATTTCTCCGGAAATTCTCAGATTGAGGTATATCTTTATCAACATGGTTAGAAAACCTAGACAATTTCACGTCTTTTTGGTACAGGGCTCATTGGCGTACCGATCTTCGTGTGAGTAGGGGAAGGTAGTGAAAGTGTGATTGTTCAAGTGGCTGTAACTTATAAACGACTTGTCCGATTTTGTTGCGTATAGGCTTGTTTGGAAGATAAATGTGAGTACTTTCGTATATCGTATCCAGTGATGCGTGATTGTCTCCAGAAAAGTTGCTAGAAGGCGTAATTTGAATTAAAAACTGTTATTTTCGTTTCACCGCAAAAATTTAAATGGTACGGTATAATTCTGATAACAGAATCGAAATGAAGATTAAATTTACAAGAAAAAACCTTAAAAAAAAAAAAAAAAAAAAAAATACTTAAAAACCTTAAAACATTAAATTTTACATAATTTGGACTAGTTATTATCACCAGAATTATACCATACCATTTAAATTTTTGCGGTGAAACGAAAATAACAGTTTTTAATTCAAATTACGCCTTCTAGCAACTTTTCTGGAGACAATCACGCATCACTGGATACGATATACGAAAGTACTCACATTTATCTTCCAAACAAGGCTATACACAACAAAATCGGACAAGTCGTTTATAAGTTACAGCCACTTGAACAATTACACCTTCACTACCTTCCCCTACTCACACGAAGATCGGTACGTCAATGAGCCCTGTACCAAAAAGACGTGAAATTGTCTAGGTTTTCTAACCATGTTGATAAAGATATACCTCAATCTGAGAATTTCCGGAGAAATTTCGAATTTTAATATTTAAGCTTTGATTGCGCCCCCTAGCGGAAAAATTTCGAAGTTATAAATATTTCCCAGCATTTTCTCGTGGCCACTTTAGTGATCATATTTTTTTCCTGAACTTTTAGGTCCAGTAGTTTCCGAGATATGGCCCGTGGCCACCCTTGCTGGGACACCCTGTATGTATATTCGGTGAAGCTCTCATTCATTGAAAAAAAGGAAAAGCTTGTGTTTGTGAATCTGTGAAAAAGTGCTTTGTGCCATCATTCTTATCAGTGGCTTCCTGGTTTCATGCTCTCATATACCAGTGAAACAGTTTATATATTATTGCGTGACAATAAAAGGTAAACACTAATTATTGTCTTTTATTGTCCAAAATTCATAAAGATACTCCAATACAAAACTTCGTAACTTCTTCGAAAAAACACTTATTAAGTCACCTCAAACAACAAAATGTTCAGAAAGGATGAGGCTACAATATTTTAACATAAGAAAAAGTCTTTTTGCACCTGTATACTACACAAAGTGCTTTCCAGGATATTTCACGGAATCGAGGCTTTTCAAATGGCTTTTTCGTCTCCAAATTTTTAAAGCACTCGATGGAGAACTTAGACAGGTGGAAATGGACATTCCATAATTTGTGTGTGTATTGAAATATGTTTAGAAACAATAATAACAGTAACAAGTAACAGTACCCAAATCCCAAATCACGGATGTATGTAAACAATAAAAACAAGGTTAGGTTACCCATGATGCGGCGTTGTCAGCTCGTTCGCAATTTACCTAATAGACTTGGGTGTACGAGTGATTTCATTGGTGGATGCGCTATAGAGCTAAATAAAATGCTACGCTAATTTCACAACCTGGCAACAAATTTAGAATGGGGCGTCACCAGTCGTTTCATTTGTTGATCAGGATCACGTGTCGGTGACTTAGTTTCCCTGAGAGTATTTTGAATGAAACCGTTAGAAAATATTAAGATATTAATTGAGTTTTCTAGAATAAATATGGATAAAAAAAATGAAAAAATTGTTTTTGGCATTAGTATGCATCAAAGAATTCACAGAAAAAAAATTCAAAAAAAAAATATCTCCCTATCAAGTTATTTGACCTACATTTCTATTGATTCAATCTTTACAATCATGATTCTATCATTTTTTCCCATAGCAACAGGAATTTTGATATTTCAAACATTTTTAAATTTGTATATTTCCTAAACGGCTTATCAGAAAGGTATCAAACTATATATTTTTGAAATCAGGAACACAAGCTCTTTCATAATATAAGATAATATTCCATTGAAAAAAAACGCTACTTGTAGAAAAATATTGATATTCCGATAGTCTTTTGTTATTTTTGATAAGATTTTTGAAAAGTTCAGATGAATATCTGAAACTTTTATATTTACAAATTTTTTATATCTCCATAGATAACACCGCTAGCACATGGGTCAATATAAGTATACGGAATAACCCTGTACATCATTTTATTCTGGACACACTGTATACTGCACCCTGAATGGGCACATTGCTAAAGCCCACCTCAACTCACACCTTTGGGGCATGTGCAAAAACTTTGATAAAATGTTTATAATAAATTAAAAAATCGTTAAATAACAACAACAAACATACTTTTTGTATGTATAATTGTTATATGTGTTGGGTCCGTCAGTAGTGAAATCCATGGTAAAATCCTCTCAAATGTGACATTTTATTTCCATAGCGTGATTTTTGACAAGCTTGGGAGTACTCGTAAAATCGAGTTTTCCGAGAGTGGGAGAACTATGACTCATATAGTTAAGTTCTTGATATACAAAATTTGCGGGATAAAAACCCCTTTCAAATTTGCACCGGAAGGTTCAAATCGAATGATTCGTTCAAAAGTTAATCCAAATTGAAGCTGAAAGAACAAAGTTTTTCTTACGATTTTTCAATTTGTTATCAACATTTGCTTGGTCACAAAAATTGTTTGCACATGCCCCAAAGGTGTGAGCCAAGGTGGCTTTTATCAATATGCACAAGATGGGCGCAGTAGGTCAGATAGTTTTTGCAAAATTTCAATTGTTTATTTTGTTTTGCAAGAAACACGCTTAGCGGAAAATGTGGTCATTTGAACAATTATAAACAAAAACTGTTCATAATCGTTTATCTCGCTAGTCCAGACCCTATTCCAACTTTCTACTTTCGTTGAATATCGATTTTTTGTTTAGGGATTCTTATTATTTGTTACATTAAAAATGGTAAAAAAAATCTTTATGAACAAATAGAATTTCTCCGAAGATTTAAAAAATATTTTCACGATAATACATACTATTTTATGAAGGCCAGAACATAAACACAGAATTTCGAACATAAAAAGGTTTTAAGGAGTTAGCCCTTGATTTTCAAAAAATGTTGGGGCAGCTCGACAAAAAAATGATACCCAATACCTGGACTGCGAAGCCTCCAAAAAATGATATTTTGAAAAATTTCAATTTTTATTGCATTTTTTCAATGAGTATCATAAATAAATTCGCTTTGTGTTATGAATCAATCGTTAACTTCAAAATATAAAGTGAATTTATTTCTAATGGAAAAAATGCAACAAAACTTGAAAATTTTCAAAATGTCGTTTTTAGCGGGCCTCTCAGTCTTTTAACATTCCTAAAAACAAGCCAGATATTATCTTTTCGTCAAGCTACCCCAGTTTAAAAAAGGTTCTACGTTCATTAGAAGCCAAGATATTGGACATTTTTGGACCATGCATGATTTTTATGTTTGATTGTCGCGCGATCACTGAGAGATGACGACTATTTCATTTTCACTTGGGGTCGGTTGATATTCTACCTTCACTTCAACGCTCTCGTTTATAAACTATCAATTGCAAATGGTATTGTAAAACACTTCACAATGAAGTTTAACTTTTTCTCTACAACATGTTGAGATTTCAGCTCCCGAATGTAATAAACCAAGACATTTGAAAAAAAGGGCTATCTCAGTACAACCTATTTTTTTTTTCGAAACTCTGGCTATCAAAAAACAATAATTTCGTGAGAATATTGTTAACATCGTCGGAGAAATTCTATTTTCAATGTAATAAATAAGAAGCCCTAAACAAAAAAACGATATTCTACGAATATTGAAAGTTAGATTAGGGTCTGGTATTGCGAAAAAAAAACATTTTCGTCTATAATAATAATTGTTCAAATGGCATTTTCCACCGAGCGTGTTTTTTGCAAAACGTGATAAACCATTAGAATTTTGCAAAAACTATTTGATCTTTTGTGCCCATTTGCAATAACTTTTGAACGAATTATCCAATTTGAACCTACCAGTATTCATTTGAAAGATGTTTTTATTGCGCACATTTTGTATATTGAGATTATTATTTATTTGTCTTAGAGTTTTTCCGCTATATCCGAAAAAATCGATTTTCCGATTACTCCCAAGCATGTCAAAAGTTGCGCTATGAAATCACAATGTCACATTTTTTAGAGGATTTTACCACTGACTTCCCCAACACATTCCAATCATAAAATGTCGACAATCTTTTTGTCTGTACATCGTGCTAGTACAAAAAATCCAGGTCCGTATTCAAAAAAATGAACTTGATGATGGCCGCTCCTAGACGAAACGTCAGATTTTCAATTTGATACCGCCATCTTGTAGAGGAGAAAAACTGGCAATGAGAAAGTGTAATTCATTTTACAATATTTTCTCAAATGAACTCAGGAAATAATAATGACGTTTTTGCGAAATTTCGGTTTTTTTCGAATATCTTCGGAAGTAGTCGGAATTTTTCAAATTTCAAAACGGCCTTTTCTTGAGCAAAGAAATGCGCAACTTTGCAACCCTTTAACCGACCCTGTATCTCTTATAATAACTGAGATCATCAGGCATGCACTCGAATCTGTGGCACCCTGTGCCCTGTATACCAAAAAACACTTGGAACTCGATTTTTACTTACTTCAAATGCCTAAATCGATTCGAAATTTTGCACACTTGTCAAAAACACATGATAATACAATAATTTCAATTGAAAAAGAGATAAGAAGTAATCAATACTTGTTAATCAAACAAAGTCGTGATTTATTCGAATGAACAATTTGCACATTTTTCAGAAATATGAAAAAAATAAGGATTAGTAAGTACTGATGCCATTCAAAAAATCAACCTACGACCTCTATTAACGTGGTAATCACCGATTAAAGAGCGCCAATCAATATTTACTACGTCACAGAATACATTATCTATCTCCGTCTGACGTATTGACTGTAATATCTCTCTCTCTAACGAGAGCGTCGTATTGCTCCGCCCCGTTTTCGATAATACAGTGGAATTTGCGTTTTCTTTTTTGTTTATTTAGTATATTTTTGGGTATTTTGAAAAAAAAAATTCGCTGATGACTCTTAATTGTCTAGACGTATATAAAATTTCAAGTCATTTGAAAATGTATGAAAATTGTCCATTATCTGACAGCTTGTTAAACTGATTGAAAGATTGGTTGACGTTGACGCTTTGACGGGTAGCCTGTGCAACGTTGCCAATGTGATTTTCATGTCAAGGCTGTTAGCTATGATTATTAATTTGATAATGTCCTTGAGCGCCATTCTCATGTAGGTATATTTGAGTATTTAAATAAAAAATAATATTTCCAAGCCTATACTGGGCCAACAAACTAAAAATAGATATAACGTAGTGAAAACTTTTCTTTCAAGCCTAACAATATGCCTTAGAAGGTTTTAAAATTTTTAGTAGTTTTTGTTGATTTCGTTTTTATTTTTTTCTGACGTGATTTGAAGAGATATGAAAAAACAAAAGACACTTTCTCATGGCCACTTTTCCAGCTCTACAAACCGGTGTAGAGATTTTGCATTTTTTTTATATGGCGTTTTAATGCTGTATTAAGTAGTAGCATACTTCATCACGAATAGAACGATGCATGACACAATATGATTCTACAATATTCAACGTGTTTAAGGTTATAAATCTTCAAATAAACGAGTGTTCAACAAGAATGACGTTGACAAAGAAAAAATAATTGAGTCCGCTGTTGTAGTCTTGACTTGACTACCATTAGACCATCATGATCCATGACAACCGCTGATGGTTTCTAAATCGAGAAACGTTTGCCCGTCAGAATGCTCAGAAACGAAAAAATGAGGGATTTATACTGCTGGTTCTTATTTATGCTGTGATCTCCCGTTAAAATGCCAAAAAATGACTGCTCTGGATTGATTTTATGTTTTTGCATTTTTGAGACTGTATAATGAGAAAAAAATCAAGGTTCTAATCGTAATTCCTATTTTGTCTACTTCTTGCAAATTCGGAAAAGTATGGCTCACAAAATTCAAAAAATATGCCGCTCCGTTTAAACGCTGAGGCATAACATACGGTCCAATTAGTCTCTCCCAAAATTCCTGCCCAAAAGTTAATGGAAACATGGCATGACATGAGTATTATGGACATTTAGAACACCTTCGAACGTGAATCCTGCTTTGTCTGTAAACAACACTTTATTCAAAAAGAAACGGTCCTGGTGATATTTTGTCTACATCCATTGACAAAATTCTACTCTAGGTTGTAAGTCTTGTTCTTTCAATGCTTGAACTCTTCATAGATGATATGTATAAAGAAGGTTCAAGCAAAATCTCCAAAACACTGCTTTTAGGAATATTTTGTGGGACGTTTTTTTCAACAATCAATCTGATTTGGTGGGAAAGTATCATTTTCTTTTAACCTTCCATGTATTGTACTAAACAATTTATCACAAGGATGTCGACGATATGAAAAGGCTTCGTGATATAATCTACGCGCTTCTAGAGCACAACCATTGGCTGTACCATACAGAAAGTGTATGTCGGTAATTTCTTCAAATGAATATTGAGGATATCTTTAAAATCAAATGCACTAGAGCGCTCACTGAATTAAATAATATTATTTGACATGACTTTTGGTTGCTATGTAGACACGATAAACCTTCTGTCATGTATAAAAATTTGTTGCCACGAATATTCACGATATTTTTATAAAAAAAACATTATTTTCTCATCAAGAATCATGCCTTAGATTATTTGAATTTTATATCCGGACACCTTGTATATTTTCAAACATTTATCAAAGTATAAAAAATAGCAAATCATTCTATTCTATTCTATTATACTCACATAGTTTTGATGATCTTCGTCAGGTTTGACAGCGTCCTTATGATTTTTCATTTTTTCAATCAAAGTCTTATAAAACCCATAACTAAAGTAATCATTCTTTGTAACCAGTGGTTCCAGAACAAACCACAGACATTGTTGAGCTATACATAGTTCAGCTACATTGTCCCATCTATAGAAAAAAATGAAATATGATAGGAATTGGTAAGAATACCAAAAAAAAAATAAAGATTGCAGATATTGGTTGTTTACCTGTTAAGTCTAGGTTCATGTGCCAAAACGGGAATAGCAAATACTATCATGTAGTCAGGAAGTATATGGGGCAACTGCATCATTGCCCTGGTTTCTGTTGTACCCATAGCTATGCTTTTTACATAATCTCGTCTCCTGTGAATGGAGAAGTTATACCTCAACATATAGATCATTAACGAAAGCAAGAATTATGATTTGAGTCTAGACCATCGGTCAAAAGTTCTGTGAAGCTGGTCAAATATATGTGGATAATTTGAACATTACCTTCCAACATTGAACGACTTGAAGCATAAACAAACATTATTGTGTGAGTCGAAAATGTCAATGCCATAAATGTTTGCCATATTTACTTCCTTAAAAATCCTTTCACCGAATTTTTTATCACAACGGCAACTTTGAAATTATGTTGATAGATGCGTCAGAGTGACAGTGTCATTTTCCAGTTAAAAATAATTTTATTTGTTATCGAGCTGAAGATATTGTTTTGCAATCATACCAAAAAAGTACTGTGTTTGTAGAGCTTCCAGTCTTGAACAGAGAAATGGGAGGGGAGTAGAACGCTTCTCGACCACTGCGCATCCAATTTTTGTGGAACGGCAAGGGCGCAGACATCTTCTAAGTATATCTGTCAATAGTGTCTATTCTACGTCATTCAAATGTCATTAATGTCGATTGACGAGGATCAAAGCTTTGATCCCTTGACCAGTGATTGTCATGTCATGTGTCATAACATATCGAGTTTTGTTCTTGTTGATGGATGCATTTTAATTTTACAAAAGTTCAAGTGATTTTTGTCAATAAACTGAATTTTACTACCTTTCTTTGAATTCTGTTATCCAAGTTACCATATACCTAACATTATTATACCTATGTTGGTATGATTGCACACTAACACGCAAATCAACACTTGTGTTCCGCTCGGTGCCTGAATGAGGCAATGATTTTGACAGAAATACCCAAGAAAAACCAAACCAATAGAGAAGCAACAGCATCGGTTACGTTTTTGTATGCGCATGACTCAAATGTGTGGTAGAATGTACACGCTGACCAACGATTATACACTTCACAGGATTGCTAAGTTACATTTAACGTACATTACGTAACATTTTGCCAAATTTTCTGAGATAAGGGTACTTTACTCTTGTACAATTTTCATATTTTTTGGCCTACCCTGTATGCTGTTTGACTTGCAACCATTCTAAGTGCACCTAATATGATTATCGAACATGCACCAATTTTCGGCAATATTTGTATTTTCGTTGTGCAGTTAATAAAAAAAAATCCCATATGTTGCACACTTAAGTGACCAAGTTGAAATTTAGTTTATTATGAATATAAAATTATTTGTTTTCGTTCTCTTCAATATAAAGACAATATCTTGTACAACACCTAAATTTTTGCTTGGAAAATACCAAATAAAGCATACGCGCTCTTTCTGTCAGCACCAGTGGTGACGTCACAGCGAGTTTGACCTTGCCAGACAAATTCGGCAAACTGAGCTATCCTGTCTAGTGTATAATCGTTGCACTTTCACCCGTGTTTTAGTCAGTGAGCAAATTCAATGTGTTTTTCTTTAGGTACACTTTTTAAACTCTTGGTGTAAAAAGTGTAAAAGGTGTAGCATGAAGAAAAAAACCTTCAGTAGTTGTTATTCGTCTTACTGAGTAAGTCTTATTTTTTTGATTGACATGAACGGATCAATCGAACATACTACAAGGGGTCCACGGCCATAACACAAAACAAAAAAGATTGATCATACCAGCTTATTATATCAATGTCAAGATGGGCCGGGCTATTCAATCAAACTTTTCAACGTCCTTCCAAATAGCATAAAAAACTTAGAACGAGCCAAATTATAAAATCAATCTAAACAACTTTTGCTGTCAAACTGTTTCTACTCTGTTGAGGAGTTCCTCGGCCACACATTCTGAATATCTTAGCCTGCACATTTTTATTATAATTTTATTGTCTAATCAGTCTTTTTTTTACTTGATTTTGTATTCCTGTGTAATGTGACACCAACATTTTATTGATTGCAAATATGCACTAATTTTTAAATTTTCATTTATATTGTATTATTTTCTGACGAATGTAAAATGATATAAAAAAATATCCTATAAATGAGCTATTAAAAAATAGTTTCCGTGTACAGAGAACATATGCCCACCCTCTATTACCACCAATCAATTTCTCTCAGTGTTAAATGTGGTAGGGTCGTCAAATGGCTCGACCCAAAAACGGAGCCCCGACATCAAAGGAGCCGACGCGTTTTGACGCTTGTCTATTTGTTTGGTTTTTCTCGGGCTATACTACAAAATGATGTTCAAACGAGTTCTACTCCCCTCCCATTTCTCTGATCTTGAAGTGATTTCGTTGACAAAAATATTACCTTTACATCGAAAATTTAAGTTCATGTTTGCAATAAATGAATGTTTACTTATTTGAACACTGAGTGTTCTGTAGAAGTCGAACTAAAATCGTTTAGCATGTAATCTTGATAGATAGAAATTGTTGAAACCAGTGATCTCTGTTAAATATAAGATCAAACGTCGCAACATAGCGTCTCAAATCCAAAACAAAAACAAAATGTTATTGACTCAAACGTTCGGGGTGTTATGCTTATTCTGGTCGTTCAATTTTCGAAGATTTGTACGTGAATAAAGTGAACTATTGGGGTAGCGTGACTTGAATGCCGACCTGTGACACAAAATGACTGCTATTCAGTCGAGACTGAAGCCGACCGTGACCCGACTGAGAAGTTTCACTATCTTACCTATTGATATCATTGAGCATATAATTTCTAATCGTCGTTCTAAGCCTGTTATCTGGCTCTCTTCCAGCAAGAGCATAATATCCCATGAAATCTAGTGGAAGGCACTTGTTTGGCAACCCTTGAATAGACATGTGAAATTACATTATTGTCGATGCTTGACAATAAATACCTTTATTCAGTCCTTTATGCAACTTAGTGGCAAAAATCTCTCTCACTTGTTTAACATCATCGCACATTAGTTGAGAAAGATTATAGAATTGTTCTGCTGTATATTGATCGCCAACCCCTTTTTGTTCACAAACCTAGAATTTCTTGACGTCACATACCAGACAATGATCCTTTGAATGCTCAATATTGAAAGCCCTTGGACTCTTATGAGTCTTCAAATGTAATAAAATATTGTGAAATGTAAGACGTCTTACCTTGAGCATAGCACATCCAGCCGATAACCTCAACCAGGACATTTCTGCTTTGCTGAGCTTACCACTTTGTAGTAAGTCGCCCTTATGTAAAATAAAGGCGTTCAACATTCTGAATGTCTTCTGTGCAGAGGCAGCATCTTGTTTCAAACCTAGAATGTACAACGAAAAAGGTTGAGAACTATATTCAGGTAACAAGTTATGAAGATAACATTCTAAGATGAATAGAATCATGAAGCGGCTAACTAAATCCAGTGGGGGACGTAGCAGATGCTAGTCTTTAGCCCATGATACTACAGGGTGTTTATTGATTGAATGCCGATACTTGAGGGTGATAATCCTTGGATGATTTTAAGACAAAAAGTTCATATGGACATAGGTCCGCAAGAGCATATTAGATTTTATGATACAAGGTGTTGAAATTTAAAAAAAAAATCTTTTTTTTATCATCACTTTGATACTATTCCAGATATCTTTTTGAAATTTGGTACACGTCTCCTATGCATCAAAATGCATGGGAATGTTAGAGAGGGCGCCACTGATTAAAACATATTGGATGACACAGCAGGGTGTCAATGCAATTAAGTAGATTTTATTTTTTTAAGCGAAAACCATGCGCCGGACGGAAAAAAAAAACAAATTGGCTCAGAAATAAATAGATTTTAAAAATGATTTTTATTTTGGAAGGAAGCAGTGGCGTACAAGTTTTTTCCCCAAAAATATTCAGTGCAAAGCCCGTACGGACGCCACTGGTAAAAATAATGAAATTGTTTGTACATCACAAAATGCATAGAAGACGTGTTCCAAATTTCATAAAGATATTTGGAATAGTATCAAAGTAATTATAAAAAAATCATTTATTTTTTAATATTTCAACACCCTGTATCTTGAAAATTAAGCTCTTGCATATGAACTTTTTGTCTTAAAATCATCCAAGGATTATCACCCTTAAGTATCGGCATTCAATTAATAAACACCCTGTATAACAAACAAGATATGCTCATGCGCAGGTTTCGCTGACGTCATTGCGTGTCCGAACCTCAAAATTCATAGGCTACCTAGACAACTCGGTTAACATGATACTGAAACAAACAAGATAAACTTGCGCACATCCTCCTCAGAAGTCATCACGTGATATACCTCAAACAATCAATGTCACGGAGGGACGTCATGCGTGAGCCAGTTTAAATTTTGACCAGCAAATGGTGACTAGGTAACGTTATGGATGTCTTGAATCCAACCTCACTTTTGGCTCGCGGTGACAACATGCGCGGTTTGGTTCTAATTTCGTCCAGCAATTGATCATATCTTTTGTGTTTTAGTATCATGTCTTTAGCCTATTTATTTCAAAGATAACGCCAAAGTAAACAAACTACACGTAATCAGACAGAGAGCGTCACGCGTCTGTTTGTTGACTTATTGGAAATATTGATCGACCGATACCGATATATCGGTATATCGGCAGTTTGTATCGGCTATATCGGCCAAATAACGAGAATATATGACAAAAAATCACTAGTAGCTCTTGAAAAGTTAAGATAGGAAAGTGCAAACCATTTTCCTCTAACTTGAATAGTTTGAGTTTTATAGCATGTCAAAGTTGCAAAAATGCCATTTTTAAAACGCGATATCTCGATAACGGTTGAATTTAGGAACATTAGTTGTATCACAATTTTTGTTCCAAATTGAAGAAAGAATTGAAATATCAATTAATATACAGGGGGTTCCATTTAAAAAAATCATACTTTTTCGTGCCATACTTTTGTGACGCACCCTGTATGTTTGAAAATATTTTTAAAATATGCATAAAGTCACATTCTACAACTTTTGTATAAAACTTTTTTTTCTACTTTTGTAAATAACCACGCTAGGATTGCCCGACGCACTAATGAAGGACCCTGTATGATACTATTCCATTGCAAAAAATGACATTCCGATAGTCTTTTGTTTTTTTTTGATAAGATTTTTGAAAAGTTCAGATGAATATCCAAAACTTTCATATTTACAGCTATTTCATATCTCCACAGATAACGCCCCTAGCATATGGGTCAATATATACGGAATGACCCTGTACATGGGAATATTGGAAACGGTAAGAGATACGACGTCGCTTAAATGGGAGAAAAGTTGCGTATTGGTATGCCCAAAAATAATCTACTTTTGTATTATCTTGAATCGATACCGTAATTTGGATACAGGGTGAAAAATGAGAATATCCATATTCAAAAAACTACAATATTTTGCTTATTATAAACGCTAACATTTCCACATTTTCAGGATATGGGTAGAAGGATGCGACGATTTTAAAAACGACATCAAAAATGTTGTAGGCCGACTATTTTGCGTCCGGCCGAGGTCAACTTTTGTTTTTCTTATGGGAGCCATATTGAATTTCTTCATATTCAAAATCCGCTTAAAAAATGCTTTTTAAAATATGGCTTTCATAAGAAAAACATACTTGACTTTGGACGCAACATAGTAGACCTAGAATTTTTTTGACGCCGTCTTTAGAATCGCCGTATCCTCTTACCCATGTCCTGAAAATTTGAAAGTGTTAGGTTTTTAAACAAGCAAAATATTGTTTTTTCAAAAATTAACCTTTTCAAAATGCAACTTCAAGGACATTGTGATAGACATAACATTTTAGTGCCAAACCAATCAGGCTTCCGTTCGAAGCACTCCTGTGGAACTGTTGTGATAAAAGTCTGTGATATTTTCAAGAAAGAATTAGATAAGGGTAACTTGGTTCTAGCTGTATTTCGAGATTTAAGAAGAGCGTTCGAAACCATAAATAGAAAGATATTATTGGAAAAACTACGCAGTGTCGGCATTGAGAATGTGGTTTTAAAATGGTTTGAAAGCTATTTGAGCAATAGATATCAAAAAGTTCAATTTAACAACTCTGTGTCTGATCCTTTAATTGTAAAACATGGTGTGCCCCAAGGGACAGTGTTATATTGTTTTTAATTTATATTAATGACATTACCAAAGTTGTGTCGGAATGCAGTTTGGAACTATTCGCAGATGACACAATGATATATATATCGGGTAAAAATTTGGTAGAAATGGAGAACAGTATGAACTCTGACTTGGATAAGTTGTATCGATGGCTTTGTAATAACCAATTATGTGTAAATACGGCTAAAACTAAATTGTGGTTGTTTGGAAAAAGATCGTGTTTGAGAGATGTTGATCTGAATAGTGTTAACATTTTTATAAACAATGATAAAATAATGTTTGAAAGGCAAATAAAGTACCTGGGTGTAATTTTTGATTCCAATTTGAACTTTTACGAACATTGTGATTATGTTACTCGGAAATTTTCCAAAAAAGTTGGTTTTATATCAAGAATAGGTAAAGCTTTGTCCTTAGATACTAAATTGTTATTATATAAGAGTATAGCGATGCCTCACCTCCATTTTTGTTCAACGCTATTGTATGGTTTGCCTGCGTATAAAATCCACAAAATACAGATTATACAAAACAGAGGGATGAGGGCAATACTGAAATGTAACCGTTACACATCCATTGATACCATGCTTTGTAATTTGAATTTGATGTCTGTGAAGCAAAAAATTATGTTTAGTGTTTATGTATTTGTGTACAAACTTAAAAACCGCATGTTACCAGACTATTTGAGTGTTAGAGTAAACTGTTTTAAAGACCTACATTCTTACAATACCAGGAACTGTCTTGATTTTGCATTGATTGACAAATGTAACACAGATCAAATGCTAAATTCCCTACTATATAAAGGACTACTGGAATTTAACTCCCTACCAAATGTGATCAAGAATTGTGATAATTTTAGGCATTTTAAGGAACTAGTGAGAGAGCATGTATTCATCTGATTTTATTTTTTACACATATTTGTATACATTTTTGTCTGTATGATCTATTTATATTCACTGTTTACTGTATAGCTTCTATGCTAAATAAAGGATATTATTATTATTATTATTATTATTATTCTTTTTTTTACTCTGTATCTACATTATGGTATCGATTCAAAATAAAACAAAGGTAGAATATTTTTGGACATACAAATACGCAACTTTTCTTCCATTTAAGCAACGTCGTATCTTTTACCGTTTTCAATATCCCCATAGTCCCATGCATAGAAAAGTGAATATAATATTTAATCACTTTTCTATGGTCCCATGTTTATTCTGGACACACTGTATGCCTTCAAATATGGCAACCTGAAGACGGTTTTTGCTCAATATTTCGGTCCGTTTCAAGTGATACCACTATTGCTATCTTCGAAACCGTAAGTGCTACGAGGTCGGTTAAGAGAGAGAGAAGTTGCAGATTTTCATGCTCATTGAAGATCCATTCATTGTATTTTTAGTGAGAAACAGGGTGAATTGTGAACATGGCCAAAATTAGTTTCATTAAATATTTCAGAATCTAATAATTTTCGAGAGACAGCCTAAAAAGTGATTTTTGAATACAGCATTCTAAATAATTTGAGATATTCCGATTGTAAACTGAGAAAATATTATGGTCAAAGTCCCAGACATTAGTTAAAGGAGGCTTAATAAACTAAGTAATAGCTTAGTTCTGGAGTGTTTGTAAAGTTAAATAAATAAATTAGTTGATTTATCCGTAACCTTTGGACTCATCTAAAGAGAATAATACCAAAGTTTACCTATACTTTAAGTTAAATCACTCGACAAAAATTCCAGTTCTGCCTACCCCTTACCGCAGTCGACCCGCAGTCAGACGGTTTGCCTGTTGCCGGGGCGGAGCTCAAGTCCTGGAATATATACGGTGGCTCGCGGTCGCTACGCACATTTGCTGCACTTAATTTCATGCAATTGTACCGAGTGGTCTTGTAACTAGTGTAACATTTTCAGTTATATTCTTGTGCCTTGTGTTTGTTTGGACATTTTATACATTTCTAACGTGTATTGTGCACTTGATAATTTAAGTTGAAGTTAAGTAGACCCGATCAAGTGAAATCTTGCCAATAGGATTTAATATTGAAATTGGTTTGTTTCATTTTCTCAAACATCACACAGTTCAATTTCTCAAAAAACTTAATAATCCGGGAACGGGGATTATTGATTTGAAGGCTATAAATTCCGAGTGATTTACGATATTTTTTATTGTCATGATATTTTGATCTTCTTGACTTTGGCAGTTTTTGACAAAAATACATCTTGACAAAGGCAGCTTTTGATATAAATTACAGAAGTGGAGTTATGTTTATTCGCAGCCATCAATGATAGTTATGATCCTCGTTAATGTCTAAAGTTCATTTTTTATTTAAAGTTACAGTGACAGATCAAAATTGTAGGTTGAAGGTTGGCAAACATGTTTTATTGCGAGTGGTAAAATGTGTTCAATGTCCTTTTATCGCGTATAAAAAAAGGGTTAAAAATAAAACTTTTTTGTGTGTAAATTGATAAAAATAGTTAGCACCATTCAAAAGAGGGGCAAAAAGTATGTTTTCCTTGAAAGTGTCACAATAATTGAACAAAGGATAGTCTAGATATAAAACTTCAACTTGGCAAAAATGACCAAATTTGCATGTCCAAGCTCAAAATTGTATGGCCAGACTATCCTTTGTTCAATTATTGTGACATTTGTGAATATATTGTTGCATTGGAAAATACAGGGTGTCCGGGAAAATATGGGAGATCTCTCGGATTCAGATAGAACATTAAAAAATAAGATGACAAGTTCCCATAATTTTTTTTTCCTAGCGGCCCTCCCTACGGAGATACGGCCCCCTAAAGGACCCCACTGGAAATCGGTTTTTCTTGAATAACTTTTAAACGACTCAATATAATTCAATGAAAATTTAATATGATAAACAGTAGTAAGGACCTCTCAAAATACTTCCCTTAAAACATAATTAGCTTGTTTAGTTTACCAGGGACGGACTAGATTGTACATTTTAACGCTCAAATTTTTAACACCCTGTATGATAAGGAGTTAAAAAAAATAAATTTGGATACCTTGAACATTAAGCTAAAGAAAAGGTACTCTTGTTCATTGTCGATAAAATGAACCATTTTCGAGAAAAAACAATTTTTATTAAACAAAACCTCGAAAAAAGCCATGACGAAGTGGTGCTCTTGACGAGATTGTGAAACTAACGCTAGGAAAAAAATGAATGGGAACTTGTCATCTTATTTTTTAATGTTCTATCTGAATCCGAGAGATCTCCCACATTTTCCCGGACACCCATATTCACAAGCAAATTTGTAGATTTGGCTGGTCAAGACAATATTGGCAAAAAAAAGAAGCAGTCGTTTTCAAATGACATTTTTGATCATCCTTGCAAGGAACTTCCCATAGATTTTCTTATTTCACTGTTTACAAGAGTTCGGATTTATTTTAAAATTTGCTAATAAACAAATTAAAACCAGCAGAGCAAAAAAAAATGATACGAAACCAGCTATTTTAATTTTACTACATATACAATAATGTACATACAGTGCGGCTCTAAAAGGCCCCCCCCCCTTATTTTTTCTAATGTGCGCACCAAAAATTTTGAAACTTGGCATGCTTTAATTGCGGTCGAAATACTACTTTTTGATGTTACTGACGTACTTTTAGTATTCAAGATGGCGGCTGGGCACCATTTTGAAACTTTTTTTTTAATGGATTTTGATGATCCTGATGAGTACTTCATAACCCTAGAATATTGAGTCGATATTTTCAAGTACTACAAAATGGCGGTACATTTAATTACTACATTGATACATACACTTTTTGAAAAAATTCGTCAAATTCAATTCAAAAGATGCTGGAAATATTCTTGACATAAAGTTTGGGTTAGGAATACATGACAAAAATGTCAAAAAAGCATCTTTTGAATCGAACTTGACGAATTTTTTCAAAAAGTGTATGTATCAATGTAGTAATTAAATGTACCTCCATTTTGTACTTGAAAATATCGACTCAATTATCTAGGGTTATAAAGTACTTATCAGGATCTTCAAAATGAGGTGTCACACGACCCCCCTTTCCATTCAAAAAAATGTTTCAAAATGGCACCCAGACGCCATCTTGAATACTAAAAGTACGTCAGTAACATCAAAAAGTAGTATTTCGACAGCAATTAAAGCATGCCAAGTTTCAAAATTTGTGGTGCACACATAAAAAAAAGGGGGGGGGACCTTTTAGAGCCGCACTGTATACTAAAATAATATATTATTATAATAAAATCTGCCTGACATATTTTTTTTTTGCATATCAAATAACCACTACAGTCACAAAGTCTAGAATAATTCGAAATGCTCCCGGTATTCAAACAAGGCTCCGCGTGATTTTTTAGACCCTCGTAAAGCGAGATATTTTTTGCCGGTGCCGAGGAATTTCAACTATTTCGAGCCGCCTTTGATTCCTGAAAATGAAAGGTTCCGCGTGGAGTGATCTAACTTATAGTAATAAGTAAACTTTGATAATACATGTTTCACTACAGGTGAACGCGCTATTGGCAATTTATTTCGTTCAAAATGAAAAAATAGACGGCGCTCGAGAATGTCGAGGCAGCGATTCTCTTCGAAACATTGTGACCATTCAACTTTATAACGTCATACTCAAATGGTCAGATTATTGAAACGCACTTTTTACAGCATGTATTTAACCGAACATACCTTAATCTGAGGCGCTCGAGTATTTTAAAATATCGTTTTTGTTACTATTTTGATGGGCTGGCCTGCACGCGTGGCCCCAAATATGGTAGAGGTCCTCAACAGGGTGCAAGGTATCCCCTATACGATGATCTGCCGCGCGAGAGTAAAAACTATAATCCCCTTTTTGGCTCCTGGACAGTTACTTGTTCCGCCGACAATTTGTCAGAAAAGTGTCAAAATTCAATAATTTAGATCGTTTTTACAAAATCAAATTTAGAAATGACCGTCGAGCTCTGCATGTATTTTGGTTGCTTTTAAAGAGTATACAAGTATAGAAGTATTGAAATAGAACAAATAATTGGTGTGTTTGTAATGCTCCACTAGTGCAAACTTTTCCACACTACAACACTCAGTGTGGCTTTGTTTGTGCAATGTTTGTCTGTTTTTTAGGATAGAATATCTTTACTAGTTTCGTGAAGATATTCTATCCTCAAAAACAGACAAACATTTCACAAATAAAGCCACACTGACTGTTGTAGTGTAGAAAAGGGTGCACTAGTGGAGCATAACAAACACACCTAGTATTTTTTTGATTTGGGCCATTTATGACTGGAATCTTTGTAGATGAATAAGATCAAAACCAATCAACTCACCTAATAGCCATCGAGCCATAGCCTTCAATCCTTCAATTTTGCACCTGGTTTCTTCAGGCAAGTCATCTTCAGAACACCAACTGTCCTCAGAACATTTGTAAGAATCATCCTCTTGCCTCTGTTCCTTGATATCAGTCACCAGCAATTCCTTGACAATCTAAAACAAACATAAACCAAATCCTATGATTACAAATTTATTATCAAAATCCAAATCTCACCCTTCGTGATACGATATTCTTGATCATCACTTTGTATTTTTCGGGAAAAGTAAACGCTATATGTCCTAGTGCTACAATAGCTGTGCGATAATGTTGACTTTCCGGAGTGAGATTTTCCTTGATCGAATCCAGGATTTGTATAAAAATTTCATCGTGTAATTCGGGCATGTTTTTGTGGATGCAATGGATGGCACCTTTTGCTTGTTTCGGGGTACCAGTGCATGCGAGGTCTTTGCAAATTGGTGCCAAAGTTTTCATAAGTTCGGGGAATTGTTCAACTGAAAAAAATCCCGCATGTTTTCAGTTCGTATATCAAGCAGGGTTTGTTCATTTGATGATAAAATGGGCAGAAAATTTTTCCATGTTACCAGTATCAGTTTATGAATGAATACGACATCAACAAAACAATCAATCACGAGACTACATACCTGTATCAAACAGCAATATAATATGATTGCTAAAAGCAAGCGGACTAATACTGTGACGTCACGAGTATCCCGGCATTCCTTCCAGCCGTTTTCAAAATATGAGTATTAAAGTTGGTTTTTTGGTATTGCCAAATTTAGTATCTATGACTACAATAATTGTTTGAACATTATTTATTAATTTTCATCCTTCCAATAATCTGAAACAACGAATATAACAAGTGAATACATTTTACTATTAATAAATTGATATCATAAAATGGATTTAAGAAAATGTGTTGTGAATAATGGCGGGCATATTCAATAATTGCATTTTATGATATCAATTTATTAATAATATAATGTATTCACTTGTAATATTCGTTGT
Source organism: Orchestes rusci (assembly GCA_958502075.1). Classification (NCBI taxonomy): domain Eukaryota; kingdom Metazoa; phylum Arthropoda; class Insecta; order Coleoptera; family Curculionidae; genus Orchestes; species Orchestes rusci. The sequence goes on along the minus strand of OY293313.1, from coordinate 7,249,162 downwards.
TTCAGATTATTGGAAGGATAAAAATTAATAAACATTGTTCAAACAATCATTGTAGTCATAGATACTAAATTTGGCAATACCAAAAAACTTTAAAACTCAAATATTTTGAAAACGGCTGGAAGGAATGCCTACATGTTGTATATTTTTGAGATCAGAAAAATAATGCCTAATTGATTATAAAATAATATATGTATAGGGTGTTCCATTAAAAAAAATGCAAGTTGTGTCTGTCACACTTTTCTCGTGCACCCGGTATACAAAAATGTATTTTTTTCTGGCGGTTCATGTTGATACCTACCAACTTAGTATTTAAAGTCCCTATCTATCTTGCATAATAAGCAAGTTAGTCTGCAGACGAAATATACGGAAACACCCTGTACAATTATTGTCCATTAAATAGAGCTAGTTTCTAGAACATTGATAATAGTTATTCATAATACTAGTGTGTTATGTTAAAAATAAGTCACGCGAGAGACTTAAACATTCTCAAGTAACTTGGGAGACATAACACACGAGTGGCATACAATGTCTTATCCAACAAGTGGAATAAATAGTTTTTTTATGAATAATAACAATGATTATTATTAATGAGCTTTGTGATCAAATCAGAGCTTAGTACCCCATAAATGACCGGATGACTTGACAGTGACTTTTTTAAATTTGTTTGTTGTTATAATCCATAACTCATTAGTAACTAGTAAGTAATGGATTATGACACACTATTGAACTATTTGATAGTTTACTTGTCCAAAATGACATCAATAATGATAATGACAGTCATAACTATAGTGTGTTGGATAAATAAATGAATAAAATACGTGGTCATACTTACATAAGCATTTGTATTTTCCCAAAAACGTGAATACACTCAAAACCATTGGCGCCACAGTCACGTCATCCATTCTCAACAAATCCATGAGATCTTCCAATATATCCGGATGATGGAAATGTGATGCAAAGACCACACTCAGCATCACTAACAGTTTTAAGCCTCTTTCTCCTGCTGTTGCTGGAAACAGGCCAATTTCTTCTATAGAATTACCGCCTCTAAGACAGTCTTCTACATATCTGCCAAAGATTGAAAATGTCAAGGATAATCATTAATCCAACGGCGTAATGCGTAATGATTATCTCTTGTCCATAATCGGATCGTTGCACGTATTTTCTTTTATTACATACTAAGTTTATATAAAATAACAAACGATTCAATAGTTTTTATAAAACAAAAGGTTATAACAACCTTGATAATCCGGATCAATAAAAACCAGACCGATCCAGATTAGCGAAGGCAAGAAATTTCATTTCATTCCCCTGTATACCTAATTAGATGTGCTTTATTCTTTTTGATGTCCCATATTGTAGAAGTCACCACTTCATAATAAGTGGTATTTTTGTGCCGCTGTCACCTCGTTCTAGTCTGATGGATATATCCAACTTCTCTTTTAAGGTTGAAATCTTGTGCTTTCGTTTTGAACTCATTTTTACGACCATCCCGTGCACTTCGTCCACGTGAACTACACTTCTCACGGTGATAATGTTCCATGGATTAAATTTAATTTGATAATTTTAAACTTAAAACCGAAATAAAATTTAATTTGAACTTTGAACTCACATCAAAGCATTTGGATTTGTCTTCCAAACAGTATACAGGGCTTTTCACTTAAAACTCCGCACGTCAATATCTCGGAAACGAATAGGAATATTTGATTTCTGGTCGAGTAGTTATTTTTCACAGCGTCGCGACGCATCGAAAATATCAATCGATTGCTGGGACTTAATTACGCGCATGCAAAAGTGCGAGTTATTTATAAACTTTTTTGTAATTCAGTCGAACTCATTTATTCTACTCAGTTTTGAGATATACAGTGTGTCCAAGATAAGGATGTCTATCACGGGGATCTTGGAAACCGTGAGAGATACAAGGTCGGTTAAATGGAGGCAAAGTTGCGTATTTTGATGCTTAACAAAATGCCGTTTTAAAAGCCAACAAATTCCGACTAAGTCCGAAATTATCCAAAAAAAACCAAAATTTTTCAAAATTGTTTTCATTTTTTTCTGACCACATTTGAAGAGATATTTTGAAATGAATGGAACTTCTCCATTGCCACTTTTTGCCCTTTACAAGATAGCTTTATTGAATTGAAGAACCGACGTTTCGTCTATGAGCAGCCATCATCAACTTTGTTTTTTTAAATACGGTCCTGGATATTTTATGACGGATTTTCAGGGCCTCTTACCCCCCCTAAACCAACAATGTATCGCAATTATTCAAAAAAATTATGTTGATGGATTTTTCCATAAGAACTCATGTGTTAGAGATAGACAAAAAATACATTTTTAATAGGATTAAAAACAACCACCTCTTTTTTAATTAGTGCGATACCTCGTTGGTTTAGGAACATAAGAGGCTCTTAAAATCCGTAATAAAAAATCCAGGACCGTATTTAAAAAAAAACCAAGTTGATGACGGCTGCTCATAGACGAAACGTCGGTTCTTCAATTTAATAACGTTATCTTGTAAAGGGCAAAAAGTGGCAATGAAGAAGTTCCATTGATTTCAAAATATCTCTTCAAATGTGGTCATAAAAAAATGAAAACAATTTTGAAAAATTTCGGTTTTTTTCGGATAATTTCGGACTAAGTCGGAATTTCTTGGCTTTTAGAACGGCATTTTGTTAAGCATCCAAATACGCAACTTTGCCTCCATTCAACCGACCTTGTATCTCTCACGGTTTTCAAGATCCCCATGATAGACATCCTTATCTTGGACACACTGTATATCTCAAAACTGAGTGGAATAAATGAGTTCGACTGAATAACAAAAGAGTTTATAAATAACTCGTACTTTTGCATGCGCGTAATTTCAAAGTCCCTGCAATCGATTAATATTTTCGATGCGTCGCGACGCTTTACTCTTGGTAGGCGTCGAATTTTTTTAACTGTGAAAAACAACTACTCGACCCCATACATTGACTTCTTTTTACAGAAATAAAATATTCCTATTCGTTTCCGAAATATTGGCGTGCGTTTTAAGTGAAAAACCCTGTATATATTTTTTTCTGATCTGACAAATAGATTCTAAAAAATACATAGTGGTTAAAGCAAAAAGTTCACAGTGTTGTTGAAAAATGACAAAAATGTGATACGTAAATCGAACCGAGTTCTGAAAGCCTACAAAATAGTAAAGTAAAACGTTTGATCCGGATAACCAAATAATAACATTTCCGGACTTCAACATACATAATGTAATGCAGATGTCCATCCAGACTACCAAACAATCCGGTTTATCGGATACGGGACCAACGAGGTTGTACTGTATTACAAATACTTAATATGTTCATATTACTATCCTACCTCTACTAACTGCGCACGTTACATACACCACACAACGCAAATATGTATTCAATGTGAACACAGCTTTATGTAACTTTTCGTAAACGTCTGAACGTCAAATGCAAAAAATACTGAGCAATTAATGAAAGAAAATTGCGAATGCTGACAAATCAGACTTTTTACCAAAATTTTTAATATAAATCTTCATTTCTCAATATCAGCTAGTTGTTCATGAATAAAACCAAGCCCTTGGACTATTCCCTGTAAATTTTCATTCAACTTCTTTGTGCGGTTCTTGAGTGAGAAAACAAACATACATATTTTCGCTTTTATACAGGGTAATTGGTAATAAGACGTATTCCTTTGTGGAGGTGTTACAAGACCCTATTTGGTACCGTTTAAACGTAATTAATCTCTTCTATTCCATTCTTAGGCCCTATCAACATACATATTTGTTTTTTTTTATTTGTTTGTTAACAATAATATTTTTTATTTTCACTGCTAATGTTTGCATCAATATGTCAGCTGATAATTCAATAAGTGATTTTTTTGAAATCAAAAATTGAAATATGTCGAAAGGGCTTGAGAATGATATAGAGATAAATTACGTTTGATCGTAGCAAATAGGGTCTACTATAACGATCTCAAAGGTATACGTCTTATTACCAATCACCCTGTATACTGAAAATATAATAAAATAAACGGATGATGACATAAAAGATTGATCCCGCCGATCTGTACTCTGTACACACCATGATACTACCGCCTCCAAAGAGTGTTCGAAGTGAAAAATTTGCCCAATAAGGACCATTGGGTATATTGGAACAATATGAAATTTCAGATTGTTTGTTCATGCAAGTCTATAAGAATGTTTTTATTCATTGTTGATACAATATCGGAAAACTGCAGCATTTTCTTTAAACATCTGTGTCTTTTCTAAAAAGCAGATATTGGCATGACCAAAAAAACATTTTGTTTAGAAAGGATCGCACTTCACAACTGAATATAACGGAGCTAAATTTCTCCGCTCAATTTTTTCACATGGTGTTGAAAACTTAAGGGTAAAGAGTAGCATCTTTTCCTCCCTGTATAATGACCAAGCCATCAGTATTTTTCCAAAATCAAAATCAAGGGTAATATCTCGAGACATAGGGCTACACTTAGGTGAAAATTTTGCCAAAATCGGTCAAAAATTAAAAAAGTTACAGGGATATCAAATTGACTCAGATTATTCTTGTCCGGAATTTATTGTCGGGGAGTGTATTTCCAAGATGCCACCGAAGTGAACAAACTATACGTGAACAGGTACAGAGGAACGATTGAAGATTGAACAGGCAGACAACGGTGTGTTTGTTGTTCCGCTTTGTTGTCGTTCTTCACCATCTTGTTTTTCTTGTTGCCATCGTTCTTCTTTCTAGTTCTATTTATGTATACGCTCACGAGATTGGGAGATTTTTGTAGTCGTTCGTCCATTTCTTCATCCTCTTATTATCTTCACTATTATTTTTTTTATACAACGTAATCAACAGTTCCCATGACATTTTGAAAGTTTTAAATAACCGTGGTTTATGGCTGATTAAATATTCATCAGCTTCATAAATGTGAAATGACCTCTTGAACAACTTACCCTATAAGTATACCAAGCGCTTCATGGTCAATCATAACCGAACTTATTCTTTCCAACAACATTTTCACCATATTGTAGTACAGATTCGTCATAACAGGAGCTCCCAGTTTTTTCAATACCGCAGCAGTAGCCTCGGAACACTCTTTGCAGCTGACTGAAGGCCTAGCAACAGTTTCGAATTTCTCCATCAGGTCCGCATCTCGTCTCAAATGATTGCTGAATTTCGACAAAAACTCATGAGCTTTGACTGGTTCGGGCAGACAACGCGAAATTGCCTGAACTTTGGCACTGATTTCCTTTTGAAGTTCGTTATTTTGAGAGGCTGAGAATCTACGATGGAGATCCAGCCACTCCAGAACCTGAAAATGTCATCAGAATATTGCCTGAGTAACATTGAATTTTACTTCGAAGCGGAAGTGACAGATTTCCTCTTGCCAAACGGTAATTATAATATGCTACCATCCATATTGAATTGTGTGTAGGCATGACTTCCACTTCGAAGTGAAATTGAATGTAAACCTTACATAACTGTTATGAGCTTGACTTTATCGGGAAGTAACTGTAACTTACCAATTTTCTAACACAGAGCTGGTTTTTCTGCAGCTCCATGAAAGCTTTAGTGGCATGTTCATCAACGGTTCCCAATAAATGGAACAATTTTTTCATTCTTTCCGATGCAGGCAGTTGATAAGGTACCAGACAGGTATTCAAAAGCCTGCGACAAAACCCAATAGAACCAACTAACTTTTATGAAAAATACTCTTCACCTTTCAACAAGTAGCTTATCTTCCATTCCAGCCATATAATAACCGTGAAGAATCTTGTCCTTAATCCACGTCACAGCCTTTTTGGTTGCTTTGGGCACATCAGGGTCACTCAGATGCTTTTTGTAGATCAACGCCAATCCCGCCATTGCTTCCTTTCTGATCTTGAACTTCTTATCCAAAGTCCGTTCCTTAACGAATTCCAGCAAGTCTTCTGAGTCTGAGACGACTTGAAAGTCATTCCGCGCTGTAGTAACAATGGACATGACCACTTGATATCTGACCGTCTCATCAGAATCATGCTGCCTCATCTTCAAAGTCTCCGTAATATCTTTTCTCAAATCGGGATGATTGAGAAGAAAGTGCATCGAATACTGCACACACTTTGTCCGAATAGCCACGGAAATATCGTTGAATCTTCCCAGAAATGCCCGCCATAAAGGCCCATGACGCCTGGGCAGCTCTGATCCCTTTTCGCTAAACATTTTGGCTAAAAGCGACACAGCAGCAAGACGTTCTGCTTCCTGAGCGCTCTTCAACTTGCACTCCAATTGCGGCAGAACGGACACTAGGATTTGAGGACAAATATGGTTCAGTTCATAGATCAAATCGTATACTTTTCCGGAAATTTGCAAATTTTGATCTTCTTTGCCCAAAATCAGCACTTGGTTGAAAAACGCCTGAATGTACGGCTCCAAAGTTTCAGACGTTTTGATTATCAGCTCCTTGGCTAGGAAGTAGGCGTTTTTATGTTGCGTTTTGTTGGGATACACAATGTTGATTAGGATTAAGTCCAGCAAATCATTGCTGACCATGTCACTCTCAGTAATCAGAGGGCAAAGAACATCGAGCATGAAGCTTTTAACTCTGCCGGAATGTTCATCGTTGACTATTTTGAACATTAAATCGAACAGCGCACAAAATATTTCCTGGCAATCTTGCAAATCAAAGCACATATTGAAGGACTTAACATAGGCTAAATTCTCTAAAAGATAAAAATATCTTTTAAAAGCAGGATCTTTGGGATCCTTTAATCCACTCAGTTGAGTGATGAAAAACAAAAATATAGTCTTGACTTGTTCAGGATCCTGATATGGGGCATCAGGAGCATAAACTCTGAGTACGTCAGCAATGCAACACGCAATGAGCAATTGTACGTCTCTGGAAGGATGACTCAGGAATTGCTCTTCAGCAAGGTGTAAACTGAGCGGTATGTATTGTTTGTATGCTCCGTCATCTTGACCGAGTGCTTGTAGGGTATGTGTTAGTGTTTTAAGTCGTCTGATGAGTTCATCAGGGCCCATGTCGTCGGTTATAGGACGACAGCCTGGAGGGTAGACTATGTTGTCTGTCATTGTTGTGCCTCTGAAATCAAATAACAAATGAAAATCTTGGTTCCAGAGGTGTGGTGCTTAATATTTTTTAGTGAAAAAGATGAATACAACACAACTCTGTGATGAAACATTTCCGCACACATGTTTAAAAGAACTTTTCCTTAATCAATACCTAATGCGAAAACAGAAACGATATCTTCAATAGTGGATGAGCCAGAATATAGTTTCTAGAATAGTATAAAAATAAATCACACCAATAGACCGATTCCATGTGACGTAGAAAACATCTGATTCCTGAAAAAGCATGTTAAACGTTTACAGTAATTTTTTTTTGAAGTACATTGACAGTTCAAAATTTTAGGTTGAAGTCGCCAAAGTTGTCAAAGTCACGCTTACGCCAAATTCAATGTGGATGGTGGCATATGATTCCTGTTTGCCAAGCGGAAATTTGACAGTTCCACTTCGAAATTAAATTGGATGTAACTCAGGCATAACTTCAACCTTAAATTTTCAAATATGTCACAATGATTTTTATGTGTCACTTTCAGGAATCAGCTGAGATTCGTGACGTACTTGGAAACGATCCATCTCTTTAATGATTATTGAGTTGTTCTCGTGTTCCTAAAGTGATACGAATGCTTCAAAGAACACATCTCAAAATCCATTTATTCTGGGAGTCATGTTGCAGATTTTTTTTCTTTTTAATCTCTTGAAAAAATTCAAAGCCATCCACCTCAAGACTCACCCTCACTCACAAGACACCTCAAATGATGGGAAATTATTTATAAGGGAAAGGGAAATCTCACCTACCTGCGGCTCAAATTTTCCCACGAAGCTACCCTCTTTTTCAACCCTGATTTTTGACCTCCCATGAAAATTGACCACGAGCCGCCATAGTTATAGAAACGTTAATAATTATTCATGTACCATGCACGGAAAATGTAAAAGTGAATTTTGATCAAAAACTACCTCCCTTAGCACCTTTTTGAGTTTGTTCCATTAAACAGATGGAAAAAAAGAAATTATTGACAATTTATAAACATATACAGTGTGCCCTGGATCGACGCATGAATAGATGAAAAAGTCAAAAAAAAATCGAAATTTCATCTTCTGGGGTTCAGCCCTGCTTGGATAGGAACTAATCTGTGTCATGATTTTAGTTTCGAAAAATCAAGCATGTCTTGGAAATCAACCTAGAAGCTATTTTTCTCACTATAAAGAGCTTCTTTTATCAGAGTTACGACAAAATGTTATTGGAGAAAGTTGTTCAAAATGAAAAACTGAGTGATAATGCAATATTCCAAAACCCTACGCCCACTTTATATTTCGTATTTGTTGATATCACGTATTCAGAATAGCATGGAAATAAATTCAATCTTAAGATTTCACGTTTGTTCGTGTTTTTTTCTATTTTTATTTTGCAGAATTGCGTGATTCATCATTTAAAGAACTTTTGGCGATAGACTTTTCTAGTATTTTCAAGAGATCAAAGTAGGCGGAGGGTTTTGAAATCTTGCATTCTCACTCAGTTTTAGAACAACCTTGTTCAATAACATCTTGTCGTATTTCCTATAAAAAAAGCACTTTATTTAGTGAGAAAAATAGCTTTTAAGTGAATTTCCAAGAAATGCTTGATTCTTTGAAACTAAAATTATGACACGAATTAGTTTCTATCCAAGCAGGGCTGAGCCCCAGAAAGTGAAATTTCAAATCAATTTTTTGTTTATAAAGTTGTTAAGACTGTGTGCACGTGGGGTAGTAGATGAAAAAAAAGGGAGACGGTGTATTCCGTGCAAAAGTATATTTTATAAATGCATTTATAAAATATACTTTTGCACGGAATACACCGTCTCCCTTTTTCTGCAATTTTTTGTTTGTCTTTTTTAACCCCTGTTTTCACCTATTCATGCGCCGATCCGGGGACACACTGTATATGTATTACATATTAGTTTCTGTACTTTTATCTCAATCCTTTTATCCTTAGCTGTGACTCTAATTTGGTTCAATGATCACATGATATTGTTCAGTTTACTGTAAACTTCCAATTTCTCTGGCGCTTCCTGGATCTGAATTTAATCGGAATGTTGATGTTATTCGCAACATGAACACATTAGCTTCAATAAACAAAACACCTCCGAATACGACTTCGCAAAGTTAGATATTTTCGAAGAATCTTAACTTGATGTTATGTTCCGGAATATGAAATATAACTAATCAGATTTCAAATAAAAGTAAACAGATTTGAAGTAATAAGCAAACTCGTCTTTCAAAAATAAATTGAGTAGATTTGAACGATTTCCAACTGTTACTGGCTAAACGGATTTGGAAATCTGCCGTATAAAACTAATGCAAATAATGAGAAGGCAAATTTAGTTCTACTTATGACCTTTCAACGTATCTAAGTTCATATTTTAATGAATTGTATTGAAAGAGTTAAGACGCTGATGTAAAAATGTTATCGAATAATGTTAATACGTATTTCATGTAACATGTTTATGTAATCACTTTTTTCACAACCAGTTAGTAGTGCAAATAATAATAATTAATATTATTCAATAAAACCACATACTACATAATCACGAAATCTCTTATATCCTTCTTGATTCCGTAAAAATCATGGAAAACCAAGAGAAACAAAATATTTGATTGAAGTACTTGATATGAGTAACAAGTGCTATTTCCGAGGCTATTTCCTTTGGTGATTCATGGCAGTTGCGATGAAATACCTCATTATTCCCCACACTGCAAGTTATTGAAAGTGAAATAACTCAAGAACGGCTAGTTCAAACGAAGGCAAACTTCGACTAAATTTTTTTTCTTGAAAACGAATAATTTTTTTGATGTGAATGAAGAGTACCTTCCTTTTCCTGAATCAATTGACGAACCTAAATCAAAAATAGCAACTCAAGAAAAACAAAAAGTATCAAAGTTTAGAGGCATTTTATGGTAGGAGTGGTCCGCCCCAGACTGCCCCAGAAGATTGAAATATTGTTTTATCTCAAATTATCAGTCCTTAGGTTCTGCGTTTACTATCCAAGTTTCATTCGAATTGATTTCAACGTTTCGGAGCTATCACGAAATAACCGGAAATATCCTTAGGGTGTAACTTGAAAGTACGAATTCCGGAAGGAATAATGAATAAATAAATATCGTTCATTCAGCACTTGGCTAGCTTCAACTATTACGTTAAGGATTCTAATAATACTGAAGAAAAAACTTCAAGCACCTTGAATAATAATTATTTAAATTCCTTTTAAATCCTTTTTAAGTTTGCATTTTTCACCCAGGATGCACCGGAATTCCGGCGGTACCACTGAATCCGGCCGATCCGGCCAGTTGGCCGGAACGATGGACGGATCGCTTTCCGGTCCGGCCGGACTTTTCGGAAATGTTTAAGTTTTAAATTTTCAATATACCTTATTCAAATTCAAATATATGCAAAAATGAAGAAAATTATTTCAAGGTGTTTTTAATTGGTGCCTACTTACCTACCTATTGTTAAGTCGTTAATCAATCACAAATAATTTTTTTTCAACAAAATAAACACACCGGCAAAATTAGGGGAACGCACAAAATATATATATACAAAGTTTGACATCAATTTTCTCTAGAACTCTATGCTCGATTTCAATATATTTTTTACTGGATTGTTGATCGGCTCTTCAAGAATACATCTGACTAGTTTTCGTTATAAAATTATTCGTCTTTATACCATATACAGGGGCGAAAAGGAAGTGAAGATGTGAAGATTTTTTGTTGTTTTTTGAGACACTCTGTGGAGTGAACCGCTGACAGTTGAATATGGTCTATAGCATCACATTGTAGCCTGATCTTTTCTAAACATTTCCGTTTTTTATTTTCTGTGATATCTCAATTTTTAACGAAAATACAGGGTTACATATATACATATATAAATACAGGTTAAATACAGCGTTCATACAGCGTTCCCCTAATTTTGCCGGTGTGTGTATATCTTCTTTCCAAAAATTACAAAACCCAGACTTTCGACCAGATATATTTTGTAATTGGTCAACAGTGAAGGATGTGGGTGTTTCCTTCCCTATGATAGACCGGCGGCTGTGGTTCCCCGACTTCTTTTTAATTTTCTTATTATTGGCCGGTGGCTGCTATTCTCCAATTGAATGAGTAGAATAATTGTTTTAATTTTGTCAATGCTGATTAAATATTAATATTTAAATAAACAGTAATTTCTATCTTGGTAAAATTAATAATAATAAACACTCTGCATACTGTAGCTAGTTTAAAAAGTAAAAATAAATCAGCCTCAATATCTTCAATGCTTTACGTCGAGTTCTACGTATAAAAATAGGCATGCACATACATTTTCAATTTAGGTACCGGCCGGAATTCCGGTTCCGGCCGGATCGGAAAAATAACCGATCCGGTGCATCCTTACTTTTTATGATATCTTACTGAAATTTGAACTTCAACGCGCGCCTACTACGTCTTCGCAAGAATACCTAACTTTATTCCATAACTTTTTCCGATATCTCTTGACACGAAGCAAAATATCGAGAATTGGCCCTCTTTGCGAAGACGTAGTAGGCGGGGTTAAGACATCAAATTAGTGGAGCTCCACAGTCAATATGACTATACAAAATTTTGAACCTCAACTTCTTCAAATAAAAAAAATACAGAGGTGTATTCATCTTATCTGCGACACACTGTAGATACATTTAGAAGAATTACTATGAAATAAATTTCCTTATTATGCATATTAACATTTTACAATAATTAATAATTCCCGTTCCTCTACATCAGTGATTAGTCTGCATCTAGAGTAGCTAAGAAAATGATCGAAAAGACTTTCCACCTAATACAATCACCATTTAAATATAAAGAGTATTTAATTGATATTGTACAAAAGTATCAAGATAAGTTGCCCTCTTCAAAAATAGAAGAAAACTCAACTAAAGAGATAAATTGATTTTTCTACACAATAACAAAAACGCGAAACAGCTAGTAATCAAAAACCCAAACGGAGACAAGGCGCTGTTGCCAAACTATCAACTATCCCAAAAGATGAATATTTGTCAAGTCTTGCATTAATGCGCAGCCACTTTGGTGTACGTAGACGCCACTGTAATCAACTATGTCAGACGATTAGCTGATAATAATTATTATCGATTATCGATATCGAACAATGATAGATTACTACTCAACCCTACAAATTCAACAAAGTTAATCACTTGTTCTTGTAGTCCGTACTAAATCACCAGGAGACCCCTATCTGTAATGAAGTTGTAGGTCAAAATTGGATAGAAATATTTTACCTGCATGCGGACCATGATCAAATAGAATAAAAGAAGAAATAAAATATATGTAGAAGAAAATAAGACATCCGCCAAGCTTTGAATGAAAAAAAAACAGCAATTTACATGTCAAAGGCTGTAAATGGGTCATAATGGGCGATGTTAACCCAAGCGACTGAGGGTTCCTAATTATTATAATCTTGATTTAGTAACGTTCGTGGTACATACAATGAATTAATTTTTACATCAACAGGGTGTCCCCCTCAACTGGTCAAAACTTCTAGGATATAATAAGGAAGCATACAAAGGTAATTTAAGAGGACTTCTATGGCCGGAAGTGGATCATTTCCAAAATACTGGGTGTTGAAGTTTTGGAAAAACGAATTTTCATTTTCAGTGTGTTTGATGGGTTTTAATTAAACTTTTCAAGTATTTGGAGAGAATTTGACTTATGAACATAATATTGTGTGTTGTGTTTTTGATTTTGAAAAATGTTACGCCACAGTTTTTTCGCAGGATATATTTTTTTTCTATCTAACTACCGTTTTCGTGAGTTTCAGAAAGTTGAAAATGTGAGAGAAAGAGGTGTCGAAAAGACAATTACTTTTTGACACTTTCTATACATTTTCAACTTAAACTCAAGAATGCGGTAGCCCTGAAAATATTTTATGTAAAAAAGTATTCAGTTTCTTCCATATAGATATCGAACCCTCTTAAATTGATAGATATCCGAGTAAATATTATCTGAGTTGAAAATAACGGTGTTCAATACAAAATACGGTCAGCTCACCAATGAATTGCAATTGTTTGAAAAAACGTATGTATGTCATAGCAAACATTATCACATGACAGCCATCAAATCCAGTTTCTTACCTAACTTTTGTATGATTCTCGACTTTTAAAAAGTTTTGTGTTCTTGAGTTCCTGTGGCCTTTCATAAATCAACATTTTTTTTTTTCAGAAATTTAAAAGTGTTTTCGCTGTATTTTTGCTCACTTAACAATCCTCAAATGCTTCAAAATGGGTCCAATTCGGTATGAGAAAGGGTTTGCATTGAAGAAAGAGGTGGGCCATGTTCAACATCTTTTGTGATAAAAAGTATTAATTTACAGTCGCGAACAAAAGTTTGGAAACAGCCTGAAATGTCATCAAAACTTTGATCCTGCATCAGTTATCAAAGAACCGATGGTGCATTCAAAAACTTCAATCCATTTGTCCCTTTGCCTGTCCTGGCGATTTTTTCAAAAAAATATTTCACCTGCCTTTTTTCACGTTCAAAAAAAGGAAACTTTTCAAAACTTTTTTCTGTGTAGTTTTTGATAAAAATGACTAGGGGCAAACAAAAGCCTGGGCTGTACTTCCTGAAAATTTCACAATAATAATTGAACACAGGATAATCACCTGGATAGTCTACCTAGACTACCTATCCTTTGTTAAATTATTGTGAAATTTTCAGAAGGTTAATAACTTTGCTCCGCTTTCGAATGGTGGTTTTATCAAAAACTACACAGAAAAAGTTTTGAAAAGTGACCTTTTTTTGAACGTGGAAAAGACACTAAAAAAGCGAACTGACAAATGGATTGAAGTTTTTGAATGTACCTTCGGTTCTTCGATAACTGATGCAGGATCAAAGTTATGGTGACATTTTGGATTGTTTCCAAACTTTTGTTCGCGACTGTACCTACCATTTTATCGAGCATTTTATTAATTTTGAATTTAAAACAGGCACGGGAAGAGGTAAGGGGCAAGCCACATTCGAAAAACCATCCAAAAATTCACAAGTGTCACCGAGTTAGAGCTTGTAGAGTAAATTCTTGTTTTTACTAATTGAGTGCGGGCGCAAAAGCCCGATTTTCAATGTTTTTGTGGATTTCATAATTTTCATACATATCACTCTTACCTACCTATGTATAAAGAAATAGATTAAATTAACGAGAAATAATGTCAACAAATAATGACAATAGATGACAATTGTGACAGTTGCCGCCGAACCATACGAAGTTAGCCGCGACCAACGTTCCTGATAGAAAGAGAAAACCACAGCCACCTACGCTACGAGCGTATGCAAGACCGTATGGTTAATCGAACACCCGTCACAAAAATATAAAACTTCAAAGCATAACCAAAACAAAAGGAAATGTCAAATTCTGGATATTTACGGATAAAATATGTATTTTCTATTTTGATAAACAATGGTGATCACATGTTAATTAAGGGAACCTTATCACTTGTTTGTTAATCAATAATTAGGTATGGTGGACAATGGGTTGGTAAATAACGGTTATCAACTCCAATTGCTTAGAAATCAAAAGTAATTAATAAGTAATCAAAAGTAATTGGTGTAGAAGATATTATATATAAATCAGACAAATATAACCAAATATTATACCTACCTGTCGATTTTCCAGATACATACTACCTAATGCAAATTGCAAATTATCATTAAGTTTCTTTCTTTGCACATGCTTACAATCCAACGTGATTTAAAGATGATGAAGAAGGTGAATTACCTACCCGATTTATCAATACTGTGTCAATAATACAATAATTATTATTAGGAAATGAAATTAATTTTGGGCAATATTGAAGAAAAGTCATTTACAAGCTGATATTTCATCATCAATGATAATACACGTCGTATTTGCACCAATTTATATCTAATTTTCTCTTGCATTCAAGTGAGTATGAATAAAAGACAAGTAGATTCAACATGAAGCAAGACAAAATGTCAACACACATGAGGCGAAACCACCAAAAACATGCAGAAACTCATTAAAGCCCCGCTATTAACATTCAATAATAAGACAATAGACACTTTCTCTAATTTCCACCTGCCGAAAGGCGGCAAAAGTCTATAACTAACGGAAAACCAGGAAAATGCTTTACCTACAGCATCAACAACGTAACAGCACGAAAACTATTGAGGTAGGACAGACGAATTAAGACACTGAACGGCACTTGTAAACGTCTTTTGCGTTTGGCACTCGATCAACATTAAAAGTTCGACAGGTTTCCGAAATTTTCACAACAATTTTCTCAGAAAATTGGCATCTTTTTGCTTTTGCAAAGTAGAGACGCGAACCATAACTTGAAATGTCGACAAACGACAAACTTCGTTGACAGTTTGACACCGCGCTGTGAAGTTAGCCACTGATTAAAGTGTATGATTATTGAGCGTTAGTGGTTGAGTGGTTGTTTTACTTTAGAAAACATGTTTTGCTATCGTTCGCATGACCATTTTCTTTGGAAAAGTCATGAATGTGATGATAATTCAAATCAATTTAATATAATCGCAATTACTTTTGAAAACCTTATTATTAGTAACTCAAATCAAATCACCCGCCATTTTCTAGGGACATTTTGTTCATAAGTTGATGATGACGTCAATGGAATACCTATATCACTCATAAGTAAAAATCAATACAGCTAATTTTGCACATGCAAATTGTGTTTGGAGTTTGGAAAGCAAAAATAAGATTACTGTGTCGCAAGAGCGCGAATTTTTAAACTGGTTATAAACAGCACATTATACAGGGTGTTTCATAATAGCTTTGTTCGCGGGAGAAACCCTGAACATGTTCGGGATTTGAAATGCATGCGCATTTGAATTTTGTCGTTCGCGGGCACGGACTTGGTGTTCACGGGATACAAAAATCCTCGTTCGGAGGTAAAAATCCGGCGTTCGCGGAACATGGATATTGTGTTCAGAACTAATTCGGAACATGTTTGATATATTTTTATATTTTTGGAATGATGATGCATACTTTAGGCTCCAGAGTTGAGGATTTAGAAGAAATGCTTCCAAACATGAGATATCAAAAGTACACAATTACTTGGAGGATACTCTGTTTCTGAAACGCGTTCGCGGGCTACCTTAATTCCAAATCGGTTCGGAAGGATACATGCGCTGTAGTCAAGGTTAATTGATTATCAATTAACCTTGCGCTGTAGTAGTATGCTTACTAGTCCGGAATGTGTTCCGAATTAGTTCTGGATTTCTCCCGCGAACGAAGCTAATATATGCGCAGAACATCACTATGTGATAAATAACCCGTCCAAAAAATGAAAACAAGTTATTTCTATCAATTTACCCTCTAAAATGCACCATTTTCGAGATACAGGGTGTTGAAATTGGTTGAAACTAACGAACTTTTTCAATATTCTATTAAACTGTTTTTGATTTGTTATTATTTTTTTTATTTTGTAATTATAGTGAAGTTAACATTTTTGGTTCCACTTGCTTTGACGTTTAAATAAATTTTGTTCAATTTTTAATAACTAAAATTTATTTCAAAAAATGCACCATGTTTTTCAACATGAAATGTGATTTTTCTCGAGAACGGTCGACTTTAGATCTTATGACCAGGGGCCGAATTCCGTGTACCACTGTACCGTACCTGTGGAATTCAAGCGCCACATCGCTTTCCCATCATTTTACGCAGAGAGGCGGGGTTCTATGGGATTCCACAGTAGCACGCAGTCAGACCCCAGGAGTAAATTTTTCGTGTAGAAAACATTGGGATCGCAAAATACTTCTTTCAGTAGCGTAAAACTTGGGAGAAAAACTTCCACTACCGCTTCAAAACCTTCACCAATAATGACTAAAATATATAACCCGAACAAAACATATAGCTTATCAAGATTAAAGAATGCTCACAAAAGCTATTTTCTGTACGATAAACGGTTCCGGAGCGATATTCGCAAAAAACGATTTTTGTTTTCAATTTCAACACCCTATATCCCGAAAATGGTGCATCTCAGAGTATGAGTTGCTAGAAACTTTTTTTCATATTTTTGGACGAGCTATATTACCTCCTGACCTGTGGCATATATTATGAAACACAAGGTGTAGTGACTGTTTTATAATGAAATAAGATTGAACATTTACCTAAATAAAACCTTTCTTAATGTATATGTGAATATGTGGACTAGGGCACCATAGAGCCATCTCTTCACCTATACACGTTTCTCCGCGGATTTGACAACTCGCGATTTTTTTCTATATGTATAGTGTCGTCGTTACGTTATCGCAAGACTAATCGAACAAATGCGGACAGCTATCCATTTTAGTGATATAATTTATTTTTCTCATTATTTTTTTTCAATTTTTTTAAATAATCCTAGGTAATATACAGTATGTCCGCGGATACGGTTCCGATTCACAAGTGGAACCATTTTTGATCCAAACAATAATATCCCTGTTAAAACGGTCTGCATCTGTCGAAAAAATACCTAACTCCCAGCCATGATCAAGGGAACTTACTAAAGAAGGTTTAAATTTGTGAAAATTTTTGCTAGTCGGCATAATATGCTACTATTTACATACTTGTTATTACTTTTATACCTGTACAGGGAGGTCGCTTTGTTTTGTCCTACCTTAATATTTATATAATATGCAGGGCGATTTTTAAGTTGGTACTATGCTCCGTTTCCAAGATACATGGTGTTGAAGTTTTAAGAAAAAAATGCCTTTGTGTCATAACTTCCCTATCACTCTAGATATTCCCACCAAATTTGGTATACTTCTTTCGTTTCTTCTTAAATTTTTTGATAAAAAAGTTTTTACAAAATGTCCACCAGTGACGTTCAAACAGGATTTGTATTCGAATAAAAAAAAAATAGTACGGACTATCTTATTTTTTTGCATTCTATACGGTATTAAAAGGAAAGTACCAACTTAAAAACCACCCATAGAAAACTACTTGTACAAAAATGTTGGAGGTTTGGTTAGTCACCAAATAAAAGTCAATTTGTTTTTGTCATATATTTTGAATTTTATGTCAAAAATCTACACACTCTTGAACATTAGCCTCTGTTGAAATATATTGTAACGAAATAAATAAGACCGAAGAAAGGTGACGGCTTTTATAGATTGGGTACGCAGCAAAGTGCGAAGGGCGAAGACGCGTCGCGGTTTGGTGCGACAAGAATTTTTCGTCGAAAATGCGTTCGGACAAGTAATGAATGGATTCAGATTAGCTAGAATCTTCGCGGGAACAATTATTGCAATGACTTGAAACAGCCAATCAAGCGGATTTATCAATTGATTTAATAAAAATCAAGCTTTGCCCAACCCTGTGCAATATAACAATATACAGGATGTCTCATATCCGCCATAGAGCAGCAAGTTAGTGATAATATAAATGAAAATAAGATTTGTCTAAGAATTGTGTGGGCAAATGCTAGGCACTTGGAACTTCTATTAAAGTGAATATAAAAATGTTTCTATACAGGGTGTTACAAATTCGATGAGATAGCATTGCTAATTCCTAAACCATAAGAGATACAGCGTCGGTTAAATGGAGGCAAAGTTGCGCATTTTGGCACTTAATAATATGCCGCTGAGAAACTTAAAAAATTCGGAGCACTTCCGGAGATATCCGGAAAAAATCATTTTTTTCAAAATTCTTTTTTATTTCCTCCTGAGTTAGTTTGAAGGAATTATTGAAAACGAGTGGCACTTTTTCATGGCCACTTTTTCTCCTCTTGAAGGTAGGGTGGTCGGAATTTATATCCGACGTTTCGATTTTCCGCAACCATCATCAACTTAATTTTTTCAAATACAAACCCAACTTTTTTTATGCATTTTTGTATAGCTCCTGACTTCCTGAACATCATGATGTGTCACACTTGTCATTCCAAAATATGCAGAATTATAATCCGAGATTTTTCAAAATTCAAACCTCTTGATCTCTTTGTAATGCAATGCGCGTATCGTAGTCATGGTAACAATAACAACTTGTCACGCCTGTGGATAATAACTAGCCAAAAAACTTTTTTTTAAGCTGAAGTTTCTTTATTCAAGCTTCAAAACTATTCATAGGCGTGACAAGTTGTTATTGTTACCATGACTACGATACGCGCATTGCATTACAAAGAGATCAAGAGGTTTGAATTTTGAAAAATCTCGGATTATAATTCTGCATATTTTGGAATGACAAGTGTGACACATCATGATGTTCAGGAAGTCAGGAGCTATCCAAAAATGCATAAAAAAAGTTGGGTTTGTATTTGAAAAAATTAAGTTGATGATGGTTGCGGAAAATCGAAACGTCGGATATAAATTCCGACCACACTACCTTCAAGAGGAGAAAAAGTGGCCATGAAAATGTGCCACTCGTTTTCAATAATTCCTTCAAACTAACTCAGGAGGAAATAAAAAAGAATTTTGAAAAAATTGATTTTTTCCGGATATCTCCGGAAGTGCTCCGAATTTTTTAAGTTTCTCAGCGGCATATTATTGAGTGCCAAAATGCGCAACTTTGCCTCCATTTAACCGACGCTGTATCTCTTATGGTTTAGGAATTAGCAATGCTATCCCATCGAATTTGTAACACCCTGTATACTTTGAATAAATTGAATTCTTGTTTTGATGACCGTGGATTTTTATTTTTTCCGATATTTTCACTTTCAAAGTCGAAAGTCGAATATCTCGCAATCGACTTATGACATATCGATTTTCATCGAAAGTACATTTTCCTCGTGGAAAGCTTGACTCTTTCCTTGGAATGAATGAAGTCAAAACAGTCTCACCTTTGCAGTTTGAAATATAATGAAAAAAATAATTTATCATCAAGTACGTAGAAGGCGCCCTCTAGAAATTAGGTTCAAACCAATATCGAATTCGGACTTCTCACCTTCGAAAACGCTAGTGATTGGAATTTTTCAAAAATTAAGTTTTACTTTTACCACCCTGTATATTTTTATGTCAAATTGGAAATGTTTTGGCGTTGGTCGTTGAACAATTATAGTTGTGAACGGACAATTTAAAACATAGATAAGTGACTGTACATGAATAATTGTCAGAAAGTGAATTAGTTAAAGTTCGACAGTGTTTTCTATAACGGAAAACCGCAACATAATTTTCATTTATATTATCACCTCTATTGTGGATAAGTTATGGGACACCCTGTATATATCTTTTTTTCAGTTGTAAAAGCTTTCTTATGTTATTGGTTCGTGTGTAGGATGTCATGACACGAACTGGGGTTATTGGACCGAAAAACCCAAACTCATTCCATCAATTTCCCTAGTTTTCACTCCGACTCTCCGACTATCATTAAGCTTGGCAATGATGTAATTGAATGTGGTATGAAAGCGGCTCGTTTGTCTCCTTATACAGATGTTCACGTTCATCAACTCTACGGCTACGCCTAGCTTCACATTGTATTACGCGATTACGCATTACGCCATCATAAAACTGTCAGATGTTGTGTAGTTGTTTTGACAATGTTATTATCTTTTCAAAATTCCTGCAATAATCGCGATTTTCCTGTTCGCAAAGCCGTGACAATCTTCCGCCCATACACATCAATTTCCCCATTACTTCAGGTATGCCTCGAAATGACCCGGATTAGTTTTCAATAAAGTTCTTTGTCTCAGTACTCAGTCAGAGGGGTACAAGTAAATAATCATTTGCAGTTTCAGTAATGTTTCGACACTTGCTGTACATGTCAGGACTAAGCTCTAGTTGCAATAGAGACTGTTCTGGCCGAGGGGAATGCTGGAATGGGACATGCATGTGCAATATAAGGTTCACTGGGACTCTCTGCGATGACCCCAATTTACCCTATCATGCAGGAATTGGAGGGGTGTTTTTCTTCATTGGTAAGTTTTTGTTTGTTCATGAGTGGAGGAAGTTTTTTACACATTTTACATACCACCGCAGTGAAAGTTTTGTGGAAATAGTCTAGTGAATTTTTGGTGAAATTGTAAATTCTTGTGATGTGATAATCCTGCAATGTAATGGACCTGGAAAAGTGAATACATGTGAAAATACCTCAAATAGTAACCGACTATTGAATTTTATGAGGTTTTGTAGTGTTTTAAAAACTTTCCAGGTAAGAAACAGATTCTAGATAGGTACGAGAGATTTAGAACCCAACACACAGATATGATTACATGAAGTATTCATAAAAATGTAAGAAATCATCAATAAGTATTTCTTAGAATTTTTTTTTTAGATATTTCGTCGAAAAAGTAAGCATCAGGTACCTACTTGGGTATTTGAGTGTATTTTCAATCTATGTAGGTATATACCTGGATTATAACCAAAGTTTACTAATATACAATAAGTTGGGCCACTTTCGAAAACGCGCGAAACTGGCTACACCGAGGGCTACACCCTTCCACTTCGTTTCTCTCGGAGAGCCCAGAGTCCGGTGCCATTAATTTGGAACGTTTGTCGGTCGCTTTGAACAATTTTCGTTGGGAGGGCTTCTTTAAACGGCATGCTTTGACGCGGGGGCCGCTTGTGTTAAGGGTTTTTCAAATGAGCCGACTTCATGTGACCTAACTTATTGTATATTAGTAAACTTTGTTATAACTAACCATTCGTGCACAAGTACTTCTTTTTCATTTATTCAACTCCTGGTTCAACTTTAAATTAAGATTTGTTCATCGTTTCTTTCAACAGTTTCAAAAGTGTAAATCTCAACGTTGTGTGAAGAATTAATGGATGTTTCCAAGGATATTTGCAAAAAGTCAGTTTTTCATCTGTGGTTAGTTTTATTTTTTTCTAATTAAACAGTCTAGGTATGCACCATTCGGTATCCCAAGTTCGCGGATCAACATGGATAACTCTGTAACCCTTTAACAGACTGTCCACGGGTAGGGTTTACAAGGGAACAAAGGGATAAGAATCTATTTTTCAATTTTCTCCAAAAGTTACCTTCATTTTTTATTATTGAGCAGAATGTCATTTACAAAAGTGATTTAGAACAACGACGCTTCTAAACGAATAAACGAAATCCGAGATTTAAAATAAATCTGGGATCTTTTCAGTTTTTCCAATCTTTAGTAAACATATACAGGTTTTTGAAGTTTTTGCGAACCCTGTAATGTATCAAAAATCAAAATTTTCTCTTCGTGTGTCGTATTTTTTACAAGCAATCTTTTTTTATCAAAAATGAGTTTCTTGAAAAATCAAAGTTTGTATCAAGTTGTGCTCTTGTAAACCATATCCGTGGCTCGTGGATAGTCTGTAGACTGTACCTAAAGGGTCGTTCAAGCCGCAAAGAAGACATTATTTTTTTTATCAAGTTTTGAGATATTTTAGAAAAACTAAATTTTTCATTTTTTGTTTTTAATTTTGACAACTTTATTTCAAGAAAGGCACTCTTTCATAGACATTTTTCCTGCTGCATAATTACATTTAACATTCACTGACATAAAAATTGGGACAACCAAAATTTAGATAAAATATTTAATGTACTGTATGATAACTTTTTCCTCCATATTTAGATCGTTTTTTTTCAGAATTTAGGTAATTCTTTCTGTTTTAACCTATTTTATTCCTTTTTGAAAAATACAGTTTACATGTTGAAATACAGGGTGTCCCAAAATTAGGTTAAAATTTTTGAACAATACTGTATTCTACACTGAAAAAAATATACATAGTTTGCTATATAAAATTTTTTGCGTATATTATGCATGGGTAGTTTTGAAAACCGCGTTATCACCGTGATTTTGACAGTTCATAGTTTCAATCTCGGTTTCAATGTTCGATGTTTCTTTACAAAAAAAAAAAAATTAAAACGAAAAAAAAAAAAAAAGTCTTAAATTGAATGTATCGTTTTTTAGTAAGAAATACTGAAACAATGGTCCAAATAACCATGATAACGCCGTTTTCAAAGCCACCTATGTTTATTTTCAAAATTTGCCATTGAAAACCACATTGCATGGATTGCTTCAAGTGCAAATATCTCGAAAACGGTTGCTCCTATCAACCTCCGACAAGAGTAGGATTTTTATGTGAAAATAATGTCATAATCATTTTTTTCACTCAAAACAAAGATACAGGGTTCGTCAAAAAGGTTATGACTATTTAAAACAGTAAAAACTAAAAATACCTGTAGATGGTGTCACATAATACATGATAGAGTCATAATAATATCAAATTTCAATTTATATTGTGAAAAATACCCTGTATCCGGATTTTTGTTAAATTATCAGAATTATTATGGAATCTATTCAAATAAATTAAAAATAGAAATTGAACTTTGACACCCTGTATCTCGAAAATAAAATGTTTTGGATTTCGCCAACATATTTATACTGGGTGTAGCAAATTTGAGTATACAGGGTGTCCCAGAAAGAATGAGACACATACGGTAATAGCAGATTCCTCACATAAAAATATTGCGATCGCCCCTAACTTATCTGTCTCGAAAGTTAATATCAAGGTTGATATTAACAGAGATACAGGGTGTCAAAGTTGAATTTTAATTTTCTTTCTGAGTTATTTCAAAATGGCAAGTGTGATATCATTATTTTCAGGAAGCAAAGAGTTATTCAAAAAAGAATCAGAAAAGTTGTTGTCGTATCAATTTGAAAAAAAAGTTGATGATGGTCGCGAGAATTCGAATCTTAGGATAT
The DNA here is from genome assembly GCA_958502075.1 of Orchestes rusci. Lineage (NCBI taxonomy): Eukaryota > Metazoa > Arthropoda > Insecta > Coleoptera > Curculionidae > Orchestes > Orchestes rusci. Next base: position 7,225,455 of record OY293313.1, on the reverse strand, counting down.
CAATTTCGACCACGCTATCTTGAATAGCAGAACAAGTTTTCATGAAAATGTGTCACTCAAAATCATTATAATTTCCATTCATCTCCCATCAACATCAATAATATCAATACAACTATTTACAAAAATCAAATCGATTGAATTGTGACGCGCCAATTAAGAGAATTGTACCAAAAATCACAATTTTATAAGGAAAACGAAAGAACAGGCTCACAATCTATATTAAGTTTTGAGAACTAATCAAATTCAACATCTCTTAAATTAAATTCAGGACGAAATAAAGATTTCGAAAAAGCTGCTATTACCGGATATCTCCGGAGGTGCTCCGAATTTTCCATGTTTCGAAGCGGCATTGTCACTGTTTTAACTAACCCGAACAAAGCCGATTACGGGACACCCTTTATAGAGGAAAATGAAAATGTATACTCTTTAAGAGTAATAGCGCAATGTAAACCACACTAGATAATGCTTTTCCGTCAAATTTGATTAATTTTTAACATTTTGCTGTTTTTTTCTTCTCGGTATCGTTATCGGTTTAGGAGATATGAATTTTGAAAATGATTATTACACTTTATGATCAAGTCTAATAATTTAATTTGAACATAAAAGTGAGGGCGAGAGTGAGGGTTTTGAAATTTTGAACATCGTGCTACTTGCTCTAGCCGCTATAACAGCTAGGTACTGAACATCGATTCAATCCTCTAATTAGGTTTTAGATTGCCTATCACTCTATTCGTCTTCCAGAGCGTTTCGGAGCTGTTGGAGAGTTAATAAGTGTTTTTGGCGATTCCTGATTCAGCTACCTAACATGTCCCATTCATGCTCTATTGGATTGATTTGATAGTGACTCACAGACCAGCGTTCTCTCCTGCTGCGGTATTGTCGAATTTCGCTGGAAAGAACGTCAGTTAGTGGCCGAGATCATAAATGCGCATTTCAATTTTCATGTCACTACATACCGACCGACGCGACGTTCCAACCCGACAGGACAAACCGGCGTTTTTTTCTGTAAGATATTTTTGTGTTAGTGGGAGATGAAATAATGTTTATTATACCCTCAATTTTTTTGAATGAATGTCAGTAGAGAACGTTGGTCTGTGGCGTCCTATGGTCATGCATGAAAATGAATTATTTGTTTCCGATAAATTATGCAAAAACATGTTCTTCCAGAATTATGTAGATATCTTCGGGCAGTAAGAGCTTATCTGTCAATAAAAACAAAAATAAGTTGTGTCCGAGAATCGACTGAAACACTCAATGTAATGTTTATTCAAAAAAATCATATCTCTTGAACCGATAACGATACGAGGCGCATATCCAGTGTAGTTTACTGGCAAAATTATCCGATTTTTCATGATTTTTTCAAAAATTAGTTATTTTTGCCAGGTTCAGAATCAAAATTCTATTATTATATTATGCTATCCAGTTTAATCAAAAATTACACACACAAAAAAAGTGTTGAAGTGTTCTTTTTTAAAACGTGAATACTAAGTAAACAATTTTTTGAAAAAATTCGCCAGGACACGTTAACTGAAAAAGAGATTGAAGTTTTTGAATGCACTATCACTTTTTTAATAACTGATGCAGGATCACAGTTTTATAAGATTTTGGACGGTTTATTCACTTTTGGCCAGCACCGTATACAGTGTGTATCAAAGAAATAGAATAAATTCAATAACAAATAAATGCAATTGTATTTAAGAAAACGTTCGGAGCCTACGATTGGTACTTTCAGTTGCGCATTTTTTGGACAAAATTATTTTATACAGGGTATGTCATGTGACAGTTGCTAAAACCCACTGCCTTGTTTTAAATACAATATCCTGTATACAGGGTTGTATATCATTTGATTTTTGGATTTGTCAGAAAATTCTAGACATATTTCGTTTTAAGTGCAATTGAACATAAAAAAAACTAAATTATTTTCTGTCAGTGACGCAATCAACCGCAGTACAATTTGCTTCGTATTGAAAATATATTTTAAACAGGCCTCAATCAAATCATCATTTTATAATACCATGATTCAAATAAAAACGTTATTTTCCCACTTTTTGGTTTATTTTCTTGAATATCAAGTTTTGCTATTACAAATTTATTTTATAGCAGAATGTCTTGGTGGGGATTTTTGCTAGGTGTTCTCGGTATAAAAAATAAGGTATAAACTAGCAAAAGTTGGAATACCAAATTTTGTTCCCTTTTTTTGGAATTACATGTACATTTTTTGACAGAGTGACACACCCCTTGCAAAAATAACAATCGACGCGTTCGAGCGTTTTTTAAAAAATGTCCCCAATAATTATTAATATTTATCGCTGATACACACTGTATGAGATGGGTCTTAGTTTAATGCCTGATCATCTAGATATTCATTTAAATGGCGATTTCATATTTTCATATATTTATAAAATGAAGTTGATGTATAAACCTGGGTTTAAAGAAGATTATAATCTCGATTATAATATTGGTTTTTAAGGACTTCAGCATTGCAAAAAACTCGGCAAAAAACATGGACTTCGCATTTCCAATGAGTTGCCTGGAAATATTTTGGAAAAACATCAAGTTTGTAGTTTTAGTAGGTACAAAAGTGTTTATTCATTCACGCGATCAAAGGTGATTTTTATCTTTATCACAGATTAACCAATACAGATGCCTGTATAAATCAAAATTTTATGAACTTGGAATGGAGTGTTTACGTTTCGCGCACCCATGCAGTAATATGTTTCGGGTGGATGTTAGGTACTAATGTTCTTCACCATTGCATATAATAATATACAATCATAAATAGGAAATGAAAGACAAAAAACAAGGTTTATTGGTATTTGATATATTTGAATAAAGTAACCAAATTAATAACAAATAAATCTGTATACAGACTGTCCACGTATAGCGTTCACAAGAGTACAAATGGATAAAAGATTTCATTTTTCGAGAGAACTCATTCTTGATAGAAAAAAATTGAAATAAAATTATAATTCTTGGTCGCTTGTTCTCGGAACCGGACGGATTTCATTAGAGAAATAATAATTATTAGTTTACATTTTTTATGAATGATGCATATTTAAAGTATGTCTGATGTCTTTTTCATGTATTGACGAGATATTAGTTGATTTCGAGGTTAATGTGTCTTTCAAACTTCTATAAAGACAGATACAGGGTGTCTCACGGTGACCGTCCATTAGAATATCTCGGGAAATAAAGCAATTGGGATTCTGAAAATTTGTATGGTGAGATATTCATAGATGTTCTTCTCAAATGAAATAAAAGCAACGTTGCACGACTTCCGGTTATACCGGAAGTAGGTGTCAACTCGCTTATTTTAAATGGAACACCCTATATATTATTACAGTTTTGGATTCTACGTAAAATTCTAGGCAGATTTCATGAATCATGTCCGATACCTAAGTACGAGCGTTTTTGAAATATTTTAGTTTTTATGTCAAAAATGACGTTTGAAGGCTCCTATTTAAATGTGAATTTCACCTATAAGAAAGCCTTCATTATTTAATTTGTGTTGGATTTCTTGTTGAAAATGACCTACTTTAATAGATTTTTCACAGCAATATGAAAACTATTATTACAGGGTGGGCCATCAAAAATAAGATCAAAAATTAAATTCAGAGAACGGACAAAAATCAATTTTTTCAAATGGAAACCCCCAATTTTTATAATTTTATCTTATTGTGCAACAATATTAGGTAAACTCCCCCTTATTTTTAATATAAGGGGGAGTTTACCTAATATTGTTCATTCCAAAAATTCAAAAAAAAAAAAAAAAGAATTTTGGAGAGAAACTCACCTTTATTTTCAATGCACAATAAGATAAAATTATAAAAATTAGGGGTTTCCATTTGGAAGAATTGATTTTTGGCCGTTTTCTGAATTTAATTTTTGATCTTATTTTTGGCCCACCCTGTAATGATAGTTTTCATATTGCTGTGAAAAATCTATTAAAGTAGGTCATTTTCAACAAAAAATCCAATACAAATTAAATAATGAAGGCTTTCTTATAGGTGAAATTCACATTCAAATAGGAGCCTTCAAACGTCATTTTTGACATGAAAACTAAAATATTTCAAAAACGCTCATACTTAGGTATAGGACATGATACATGAAATCTGCCTAGAATTTTACGTAGAATCCAAAAATGTAATAATATATAGGGTGTTCCATTTAAAATAAGCGAGTTGACACCTACTTCTGATATAACCGGAAGTCGTGCAACGTTGCTTTTATTTCATTTGAGAAGAACATCTATGAATATCCCAACATACAAATTTTCAGAATCCCAATTGCTTTATTTCTCGAGATATTCTAATGGACGGTCAACGTGAGACACTCTGTATTTTCAATTTTCTCATCGTAATCCATACTTTTCGACATGCAGATTTTTTTTTAATCAAGAATGACTTTTTTTCGTATCTTTCAATGTTTGGTCTATTTGCCCTGTAATCCGCGGAAATACTGTATATTATTATACAGGGTGTTTCAGAAACATGTTGCCAAATTTTAAGGTGTTAAGGTGTTGTTAAATTATTACGATAGAAACCAACTTTTTTTCAAATAACTTTTGAAGTTACCAAGTTATTTTGATGAAATCTGTTATATGAGGATTGTTTGACATGCGAAATTCAAATTTGACCTTGATATGGCTTTTACTTGGAGGGGACGCCACTTACACACCTTGTTACTCATTCAAATAGTCATAACTTTTTTGTATACACTCGTGTTTCCTTTAACAAAAAATGAAAAAAAATTGATAATCCAATTATTATTTTATTATTTTTTCATAAAAATAAAAAAATATTGAAAAAACTGTCAAAATTACCATGATAACGCCGTTTGCAGCGCCACCCATGTCAATTTTCAAAATTTTTGATTGAAAACCCCATTGCATGAATTACTTTGAGTGCAGATATCTTGAAAAAGGTTACTAGCCACTCCTACGAATAATACCTTTCTTGTGTAAATATGACAGAAAAAAATAATTTTTTTGATAAAAAAGAAAGTACGAGTGCATACACAAAAACTATATGACTATTTGGATGAGTGAAAAGGTGTGTACGTGGCGCCCCCTACAAGTAAGAGCCATATCAAGGTCAGATTTGAATTTCGCATGTCAAACAATTTCATCAAAATAACTAGATTTTGAAGTAACTTATTTGAAAAAATAAAAAAATAAATTTAACTTTGACAGACTGTTTCTCTTATAATATCAACTTTTGAACTAGACGATTTGAGGTCTATCGTATAATTTGTGTGTGAGGTATATCCTCTTGAAGTTTGGCAACATGTTTCTAAAACACCCTGTAGAAATACTGAGCATGGTGTGACGTCATAACTCATCAATTTTAGCATCTTTCAAAGCGTTATATCTCCGTCCCTGTTCGACTATAAAAAAAAAAAGAATTTTTCTCCTTATTTTTCATGGGCTTTCGAATCCAGCAATAAAAAAAATGATGCAAGGTCCCTATTACTTTTAAGAGTGTTATCTCTAATTTCGTTCCAAACTCAGTTCCAAATAATCCAAATGTAAATAGAGTTCGCTACTCAATGCGCAAAAAAGGATTAACATAGTTGCAGTTATTTATCTCGTTATATCCATGTCATTTCCCAATATCCTCTTTTACACCTAGATTTCTAAAGTAAGTTTCATCAGACGTTTTAATATATTGGTTATGTGATTTACATCTAATTACAGTCATTATAGGGACCGGAAAATGTTAGTTTTTTGTTTTTTTTTCAGCAATTTGATGACAAACGTTTCCCATTAACTTAACCTATAATTATCTTTTATACCGGCAAGAATCTTTCCATAAATTATCATCAACTTCGTGTAATTTAACTTTTTTAACATGTTTGACAGTGTGACGCTTTACATAATATTAGATACTTTGCTGAAAATCAAATAAATGATACGTTCTTTGATAAACTTCGTTTTATATGTTGTGTTTTTTCATCATTTCATATATTATTGCCTTGGCGTATATAACATCTAATTCTAAGTTTTGTAGAAATGAAAGAGATTTTTCCATCCTTAAAAACTGGTCTGTGTACCCCTCGGTGTACCCATTGCATCAGTAGAAACGTTTTTTACAAAACTTCGTATTATTTCAAAGGATTTTGAAAACGGTAATTTTGAGGTCATAAAAATGACTGGATTTCGCCATACCTATCATTAAAATGTTTTGAAAAAAGTCGCCAATTTTTTTTATGACGTCGAGATGAAAGTACGATTCTACTGATTTTTGAAAAAGTGCCAGAGAATGTGTTGAAAACCAACAAAAAAAAACAGATTATGGAACAATAATAGGTATTCTACAAAGTTTCGTTCAAATAGATGAAATAAGTCCGATATCATATCAAATTAATGTGGTGAAATTTAGGACGTTTGCAAAATGGGTACACTCATCGAGCAGATAATCCTTACAAAATATCCCATATCTGCAAAAAATGCGCTCTTTCTTCAGGCAAAAAAAAAACAGGTAAATCAACGTCTCAAGTTCACCTTAGTTTCGATTATCTTGGATATTGAAGTACCTCAGTACAATAAAGTTTCATGATGCTTTCGAAGTAGGTTTAACCTTAACAAATCTCATTGTAGGGATTCTAATTATGCCGTTTGGAATTTTCCAGATGTTAATTCTGCAACACCGATTCACTTATAACTATTTTTCTCGCGATGTCCTCATTGATTAATTGAATAATATATATATAATTGGATATTTGACGTCAGTTGGTAATACTCTCGGTAATACCTTCTGTTTGATTGAATGTTTTATTATTCTATCACATGCAAAATTTGGTGTACAAAGTCCGTGAAATCGGTACAATTCAAGTGCAAACCACTTGCATTTCCTTGATGTATAAGTGTTTTTTTTTTATAATTACGTATTGGATTGATTACTGCCATGTGTCTTCTAAAAATGCTATGTAAGTTAATAATGCACAATTATTATTGTAATGTGTATCAGATCTGCAATTTAAAATTATTACTTTGGAGAACATGGAATAATTAATATTGATAACATTAATCAGTAGATCATAAATCGTTTATATTATACCAAAGAATATTAAATAATTTTCTTTGCTTGTGCTAAACTTCTAATGCAAAGTTATTTTATCAGTTAGCTGTCTTCAATGGCGGTGCTATGATTTTTTTGATGTTCCTTCACCTTTTTATCAATATCACATAAGTAAGTGATGTAATAGGGTTTTCCGCACTTTTCTGTTTTTTTTTTAACAAGCAATGAGAAAAACATGTCTAGTCATTTTTATTAGAAATTCCGATAATTTCTTTAGGGGTATGAAAACCCGACGTTTATCAGTTATCTACCTTTTCGCAAAATATTTTTCATCCTTTGTTTTTGGTTGCCAAGTGATGATTTAGTCCATTTTCTCCTTTTATTTTATTTGCGTTTCTCACAATTTCGTTTACGATTTTATCAAACCGTCTGAGGTCTTTTAATTTTTTTATTTTGATTACGCATGTTTAAGATGATTTTTCATTGTCTATTATTTATTTTATCTTTTTTTGTATGCGCAATGGGAAAAATATATCTATTCTTCATATTTTCTATTTCCGATTCTTGCATTTTTTTTTCGGTACAGAAACTCACTATTATAAACAATATTTAATAATAATTAATATGTAGTACTAGCAGAAATAACTCAGTCACATATTGTTTACACGGATGGTGTTTATTGAGCTAATAACCAAATATAAAGTAAGGAAGGAAATACTATTAAACTTTAATATTTAACCGTAGCTCCATTTCTCGTTTCTCTAAATTTCGGTAATTCTTCCTGGTATATCGATAAATACAAAAATCCACAAAGGTTAACATCCTTGCTCAATGTATCCTATAAATACAGGGTTATTCACGCTATACGGATCTTAATATTGTGACTAAAATCCGTGACTTTGAAGAAGTTTCACATTTGGGTTATGTTACAGAGTGGTTAAAAAAAAAGTGACGACATTTTAATTTTTTTTAATGGGACACCCTGTATTTTTTTGGATATAAAGATCTGTTACGGTGTTCTTTCTTATGTCCGAAATTTTCATCTGATTTGCTTTGATAGTTTTCGAGAAAAAAACAAAAAAAATCGTTTCAAAAAAAAATTTTAAAGATGGTCTTGGGTCTGTTTTTTCCAGCTCCGCTGTGGCAATTCCAATACAGTGAGTCTGGAGGTACTCCAACATCAAATGGTTTTTTTCTATTAGTGTCCAAAATTTGATTTCGAATGATGTCACAACTTTCAAAGCAGTTTTTCTCAAGATTTTCAAATGGTACACCCTGTATATTATTTCACAGTTTAATGCAGGATGAAGGTACAAACACTTTTTGTATTTATAAATTCATTCAAATTCTGAACAGTTAAAAAATATTGTCCTGTCGATTGGTATTAGGGTGTCTTGGGTATAAGTCACCGCGTTTTTACAAAAAACGCATATTGATAAAAGTTCTTCGCATTCCTTGTTTTCAACTTTGTCTGACAACTTGTCAGATAGACAATAATTGATGGTCACAATTAAACATGGTCTTTTTTTTCTTCAACGGATTGATTCACACGACTGTGCATGTAGGAGGTTTACTATATTGAAATAACATAACTTAAGAGAGAAAAACTAACATAAATAATTAATGAACATGACAATAAAAGCAAACATTGAGACGAATTTTTGTCTACTTAATAATATACATAAATGTACATGATATTAATATAATCTAGTGATCTCCATATTTCAATTGAATGTTTGTCATTTTCGAAAGATGAACTAATAGAAAAACTGTGCACACTTGGTTCAAATGTTGTACATCAGATTAGGATTTCCACATTTCATGAAAACATTTTCCTCCTGAGAGCGATGCTCATCTTCCATAATCTTGGACTAAGAATAATTCTCTGAAATGTATGATCACTCACTATGAAAATTCAATCGCTCATCATAATTGATGTCAATTAGTAAGTATTAATAATATGCAAAACATGTGTCTCGTTGAAATGGATATTTAAAACCTGTTATTTCTCTTCCCGGTTTAAATTGTAGCGACACATACATCTATGGAGTTTTTCTCTTATTCTCGGCATATTGCTCAATATAGGCTTTACAGCCGATGAAATATATTATTGTTCAATATCGATACGTTCATAACGTTATATTGGTTATTTCCCAGTTGAAATGAGTTAAAGCATTTTCAACCCATAAATAACAGTTTTATTGTTACTAAGCTATAATTTGAAATTGAATAATAATGACCAACCATTGTGAGACAAAAGTGTTGAAAACAGCCGCTAGATAAAACCTAGTTGGCGATTGGAAATTTATTGAGAAAAAAAATCCCATACAAAGAATTCGGAAATCTTTCTATAGGAAAAAAGTGATATAAATAAAAATAAATTGTTTTTTTTTAACTTTTCAACTCAGTACTTGTTTAAAGAAGTCAAACCTCTTTTTTTCTTGTACTAATTGATGTTTAATACCAACAAGATACCAAAAAGAGTGATTGTTTTTTGTCCCATACTGTATAAAAACAAATTTTCAATACACTATTGAAAAAAAAATCTGGAAGACAAAAAAATGCTGCAATTTAAAATGTTCATAAATCAAATTTTTAACTATTAAAGTTCAATAAGTTGTGGAAATTACCATATTATTATGACCTTGTGAATTATCCAATATTTCTTTTTAGCTTCTTTCAACATTTTGCAGAATATTCTATTTTATTATTCGATTTTGAATCAAACACCTTCTGTAACTTGTTTTGTGTTAAATGTATTTGAATATCAATCATAATAATGATAAGGTTAATTTTTCTTAAACACGTTAATCCTGAAAAATTTGGGGTGATGTAATACACTGTTCGTCAAAATAAAGAACATAGAAAGAAAACAAGTATGTCCAATGTACGAAAGTCGACCTTCAAAACGCTAAAACACTCGACGAAATCCGTTTATTCGTTCCATAATTACAACTTATTGAATATGTATAAAAAAATCCTATGTTCTCTATTGTGACGAACAGTTTATGTAATGGTAATGTTAATGAGTTTACTTTCACGAATTTTACAATAAAATAATGATTGAGTTTTGAATAATGTCCATAAACTTATTTACATAAGTTATTCCACTTTTTCCTTAAGTTCCGGACTGATTCATTGTCCGGGCTCATTTTTCGGCGAAATAATGATTATCACGTTTGTTTTATCTTTCTCAAAATGGCAGATACTGGTGGCGATTTCAGTTATTAAGAAATAATAATTAGAATATAATTATGATTGATGATACGTTCTGATACTGAATGACTCATATAAACAGCCAATCCATCAATTTTTTAAAATTCAAAACTTTCAATCAGAACTACTTCACGGGTTCAACTTGATTGATTTATTTCACATTCGAGGATATGAGATCGAAAGTATATTATAAAATCCCATTTATTCAGTTGCTTATAAATATTATAATCATTGATGTATTTTTAGTAGGCCTATAGAAAAGGGAATAAATCGCAATCTAATGAAGTGTTCTCATTACATAGATTATCAGATAATATGATAGACAACAATTTGAAGTATTTGTTTCTATTCTAAGTAAATCAACAATTTGAAATGGGTTTTCAGCATCTAGTCAAACATTGACTGGTTATGCTTATCATTATTTGGTTTTATTGTATTTCCATCATAGATTGAAACCGTCCGCTAATTTCTCAATAGCACTGGGATATTATTGTTTTTATTGATTACTGACTACACCAACATACAGATGCGGGTCTGTATGTACAAGTTAACCACAGACACACGAAACGTTGCAATTAATTAAAATACTCATCTCTCCAGGAATGTTCAAATTCTGGATTGGTTCCAATGTAAAAAAAAATTAACCGTTTACAATTGCCCCTACAGATGTATGTGATACAATAATTGTGATAGTATCATCTCTATCCTGTTCCGCTTTTAAATGAGGTCATAATAAAAATTATGTACGATAATTTGACATTGAATTTGCTTATCCCACTCAGTTATACGATAAATTGTATTGTTGCATGCTCGGTTATTTTTTTTTACATTTTTAACTAATAAACAAAATCGGAATTCAGTATCATCAACGATTCTACGGCCAAGTTGTTGTTTATTATGCATTAAGATGTTTTTTTGTCTCGTGACCCATGCGATATGAAATCAAACATGCCAAACATTAAATAAAAATATTTTGTAAAGAAATCAACATAAAACTTGAAACAAAATTCACACCTGAATCAACTGCATTCCGGATTTTTCGACTAAATTATTATTTAATTTTAATGTTTGCCATAACATTAGTCAGTTAATGTTGGGTGATTACAGCACATGCCCGTCTTATTACTCGTTTGTTTTCCTGTTTACTTAATTCAATTTTGATATTTTTTTATTTAATAATTTTGTTGTAATTGATTTGTTCTCTCGCATGGGTTAGAAGATAAAAACCAGATAACTTGACAACAATCTAGCTGTAGAATTGTTAACTTCAAGAAGCGCCGAATCCAGTGGCGTACTTGGATACTTTCTAAAAAATCACTGATTATTCAGCCTCTGAATGTGATCTAGTAGGCCTTTAATTTAAAAAAAAAATACGCCGCTTTGTCCCAAAATACATAGTTCTCCCCTCCACTTTGAAAAAAAAATATATTGAAATCGATCCATTAACAAAAATGTTATGATGGTGGTCCGCTTTCAAATGAATTCAACTAGTTATTAATTTTTCGGCGCTTGATACAAATGGATGTATTTTATCATAATAGTTTATTATTATTATTCATTAGTTGTATCTATTATTTTAATTGTATTAATGTATACCTAATAACTATAAGTAAAGACGTCAAACTGTAATTTGGAAATGTATGATTTGGTATAATGTAGGTAATCAATAATGATGCTTTGTGATAAAATGGTGAAAGATTTCTCATATGCTTGATTATTTCTTTCTTTCTGATAAACTTGAGTTGGAAATGGTATTATTCTGATTTGAAGACTGCCATTTAGCAATGCTCAGCCTAGCTTACCGTAGCCTCAGATCTGAGTTTATATTTTGATAGATTTCGAATGGAAGATTCACAGGTATTTGTTGAAACTCGAATGAATATACCCCTATCATTAATCTGTAAACCCTTTTTCACAAGTAACTTAGCATTGACGAAATAAAAAAAAAGACTCATACCTTATAAACGTCATACGTCCAAATTGTGAACTAATTTGCCTTTGTTTGGCATCAAAGAAATGTCACCCGTTAACTTGTATCATTGTGGATCTTACTGATTTTGTGAGTACGGAGTCTGTGAAACTACATTACTATGTTACATACATCTCGAACAAATTTATCGGTATAGAGGTGAGAAACGGACAAGGCCTCTATGCTTGAATCTTTGAGAACGCTCCTATGCGTAAGTTCTCCAAAAAATGTGACGTACTGCGCTAGTCATTCTCTTGAATTATGAACATTCGATATTCTTGAAAGTGCGAGCGCTTGTCCATCCACCACCAGATTCTAGCCATTGTTTCTATGCCGGAAAGCTTTAATATGATCGAAAGCTACCCCAGCGCCGTTTGGGATCGATACGGTATACACGAACCTTCGCAACTGGCTCGGAATTGAAGAACTGAATATACAATACATAGGGCATGTCATAGTGACGCAAGTCAGTCATGAATTATAAATGGTGAATGAAGTTACAAAACATAAATAAGTGTTACATAAATAGTGACTGTAAATAAATCAGTTTAAATCATACAAGTCATTTCTATAGCAAAATTACGTTATGATATTATTATTTATTAGTATCTTTTTATTGATATTTCAGTTCAAACAGGTTCAGATTTGGCACTTTTTAAGTCTTTTAGTTCAAATTGCTCGGTGAAAACTGGCAAAATTCACACTATTGTACGCTGAAGCCAGAAATATGACTCTCACATGTGATGTGAGTAGCAAGTATGAGAATGTTCCTATGGGAGCTCTTTCTAACACGAAAAGTCTCGCACTTTTCAAGCATAGGACGGAACACTCCTTCCTTTTTATACCTGTATAACTTATTAAGAAATGTATACTTCAGTGATTTTTATCAAGACTTCTATTTCATAATATACTTTCAAACTAATTAAAGCTCTCACTTTAATGCCATGAAGTAGCAGTTGTGATTTACGTTCAAAAGAACCAGTGTACTGGAACGTTGTTTATATGAGACATTAAAGTATCATTAATGATAAGCACAAATTTTATGCAATTCACAGGCCGCCTAAAAATCATCTACAAATTATAAACAGATGAGAGTCATACGATTCCCATAATTCATTATTTATTAATCATATGGAATCATATTTTTTAATATATTCTTTATTTTTATTATATTATCAATATTATAATTTTGGTTTGTTTATTGTCACGTAACGTTGCTCTGACAGCTAATGACTAATCCATAATTCACCTTATTTTTCTTTGATGAATAAAGCGTTCTTATATTATGTATAAAAACACATTGTTGATACTTATAATCAATTTATTGAATAAAATAATATTCATCAATCACTTTTTCTCGTTCTTTGTGTTCTTCTTAATACATGTTTTCTCAATTTCAGGCTTGGTATGCGCCATTCAGCTCATCATGTGCTGCATCTCGGAATATCAACGATTGAAAGCACCCACTTTGTTGAGGGCCTGCAAAATCACCACACAGAAATTGATCTACATAATGATGTGCTTGGCTAGTCTTATTCGAGGAGCTTATTTCATTTTTCCTGTAAGTCAAAAATTAGTTCATACTATAATACTGTACAAAAACTAGGGATGTGCTTATGACCAAACAACAGAAGTAAACTTCACCAGGGCGAGATTAATAACACGAAATACATTTTTTGTTGTTGTTCGACCACTGGGAATCCAATTTTTGTGAAACGGCATGAGCGCAGACATCTTGAACTTGATCTCTCAACTCTAGTAATATCATTATTGTCGATTGTCGAGGATCATAGCTTTGATCCTTTCACCCATGATTGTCGTATTTCATATCATGTGTCATGTCCTCTCAAGTTTGTTCTTGTTGATGGTTGCATTTTTAATACATGTTTTCTCATTATATGGATATAGTGATTTATAATGAACAATATTTTAAAGAACCTACCTTATTTGAACAAAACTAAGCATATATAACCTCACATTGTCATTTTTTTTTATTTTCTTGATCAAATTCCAAATTAGAACCTACATACCTAATTTGAACAAAATCCTTTGGAAAATAACAAAACTATGCAAACATAACCTCACTGTGTATTTTCTTTAAAATGTATTGATCAAATTCCTTATTGAGTAGAACCTACATACCTAATTTGATCAATTTCCTTTGGAAAATAACAAAAGTATGCAAAAAATCTTATGGAAAACAACAAAATTATGCAAACATAACCTCACTTGGTGAATTTTTGTTAAATAAGAACCAGAGAACCAAAGAACCAAAAAAACTTAAGGACCAAAGAAAAAAAGAAATATATGTTGCTATCAATACTGCAAACTAACACTTGTATTCCGCTCCTCCGAAAATTTTCTGAATGCGGCCATGACTTACTCCACTCGAGCCGACTTCACCCGAAGGAGCGTTACATAGCCGAACGTGACGGCTCAGTCTTATTCAATCACAAAACAAAGTGCTCAGGCGCCTAAAGAAGTTTTCACTTCGAAAATACGCATCTCCTGATTGAATTCAAAAACACTTCTGCGTCTGCGACTCATTCATTTTGTTCACGACAGTAAATATCATTATTTGATGTGCTTAATAAAACTGAAACCCCTTGTATCTTGACCGAATAAATGAATTTTGTGAAGATTGTCATTGATAATATATTCCCTTGTTAACCTTATCATTGACCTGTTTTGTTTCCACAAACCACATTATCTACGTACAACATTTGTACGCAAATTTGATTACCTTTGCTTCAAACAGTTTCTATTATTGCCAGGAAACATTCATGACCTAATTTTGTATGCCGTTCTTATAATAATATGGTTCTTTGTCGACATCAGATGTCACTTCTATGTGATTATGCTTTTGATCCTATGCTGTTCAGCATAGTAATAGCCCATCTGCCTTGGGTTTATATGTCTATTTTTTAAATACATTGAACTGGATTAATTTTGTTCTATCCTATTCATCAATGAATACAGTGTATTGATCATTTTTTCAAACCCTACGAGCGTTCTTTTTAATTTGATTCATTCAACACCATCAAGCGATTTTCGCTCAGTTTATTCAGGAAACATAATATTAGGAAATTGAAAAACCGGATTTCCTGTTCGGGAATAATCCTAATAATTCTTAGAATCGGGAAAAATATTCGCATTGCGTGCTCGAGTAGTTAATTCGGGATATTTTGCCAGAATCGATAGCTAACAATAAATTATTGTTAAGATAATAGTCACGAAACGAGGGCATTGTAGTTCCAGGTACTTTGTATTTTCTTGTGAACAGCACTAAATTCGTCTTATGAGGGTTTACTCCAAGACCTTTCTGTCCTGCCTATTTGAAAAGTGTCTTTAATGCTGATATCATGATTTCACTGATGTTAGATAGGCTTTTGCCCACTACCAGAATGTCATCTGCATATGTAAACATCACATTCTTGTTTTCTGTAGATTTTCAAGATCGAGTTCACTACGATCAACCACAGAAGTGGAGAGATAACTCCATCATGTGCTCTTGTTATTTTTTCTATATGTAGAACAAAAGCGATGTTCAATAAAGGGAAATAATTTCGAATTCGAATTGCGCCTTCTAGCAATTTTACTGGAAACTATGGGGTATAACTGGATACGATATTTTTGAAAGTATGTACAGGGTGATTGTTCATATTTTACTCAAATATCTCAGTTAATTTTGGTTTTACCAAAAAGTTTTATGGGCAAATTTGAAGTATTTTTCATGGACATTACATGGAATCTGATACCAAGAAATGCGAAAATGCATCAAAAACCTGAAAAATGTTCACAACATTGTATTTTTATACACTGTATATTTTTGGCCAGAATGATAGATCTTTTTCTTCTGATTCCAAATATATCATAATATATTGATATTTCGTTTAGCGGTTTTTGCGCTATTTAAGTTTAGTCTCAAAAAAAATACTTTATATTGATTTGGATTCCACTGTCTCTTGGCAACCCAGATCAAGGTAATGTCCCAGTGATGAGAAAAACAAATTTTCAAAAAATTACCAACATTCTAATTCTTCTCAAACTTTCTTTTCAAATCATTCCATGTTTGAGGGTGAAAATAAATTTAAACGATTTTGTATTCATTACATGCAAGCAGAATTATTTTAGCGTTTTTCTCGAAAACGATTAGATTTATCGAAACAAATGTAGTATCCCTTTTTTTGACAGAATAGAAATATTTGGTCAAAAGTCGCTCACAGTGTAGCACAAAAAAATGCGAAAAAATGGTTACCAAATTTGAATTCCTCATCCCGACAAAACCTCAAATACGAGATTTCGTCAAAATATGTATTATGACCGTGGCAAAAAGTATTTAAAAAAAAACTGCAAAATAAAAATTTAACTTCAACCCTGAAACTCCGTCAATCAACAACTTTCAAAAAAATGTTTTTTGTCTGGAATTCTCACCTGAATGTTTTGCTCATCATTTCCGGACCGGCTATACAGTGTGGCATTTCTGAAATCGAACGTGCTTTATGAATTTTGAAATCTTACTTCTTTTCAGTTGTTTGTATGCACGCAAAACTCATTTAAAAAATGGATTGTTCAGAAAGTGAGTTCAGGTTTCTTGCAAATTAACAACGAGCTGGTTACAATGAAATTAAAAACCGACAAAGAAATTTCAGTGGGTGTTTAGATTTATTCTCTTAATCATGGACAAGGGTAACGGTTCACAAATTGGTTTTTTCCCATCATAGTATTATGTATTATAAGCAATTTTGCCTATATTATAGTACAAAACCACTTGCGCCAACAAGAAATGGCTATTCAAACTAAAAAAAAAAAAAAAAACACATTTTTGGTAACAAAATCTCCATTACCTTCAATGCATACTAAACACTTGCGAATCTAGCGCTTTTACCAAAACTTGAAGATTATTTTTGAATAATATGTAACATCCGTTTACTTACGGATCAAAGAAAGAAAAAAAGAAAATGAGGATTATACAAAAAAAAATTAATTACTAGTTTAATTGCCTTCATATCAGCTAGCCTGTTTCTGATATCTGAACGAACAAGTTTCCAGCCAATTTTCGTCCTTTTCTGTAGAAAATGCAGAGGAATTATCATGAAAATCATATTTTTACAGGAATCTTTCGAATATGGCTGGTCAAGCAGCTTGCTGAGCTCTTACTACCCCCTTCTGATGTCCAGTGCAAGCTTGATTGTGTGTTTTTGGGCTGAGGTAAGTTATTTTGACGTAATTTCCAATATTCAAATGATTTAATGCCAAGTACATATTTAATTTTGTCTTTATTCTGGTATCAAACTTTTCACATGGACTGTTTCGGCAATAATCAAGGCTGACGCAAGCAAGTGAAAAATGTAGAAAAAACTGGATAAACTCAGTATCAATGATTGTACTGAGAAATATTCAGGAAGTAAGCATTTCTCGTGCCAACAATACCAATTCAATACAATTGTTGCAAAACCTTCCATATCTGGAATACAGAACATTATCCAATAAATTTTTCCATATTGGTCCTAATAGCAATTATTCTCCATATTAATAAACAAAGTAATTTTCAAGGTGATTTTCATGATAGGGAAGCTCATTCGGTGAACCATGTTTGTTTAGATTGGCTTTTGAGTGCAAGTGAACTCGAGATATTGTTTTTGTGATGACTTGATCCGTTGAATAAACAGGTATTTAGGTTCAATTGTGTTTTGCAAATGGATTCCATTTACATAATAGACTATTGTATAATATACAGCAAGGGAATTATGCAAAGTTATATTGGTTGTTACATACAAATAATTGTCCACAAAAATTGTTTCAACGTTATCAACGCATGAACATTTTATAAAGATCCAGAATATTTTTTAGTTTTTAATCAGTTTAAACGTCTAACCTCGCCGATGTATGGGTCTACAGGGTAACCCAGTTTTATCCGGCAATATTTAAAATTCAGATTCTACTAAATAAAATGATCAACTTTTAGTCTAAGGATATTTTTTCAATTCCTTGTCAATTTCGAGATATACACCTTCAACGATTCTTCAACATTTATTGATTCGAAACAGTGAGATTACAGTTTTTTATGAACCTTATAGTCTAAAAAGACAAAATTCTGTGAATCCGTATCTTGTTAATTGAAGTTTCACGAAATTATTTTACCTTCCTGACCCTACTTGCTGGGTGTTGCAATGTTGCATTTTTGTATGTGAAAGCCGACGACTCGAAAAATTTCTATATTAGAGCCTAGCAATGAAACTCAACGTCTTGAGAACGCAAAAAAAAATAGATTAATCGTAATCTTTCTTCAGTTAACTTCATTTAGGCACTAACAATAAGTACAAGAAGTTTGACCGCTTCAAAAATCCTAGCTTTAAGAGAAAATGAAAAAAATAGAAAAAAATTAAATTTTTGCTTTACAAAACTAATTCGTAAAATAATAATAGTGGACAAATTATAATATCATTGTTAAAAGTTCGCATTTGCGCCCGAGAACCTCTTCTGGTTGATAAATACTAATTAAATTGAAAAATTTAAGATTCCATCCTTGTTATTTGTCATCAAACGCTATTGACAGAAACTAGAAGATTCCCAATTAAGTCACGTAACGTTTGACTTTGTTTTGTTTGTAGTTTTCTAATAAGGAGTCAACAACCTTGCTTAATAAAACATAATTATAGTTTTGTATAATATTTTCATTCACAAGCAATTGACCTTTTAGCTTATGCTACTCAGAAATAATGAATGATTACAGTACATTTGTATTTATAGCAATATCTAGTGTGATAAAACTCCATCTCTGCTCTTGATTATATTAATCGTGAACATATTCCGAAAACTGTTTACAAACGAAACATTTTTGTAAACTGGTCATTATTCAATTATGAATAGAAACAGATGGGTACATGTGCACTAACAATATGAGTCATGATTTCCGCATGAATTTATTTTATAACCAGACTAGATTATGTGGTTATTAAGCATTGAATTTATTATTTTTATTTCGTAGAAATTAATAATCTTTATTAATACTCACGTAATTTCGACAAATT
This sequence comes from Orchestes rusci, assembly GCA_958502075.1. Classification (NCBI taxonomy): domain Eukaryota; kingdom Metazoa; phylum Arthropoda; class Insecta; order Coleoptera; family Curculionidae; genus Orchestes; species Orchestes rusci. The sequence continues at coordinate 7,206,217 of OY293313.1, read as the reverse complement.
ATACTGTGGTTTAGTTGTAGCATGGCTTTTTTCAGTATACATAGAACAGAGGAAAACATGAAGGTTTTACAGCGCATTTTCAATTAGTTGGGATGTGACTCGACTTAACACATGTAGATTCTCACTTGAATCCAAAATTGTCAGGTTAACTGGGTATGTCGTGAACGACATAAACAAACCCTCTATACAGGGTAAGCCAGTTTTATCCGACAATATTTGAAATTCTGATTCGACCAATTGAATCAAACAATTTTTATTCTATGAACATTTTTTCAATTCCTCGTCAGTTTCGAGATATAAACCTTTAAAGATTTGATTTGAAACAGTACAACAACAATTTTCTATAAACCAAATCTAGTCAAGACCCACTTCTTGTTTTATTCTGAAAGACGACAAAATGACATCTCAAACCATGACAAAAACTACTTAAACAATTGAGGTTATGTTCATTTTTATAAGAAGCTGTTCATTTTAATAAGAAGAATCTAAATTTCAAATATTGCCAGATAAAACTGGATCACCCTGTATGGGTACCTAGTTTCTGAAAATTGAAACACAGCTCTAAATCTCGCTACACCTTGTGTTCTGAATAATACCTATAACATTATTCAGAGCAGCATCACTGCTGCCAATGATTTTCCAACAACTAGATATAGTCCGACGTCTCTTTGTGTGTCACATGTTTATACATTGAGGGGAGAGAGGAATTCTTGCGAGTTTGCCAATCTGCAAATTTAATAAGTAGTTACCTTGTATTCAAGGTATTTTTATTCTAATTAAAAATACTCTATACTCTATGAGTGAATCTCCGGTATATAATATGTACATTTTTAGATCACCAGTGATAATAAAAAATTTTCAATGAGACTCATATTTTTCCATGAACCTTAGTTACTTATGTAGACACGATGCAACGAAATACATCTGGCAACACGACACAAATGCCTGTTTGAGATCAACCAATCACAGCTGATAATCATTTTAACCAATCATAGCCTGTAGCTTCCTTGGAACACTGTTGTCGGCTTGGTCAAAATTCAATAAATTTGAAGGCCGAACAGCTGATTTATGTGAACAAAACTAATCAATAATTAGTAAATTATAACCGTCCTATAACACCAACGATATTGAAACAAATAAAAAATTAAAACATATCCTCGTTAATACACTGGTTAATCCCTTTTAATAAAAAGTGAAAATTCCGTGTGCTTTATATTTGCAACAAGGCAACGTTGAACGAACGTTGAACGGATTCAACGGACGAGATGTAAATAATAACATGTTTATTATAGTGACAAACAACTAGTTCTAGTGGGTTCTATGTTCTAAGACTGCTGCATACTCCTCGTGAATATATTATAGTCCAATCAGGCAGATTTTGGCGAAGTATTGACATAAATCAATGAATCGTTCTTCATCAATGATCAGGAAAATATCAGGTCCTTGAATAAGGTCTTAATTTGTTGCTTGATTTGAACTACACGGTACAAAAACATTCCACTAGATAAGTGTTGTCAAATTTCTAGCTAACGAAGTCAGTGATAATCGGATGAATCCATGTCTGGTGGATATGGCGGGTGGGTAGGACTTCCTATAAAACCCCGTTCTACGTCTCTCGCAATGTCTTGTCATGCTTTTGTATCATTTCTGATGCTTTCAAACGTTTCGAAACTGTTAATTCATGTACGTGCTTTGACTATTATATACCCCTGGACCGGGCATCCTGGAATATACTTGACGCCAACAACATCAGCGAGTAGACTTACAGGGTTTCTCTTCATATATTGACACCTCCCTTATCTTTTTTTATTTGACGTTTCTGAAAAAAGTGTCTCGAATAAAAGTTTGATGATTTCAAGTAAATTTTTCAAAAAACCCTATTTCGCATATACAGGGTGCCTGAGAAAGTCTGGGCGTTGTCCAACTTTCTTATTTCAAATAAGAACCCTACTTTTTTATTTGATTTTTATATTCTCCTAAAAATTCTAAATATTTTCTATGTAGCATTCCCTATACCTAAAGTTGACGTATAAAAAGATATTGACCTCGAACAAGTGCCTGTTACCGTGATTGTTTTGATGTCTGATAGATTTTTTGGCAGTGTCGTTAAAAATTCCTCACACAGTTGAGAAAAAATGTGATATTCTTCGAATATACTATCAAAATAACAAAAATGCATACAGGTTGATGCCACTTTGTTCACCTGATTTCAGCATTTTTCATTAAATTGCAACTTTTTCGAGGTCAATATCTTTCAAATAGCATTCCCTATACCTAAAATTGACACGCCTTTCTAAATATGTTCCAATTCTTAATAAAGGCTCTTTATTATTATAATTATAATAATATACAGGGTGTTACTTAATGGTATGTCATAATTTTAAGGGGGAGTTCCTGGATAAATTAAATCGAAAAGGTCATATAAACTTGGGTCTAAAAAAAAAAATAAAGAAAATAAAATGAAATAAAATAATAATAGAAAATGAAAATTAAAAAAAAGTGTGTTCCTATACCATAATATCCTGTGGCAAAATTCTGTTCAATATCTCAAACCGTCTTTGGAAAATGTGTTAAAAACTGAAAATAAAATAAATCTTTAACACCCTGTATCTTAAAAACCAAGCATTTTAAGACTCAACTTTATATGACCTTTTCGACTTAAAATTTATCCAGGAACTCCCCCTTAAAATCATGACATACCATTAAGTAACACCCTGTATAGGGTGTGCCATTGAAAAAATCATAAGTTATGTTAATAATTTTGACATTTGACAGTTTATAAAATATTGGAGTCGATAGCATAAAACTTGACGAAAATCCCTACAATTCCTTTTTTTGTTCGACCTTTAAGCTCAAAAAATAAATATTTTACAGCCCTTTGAAAGTGTGACGAATTTAATTGAAAGCACTGTACGTAGAGCTTAGCTTGATTCGTATAATCATAGTACGAGAGCGTTGCCAAATTGTCGAGATTTCGAGAATGGCTATCCTATGTGTCTCCAAATAATTAAGATAACAGTTTTATTTCGGTTTTTTTAATTTTTTCAACATCATTGATAAACAGGTCCAAGAAAGGCGGGACTTCTGGTTCACAGTACATAGTTTCCAACAATGTCAACGCAGGTTTTGATTAAATACACGTATTCAAGTGCAAATGCGATATTGCCAACAATAGCTCAAAAACCATGCTTTTTCTTTGTCGTTCTCATTGCACGAATGGCGTCAAAACCAATTACGATTTATGAATGAGTTTCCTGGTCAAGTAGTATAGTCAAAGTGTACAATGATTTTCCAAGCTTACTCAACGTGCACCTGTAGTCTAAACCAAAGATCACGTGAGAAGATGATGTCCTCGAGAAGCGATACACTGCGATTTCGGAGATTTCCAGCTGTTAGATCGTCAGAAAATGACATGATTTGCTGACCGTTTTTCTCTTTTCTGGGATTTTAACCACTTGAAAATTATGTCAATGTTGTGCTAAAAAGATGTAAATGTAGCGACCGAACGTGTCCTAGGCAGACGGAAAATTATTGTTTTTGTTTGTTACTTTTCGACTGAAAAATAAAACAGTTACTTGTAGAAAATCTGTTGCTGGTCATCTATAGTGATAATACAAATAACTACAGTCTGTTCATGGCTTTCTTGCGGTCACGTCACAGTATTTGACGTTTGGCAGTGTGTCGTAGATTGATCGGTCCACATGTGACATTTGTGAAATTGATCCGAAAGACCCTCGTTCAGACGTACGTGATTTTTTTTTCAATGTGTAAGAGAGAGACGGAAAAGTATGACGTAACCGCAGAAAAGCCATGAACAGACTGTACGTACTTACCTTCTGTTTGTTCAATGCTCTCCTGCGGTTACGTCACAGTATTTGACGTTTGCCAGTATGTCGTAGTTTATCGCTCTATACGTGACGTTTGTCAAATTGATTAGAACCACCCTCGTGCAGACATACGTGAAATCTTTCTAAATGTCATGAGAGAGACAGAAGATTATGACGTAACCGCAGAAAAGCGTTGAACAAACAGTACCTCACTTGATGACCATTGCATTAAAAAAATAAAGTTGCGTTTTATTGTCCATTCCAAGTTAAGGTAATCTTATGCACAGATTCCTTTTTTATGTCCTGGAGTGCATTCAAAAAAAAAATGAAAAAGATAACCATTTAAATCTTTAGTCCAAAAATATAGTTATAGGCAACATGGCGGAATAGAGTCACTTTACACATATCACTCAAAATATATAGGAAACTTAAATGGGAGCCAATGTGAATAAAGTTTTTGGCAACCAGTTAATCAAGTCGGATTTGTTTAGAGGACTACCCGTTGGACGGCGCTAGAGACGGAGGTTTTCCTTATCAACGGTTACCATAAATAACAAATTCCTAACCCTAGACATCATTGTCATTTCACGTGTAATTTAAATTTTGTGCCAAAAGATTCTACTTTTCTGTACCTACATCATCTTGAAGTTTGTGTTTGAACCTTGGTTTGAACTATAATATGGGCTCATCGTGAGTTCTATGAGAAATGTATCGTCCCCTGGATTTGTGGATATTTTCAACAAAACACATCCTTACCAATAAAAGTTCTTCCACTGTTTTGGAAAAAATTGGTTCAGCGTGTTAGAAATCCGATTTTGAACAACAAAACTGGAGCACAACTAGGTATACAAGTCCTCTAAATCTTGTGGTTTGCATTTTATAGATTCAACATTCGAAATTTAATTTAAGTATTGATTCACATGGCTTCATCAAAAGTTCTAAACTGATAAAAATGCATAGGTTGTATTTGTCCAGGACATAGTTTTTAGACATTATAACGAACGTTTTTAGAAAAACGTTATGCATTTTTCCGGAATAACTTTTGATATACCATGTGATAAATATTTGAATTATAATTTCGAACGTGGTATAAACTATAAATCCTACTTTATCCAATAGATGGCTCCACCGTATGCAATAAAAACAGATTTCTTTACGGTTTTGGAAAAAAAAGTCAATAGTACGAGGACTACCCGTTGTAGGGCGCTGGCGAATTTCATTTCAAACTATTGTATGGGAGTTTCCTATATATTTTGAGTGATATGTGTCACTTTACACTGTACTGGTGAGTGAGGAGACGACACACGATCGTGCGCAACCAGCGGTAAAGATTTGAAGTTCCAGGACCGCAGCACAGTTGCAATTGAGGGTTGATTTTATGTTTCATTTTGTAAGATCCAGTTCCTATTTTGATGTCTACTATTGTTTACATTTTCATAATTTATAACCTCAAAGCTCTATACACTTGAATATTTTACCAACGGTTTTTTGCAATTCATAATTATTGATAATTATTGAAAGCACCTGATGAAAATTATACGTGTTATGGGTCACTGAATGGATGTGTCTTGCTTTGGCATTCGATCATCATGTATAAAAACAGGCACCAGATGTCACTGATCGAATCTTGCATATACAGTGACTAGATACAAGACAGTGACGACAATAGAGCTCAGTTTAGGTGCAACATGGCGGCTGTACCCAAAATTTTGAATATTTCTGGCCCCGGTGGCCCAGTGGTTTGTCTGATGTTCGCTTAGCGTGCAGAAGGTCCTGGGCTCAAATCCCAGCTTGAGCTTCCTCTAAAGTCACGGTACTGTTTTTACCTTTTTTCACTTTTTTTGTATTGTAAGGCATTGAAATCGATGTTTTGATCGGCAAGTTATAAAATTTAACTCAAGAACACTTACAAAACACGAATGACGCACATATGACAAATGTAAACAATGAATGCTAGCTGCAACTTGGCGGATCCGTCGCTAGCCAATAGAAAATAAGACCTCCATTGTCGTCACTGTCTGGTATAAAGTCACTGTACTTGCATATAGCGAATAAACCAATGGACAATCTAAACATCTTTTGGAAATATGAAAAGTATAAGTTCTGATGCCATTGATGTTTAAAAAATCAACCCACGACCTATATTATTAATGTGGTAATCACCGATCAAAGAGCGCCAATCAACATTCACTACGTCACAGAATACATTATCTCTCTCCGTCTGGCGTATTGCCTATTATTGATAACTCTCTTTCTCTCGAGAGGGTAATATAGCCCCGCCTTGTTCTCGATCACACAGTGAAATTTGCGTTTTCGTTTTCATTTATCAAGTATATTTTTGGGTATTTTTTTCGCTGATGACTTTCAAATATTGTGTAGAATACGTACTATATAAAATTTCAAGTCATTTGAAAATGTATAGAAATTATCCATCAAGACAGCTACAGTACAATACACATGTCAAACATCTTCAGGCATGACTAAATATTTAAAAAAAAAAGGATACAAGCATTTCTTGGAAGCAGAGCGGGTTCGAAAAAATATTGAAGCAAAGCTGTAACAAAACAATTAAATCACCGCAACCGGGACGATTTTTTTTCCAATCTGATGTGGACTACTGATCGTTTGCGTCATCTATTAAAATAAATTGAGAAACAATACTAAATTACTTATAAACCTAATAGTCACCAACTACCTACAAAAATCAAAAAAAACTTGATTAATGAAATGGAAACTTCTTATCTGCCCCAATTAATTGTTTAGTTTTATGGAAAAAGTGAGGCAATGATTAACATTAAATATCTTTCCCAATAACAATTACCAATAAACATGAGTCAACCATACAAGCTCATAAAACTGATAGTGTACGCAAATGAGATAAAAATTTGGCCGAAGCCGGACATTTGAATTAACACGCTAAAATCATGTCAAGGATAATGTCTTGATTGATATCCCAAAATTCCCAAAAAAATCAGCTATCTGGGAAAAACTGGCCCCATATTGGAATATTTGAATTTCACGCATAGCGAGTGCAACTTCCCACCAAGGTTTTCTCAGGTGATTAATCAATAACCGGTTCGCCCGTCAATTTTTGTTTTTTGGAGGACACATTTTTTGGTAATATCACCCCCCACCTGTCAACCCCTAGGCGGGGGTGATAGCTACCCCCAGAATTTCAAATGGAAAGGGGGGTCGAGTGATACCTTATTTTGAAGGCCCTTCGACTTTGATTACAACTGTCGAGTTACAAGTCTCTGCTATTATTCCTGCGTCCACATGCTGATGCCGGGAAGAAAGGATGCAGAAGCGCGGGCATTCAGTAGTGGTATCACCGTAACTATTTTTTGTTTTGCAATGCAGCAACAAATCGTATGGAATAGGCTGACTTTATCTTTCTCGAGTACCAAAATATATTTTTTTCAGGGTTTCCGCTTTGGGTGTGCTAAATGATGCTAAATACCGGGGGTGTTGGTTATTTATTGGAAATTTGTTGAAAATATCTTTAACTGTGAGCTGCTGTGAAAAGTGAACTGGAAGAGTTGGACTTGACACTTTTTCGAATAACTCACAGCGTTTGACTTGCATGGGAGATTTTAATTCTAGTTTTGTGAATTGTCTTCGTTACGCATTGTTTTTCGGAATACTCTCTTTAAAACATCCTTAACTTTGGGGGGCTATAGAAAGTGAATGAAAAGGGTTGTAGAAGTGAAAATTTGTGGACTCCTAATTTTGCATTTGTTATTTTCTTCCTTGGATGTTGTTTTTCAGACTAACCCAGACTACTACAACAAACTCTTGTTTGACGGTTCACGAACAACCTGGCGCATGCGACTTGGCAACACTGCCAGCCGTAAGTCGAGCGTTGTCATGTCAACGATTAGCCACCTCCTACGCCATGAAAGGCAGAAAGCTGTAACATAAAGGAGTTTTAGCACTGGATTCGAGAGAGAGCTTTCAAATAAAATTTGAACTGAAAAACATTCATCATCCGCAAATTTTATGCTTGTTAGCTATTCAATATGAACCGCTCTCTCCACTAAAACCATAAAACATGTCGACGAAATATTGGTTCGATCTACCATATTCAGAGCGTCTAAACGACTTCACACGGACTTTCTAGAGTCTATGTTGACGATTTGGTCTATTCGCTGATGAACTAGTCAATGATTCAGAATTCAATAAACGTGTGGGGATGATGTAAAGGTAGTTTAATTCAATACATTTTTTTTAAAAAGTCAATAGTTGACATATTTAACACAAAATACTTGCTTGGTGACATGTGGTTAGTGGCTTGTTAAACGCTATAATATGCCTATCGGCATGGTTCGACTCAAGTCAAATGGCAAAGGCGAATAAGTGTGGACGAGACTTTTGGCCTACCAAATGCGCCAAAAGCCGAACCAAATCATGCTGAATCGAGATTCCTCCACATCATGGCACGTTTTTACGTTGGTCCGGATCAAAGAAATCAGAACCGAATTGGTAATAGTTCCACAGTGGGGACGTGCCGGCAAGCGAACATTTTTTGTCACTTGAAAGTGGAATAATTGAATGTAAACCTTAGAAAAGTTATTTAGAATAACGTTTCAAAGTGAAATCTGAGATTTGAAATAAATCTTGGATCTTTTTAGTTTTTCAAATCTTTAGTTATAATCTACACTTTGACTGTAGATTCTTATTTTAAACTTCTAAATGCATTCCTACCACATTTTGGGTAAACACGAAAACTTTTTTTTCAAAACAAATATATTCTCACATAAAATATTCTTTGAAACTTTTTGATACCCCTGTATCAAAGATAAAGTCATCAGTGAGGTATGTATTGCACCCTCTAATGCTGTCCAAAAAACAAATTGAATTGGAATTTTGCTTAAAAATAAAAATAGAGGTAGTCAAAAAACAGGCTTTTGAAGTTTTTGCGAACCCTGTATAGAAAATCAAAATTTCCTTTCGTAAATCGGATTTTTTTTTACCCCCGAATAGACCTGCCCAACTTTGGATGGCTATAAAAAGTAAAGTTCTTATTTTCTAATGTAGAATTACCCCTCAAATTATTTGAACGTTATTTCCAACTTATTTTTTTTTTTTCATAACGGACCTAGATTTCATCTTGATCATCATTTTTAAAACATATCTTAATACCCTCATGTTTCAAACTTTAAAAAGCTTTTTAATCATATCAAATCATCTCCATTTATAAAAGGTGAGATGACTTCAGATTTATAAATTAAATTTCGAGTTCACCGATTTCGCTCACCCCACCTGATGTTTATTTTTGAATGGGAAGCGAAAAAAAAACGTGAGAAATCGTTGGTCTCTGGTTCGATATTCAACACCGCAGTATTATTGTTCTACCCATAATTGTTGATTTGGCTGTGTTATGGTTTTACTGACTTGTCATCATAACATAACTGGAAGTGTGCCAATGTTTATTGTTGTCCATGAGCAATTTCCAATTAAATTTAAATTTGACAAAATATTGGGAAAATAAATTTGTAGTAGTTTTGTTCTATTGTTCACGTAATTGTTCACGTAATGTATACTATTATCATATTTTGTATTGTTTTTACTCTAGCATTTTGCATGTGTATTTGCTTTGTCCATAAAATTTATTTAAATTTTTCTGTGGCAATAAAGCATATTTGATTTGATTTGATTTGAAAAGGTTGACAAGACTAGGCCGTACAAAGAAGTTTTTTTTTTCATTAGATGATGTTGGATTTTTCGTATAGAAACGTAGGAAACCGTACTCGAGTAATACGTCTGATTGGAAAACAAATTTCTTCACAAAATATCATAAACAATCCAGGTTTGTACTCAAAATAGGTTAGTTGATGGTGGTTCCCCGAAAACAAGACGTCGTTTGCTTGATTATAGGACATCAGGTTGTGAAATTTAAAAAAAATTACAAAAACTTTAAAAATTAAACTGAACCCTATTCAAAACCAAAAGAAACAATGTAAACAAACTACAAGTGATCAAGCAAAGGAAAACGATTGAAAGGTCACGTGAAATAAACCAACACATGTGACCAATTCAATCGTTTCGCTATGTCTGATCACGTGTAAGTTTGTTTACGTTGGTGACTTTTGGTTGTGAATAGAGTGTAGGTATGTTTTGATATCGAGAAATATTAGGTGTGTCTGTTATGCTCCACTTGTGCACACTTTTCCACACTACAACACTCAGTGTGGCTTTGTTTGTGAAATGTTGCTCTTTTTTTCAGGATAGAATATCTTTACTAGTTTAGTGAAGATATTCTATCCTAAAAAACATACAAACATTCCACAAACAAAGCCATACTGAGTGTTGTAGTGTAGAGAAGTGTGCACTAGTGGGGCATAACAAACACACGTAAAATGTGTATTATCTGGTGGTCAGTTGATAAAGCCGTTTAAACGAAACATGAAATAGAATACAATAAACGTTTTTGCGCACTTTGCATTTTCAAATATAATGAAATCAGAGCCGTACTAGCGATGATTTCCGACGAGGACATTTTTACAGGGTCGAAACGTCGTCAATGATATTTGTGTGATACATCATTGAGAACGGTATTTACATGGTGATAAACAAATCAAGGTCCGTAATCAAAAAAATAAAGTTGATGGTGGTTTCCCAAATACGAAACGTCGCATACCCCATTTGATGTCATCATATTGTAGAATGGAAGAAATAATACAACTTTCAAAGTCAAATTGGATCTCGAAAATCAATAGTTTCTGAAATATTTAACGAAAATGATTTGGGTAATTTTTACAATTTACCCTGTATCTGTCAAACTAAAGACTTTGCGCCACAGTGAATGGATCTTCAATGAGCTTCAAAAATGGCAACTTTTCTCCATTTTCGGTGTTTTTTTCAAAATAGCGGATTTTTCACAAGATGGATTATTTCATTATTTCGGAATTTTGGGATACCAAACAGAACACTATACTTAAGGGTATTCATCCGCTCAAAAAAGCACTGCTAGCAAAATAAGCTTTCATCACGTCAGCCCGCGGGCCTAATAAAACTTGAATTGTTGTAAAAGGTGATGTAATAAAAAATGGCGCATTCCAGAATCCCCTTAACATTTACCAAGCTTGTTGTTTCAAATGTCCGGTTCTAATTAATAATGTCTAATTATCCACTAATCCCCCATTTAAATTTTAAATTAAGTTTCCATGGAAAAGTGAGGCAATAATTACCATTCCATTTCTTTCCCAATAACAATCGCCAATTAATCAACAAACATGAGCCAATCAAACAAGCTCATAAAACTGGGGCATGATGCATGATTGTTTGTCTCGATTCATTTTTTGAATCATTATTGTGAATAGAGCTTTTCACCAAGTGAGTATTGAATTTTGTGTTATTTAAAATAGTTACTTACCTAATTACATACATTCAATAATATTGATGTTAAATACTCCTATTATAGAAAATAATATGTAGTCTTAGTGCAATTACATAGATTGTTATTAATTATGTGACTAAAATACGATAATTTTTTGCCTAAATCATGAAAAATTATCATTATAACAGTGTACACAAATTACATTGATCGTTGCGAAAATAACTATTAAATCGATGCCTGAATTTCTTCTTGTTGATCGAGATCTATTCTGTTCATAGTAAATATCATATACTATTAAATTTCTATTAACATAATGCAGTATGTCATTGGGATGACATTTGCTGTACCAATGACTCGATTGTTTACAATTCCTGATTATAGTCATAAAAAAAATGTTCAACACGTAGTGTGTAAGTCAGAGGTGTGAATATTTGTCTCAAGATTTTTTGTACGTACACTAGAACACACTTTTTTTTACGCAATTCTCAGGGAATTATTTCAAAAATAGAATTATAATCAATCAAAACATCATCAAATTAATCGAACTGCTGATATGCATGTCATCAATGAAATACCTCATCCATTAGAAAAATAATTATTAACTTTTTTATAAATTAAAAAAATAGGTGTTTGTGGTAGTCTGATGTGACTACTAATTATTAACAAATAATGTTTGTATATAGATCAACAAATAATCATACAATTTTCAGTACCTATTTTTAATACAGAATACTGTTATACCTAAAGATAAAAAATATTACATGGTTATTGATAAGTAGGAATTGTAGTAAAAAACTGTTTTTTTTTTTAAGGTCAAAGTCAAAGAAAGCCATTTTTTCCAGGTATTCCATCTCCAAGGCATCCGCTATGAAAAACCCCAATTCATCTCCAAGTCATTCCTTGGATTCATAACCTTCAACATTATTTCTTACGGCTTGCTTTTTGCCGAATTCATAACAACTCAAGTAGCAAAGCCTCCAGCTGGAGATCCCGGATTCTACAACCATCTCTTCAACGGCTGCTATGCGGTTTTGATGTTCATCGTTGTCATATTTTTCCTTATCTACGGAGTGGAAGTTTATTTCAAAGTGAGAGGAGGATTTGTCTCGAGACCTCTACAAATTCAGTCATCTGGCCAGGAATCTGAACCTTTACGGACTCAGGCTGATTTGAGACCTTTGATTAATCATTCGCAGTTGCATCAGAGTCGGATTGGTGAGTTCATGAGTGCTTATTTTAGAAGATTAAAAATATTTTTGCAGGACTCTTAAGTCAAGCTCTGATGCTCATTGTCATTGCCGGATTCCTATTTTCGGAGACTCTGAGTGAATTCTGGAAAACAAAAGTGCCAATTAATTCGAGAAATCTTCACGACGTGATCTTCAGAGTTGTTGAGATTGGGGTTGCTATATGGTAAGTTCTGTTTTACTTAGCAAGAAACAACAGAATGGTCAATTTACCACCTCGATTGAAGTGGAAAATCGGCTGTTGTAGTGTTTTCTGAATAGATAATTTATTTTGTTTGATGAAAACTCCCTATTTATTCATATGAACAATTTGTTTACAATTATACGGTCTTACTTAACTTCTCAATAACTAATTTATTAGGACGTATCTGAGCCATTCTTATTGGACAATGATTCAAAAATCAAAACCTGTTTTCATCCATGATCATGTTTTGTCGTATTAAAACTGAAATATTGTGATTCATATCCCTCACTCAATCATATCCTGGTCCAGATCCGTTATTCCCTTGTCCCTCTGAACATTTTAAAGAGATAATTGACGTTATTCAATTTTATGTTATGTGGATTTGCCATAGTAGTTAAATGCGAGTCCCGACTTCTCCTCGCATGAAAATCAACGTCTTTCCTTGAAGTTCTACTGATTATTTTTTTTTCTTTAGGATTTACATTTGAATTATGATTTTGCATTTCCATTATTTTTGACATATACTTCACTTTTTCTTAGAATTTCAGCTTCTTTCTCCTATCAAATACAGTTTCCGTACAGGGACCTTCTTTAGCCACATCTCTTTTGTTTTGGAGTTTTCGAGAAAATGTTATTGGAAAAATTTGCTTCTTTTATCAAGTCCTGTCTCATGTTAAATGGATAACCCCAACGTAAAATACAACCTGTATACATTGAATTAAGATTCATAATCCTGTAAGCTATTTGATGAGTCTGTTGACTCGCAATAAGCAAACATATTATTGTGTAATATTATATGTATGTACATGCAGTATCAATAGAAAAATATGCATACATTCGATAAGCAGAACATAAAACCCATTCTTAACATCCGTGTGAAAATCGAAAACGTGTCTTGGCATATAGTCCTTGATACTGCGTACAAAAAAAAAGTTGATTACCATCAAGCTGTAAGTTTTTGTATAGCTTACCCGTGAATCATGACATAGAAATATTTCCTTCCCAAAATCCTCAGGTTGTTTTACTCGTCATCACGTTCCAAATAACAAATCGCGGTCAATAGTCGTGGATATCATGGAGCTGAATTGTAGTCTAGATGTACTTGCAGCTGAATGATTTCACGTAAAATTATCCACTTAACTGATCGGATTGTTTTTATACAATGAACTTTATCGATCTTAACCCATGATACTACAACAAACAAGATATGCTCACGCGCATCTTTCCCGGTGACCGCCCATTTCAAATGCATAGGGTGTTCGGTGCCCATTGCTAGGTTACTTTTTTAACAGCTATTTTCCCATATCTTTCCAATACAAGGTGACCCAAATGGTCACCATGCGCGAATCGGTTTCAATTTCGTTCAGCTAGTGAGTTTATCTTGTGTGTTTTAGTATCATGATCTTAACCCTATTCGCTGATTATGCAGCTTTAAAGTTTTCGTATGCACTTGGTGTTGTACCGGGTGACACCGTATAAACTGACACCCCCCTAACTTTTTTATTTTTTATCGTACAGCGAAATAAAAAATTACTGACTTCAGAGGAAATTGTTTGCAGTTCAAATATCACTTGTTATTTTCTGTAATTTCAAAGCTATACGGGAGAGCGATCAAAAGTTTTTTCTTCAATGGAAAGCCTTAATTATTTCTAGCCAGAATGATAGATCTTATTTTTCTGATTTTAAAAATACCATATTTGGTGACATTTCGATCAGCCGTTTTCGAGATATTTAGTTTCGAATTTCCAATAAGTAGACGGTTTGGGTTCTATTTTGTTTCGCTGCCACAATAATCCCTTTATGGGAACTAACGACTTTTCGAAAAGTTGGCCACGGTTATCATAGAAGCGAAAGAAAAAATATTAATTTATCTCAGAATTTTATTAAAACAAGAGTTGCATTATAATAAAAATTACAAAAGAATAGAAACTAGAGAACTATAACAAAACACAAAACTAAACAGAGTGTTATTGCCTTATGCACTCTCTATATACACTGATTTCAGAAATGTTCCACTGCTTTTTCTATTTTCTGCCACAGAGGATTTTTTTTTTAAGTATCAAATGAGCAGATAATTATCATTTGAGTGAAGATGATGATCAAATAAATTGTTTTCATTGTAACCATGGCCCATTTTTCGAAAAGTCGTTGGTTCCCATAGAGAACTAAACTAAAAAATAAAAAATAATGTTTATCTACAACTGTCAAAAAATAGTTGTTTTATGCAACCATCTATAAATATAAAATGTTCCACATATTACACGGCCTGAGAGAAACCCGTGGATCATAGTTCTTTATCCACGGGCAGTGGGCCAATCATAAGCGAGTATTACCAGTAACGCGTGGATCATAGTTCTTTATCCACGGGCAGGTTCTTTATTCACGGGCAGTGGGCCTAAACACAACTATTTTTGGCTTTATTTAGTGATTTTTTTCCCAAATTTTTTGACAGTTGTAGATAAAACATTGTATTTGACTCGCATATAATGAACATATTACACTCGAATAAAATTAATAACACTCGCCTTCGGCTCGTGATATAAATTTTAATCTCGTGTAATATTTGGCCCATTATATGCTCGATAAATAAAATACTATTAATGTCATTGAGGTAATGGGCCGGGAGATAACGACAATTTTTGGGTAACGTTCAATGCCCGTCTGCCGAGGTGGGGTATGGTATATTTCAATATTTGAAGTCGGATCAAATTCTATAAAAAACTTCCACCCCCCGTGTACCAACTCCAAGATCAATAATTGAAATTGTACTAAAAAATTTAAAAAAAAATAACGATCGATGCACATCTGCCGTTCTGATTTCATGATTGTGTACAAAAAAAAATCCATCGGTAACTCATCGGCGAACAGTTTCAAGTGATAGGCTCTGCTTGACCTCCTTATGAAATTTTTGTGAAAAATGATAAAAAAAGGACATATACAGCAAATGCCAAACAACTTTCGACCTACGTCATAATTGCCACCAAGCACGTTGTTGTGAAGTTTGCTGGTGGTCAAATTTGGTCACCAGCAAATCACATATGACGTGAATCGAAAGTTGTTTGGCATTTGCTGTTCTTGATAATTAATGGGAATTTTTAATTGTAATATTTTCGTGACAATGTATGACATTGGCAGACGGACATTTGACATGAAAATATAACAAACAACAAATTTGCAATAGACCGTGGAAGTATGACGTCACTGACAGCTACTTTGGGTAAAAAACAACTTTTTGGCCATTTGGTTTATCCACAAAACAATAAATCTTTATCGTGGTTCACTAGCTTATTCTATCTAAAATAATTTTCTGAGCCTCTATAAGCATTTTAAAGCTCAAGTTGAAGAGTATACAAGTATAGTTCAGGGTGTTTATTAATTGAATGCCGATACTTAGGGGTGATAATCCTTGGATGATTTTGGGACAAAAAGTTCATATGGACATGGGTCCGCAAGAGCCTAGATTTTAAGATACAGGGTGTTGAAATTAAAAAAAAAAAAAAAAATATATCATTCCTTTGATACTATATATTTTTGAAATTTGGTACACGTCTTCTATGCATCAATATGCATGGGAATGTTGGAGAGGGCGCCACTGATTTAAAAATATTGGAAGACACAGCAGGGTGTCAATGCAATTAAGTAGATTTTATTTTTTCAAGCGAAAACCATGCACCGGACGAAAAAAAATAAAGAGAACAAATTGGCTCAGAAATAAATAGAAATTTCAAAAATGATTTTTATTTTGAAAGGAAGCAGTGGCGTACAAGTTTTTTCTCCAAAAATATTGAGTGCAAAACCCGTACGGACGCCACTGGTTAAAATAATAAAATTGTTCGTACATCACAAAATTCATATTGATGCATAGAAGACGTGTACCAGATTTCATAAAGATATCTGGAATAGTCTCAAAGTAATTATAAAAAAATCATTTAATTTTTAAAATTTCAACACCCTGTATCTTGAGAATTAGGCTCTTGCGGACCTATGTCCATATGAACTTTTTGCCTTAAAATCATTCAAGGATTATCACCCTTAAGTATCGACATTCAATTAATAAACACCCTGTATATTCTGCAATAGTTCATATTTTCGCGAATGTGGTTTATCGTCCGAATAAGTGATATTTTTGAAAAATTCAAAGACGAATTATATGTCTTCAAAATATTGAAAAAAGATTTGAAAGTTGGCATATTTTAAAAATGGATTTTGATGGTACCTACCTTAGGAATCCTGAGAGAAGAAGTATTGGCATTTTAGAAGCTTTAAAGCACGTTTTCACTTCGTAGAAGCAATTTGGATTGAGGAGTCAAATGGGAAAATCAATACAGATTGGATCAGAGCTGATGTTTGTTTTTACCGAATTTCGAAATGTCATCTGTCAGTGACGTCAACACTTCCACGGTCTATAATTATAATATACTTATTATTATGTCCTCTATGTCTGCAGATGGATTTTTAAGACATCAATCGTTTTTTTTTTCATCATTTTTCACAACAGTTTCATAGTAAGGTCCTGCAGAACCTATCACTCGAAACTGTCTGCCGGTGAGTTGCCGATGGATTTTTTTTAGTACAGAATCATAAAATCACAACGGCAGATGGGCATCGATAGTTTTTTTTTAGAATTTTTTCAGTACAATTTCAATTATTGCTCTTGGAGTTGGTACACGGGGAAGAAAATTTTTTATAGAATTCGATCGACTTCAAATATTGAAATATACCATACCCCAGCTCGGCAGACGGGCATTGAACGTTACCCAAAAATGGTCGTTATCTCCTGGTCCATAAAAGCGTGGGTGCTTTGTTTTACATTTTTTTCACGACTTACATTTATGTAAGTTTTATTTTTTTTGTTTTTGCAGTATAATGCCGAACATTATTCCATAACAACCGTTGTTACTCCCTCGCCGCTACGCAGCTCAGGTCGTAACTATCCTCTGGATTAATAGCCATTATTGCCAGTAGTATACGCTACTTTATTCACGACTAATTTATTTACTAGAGATTTTCAACGCGATTTTCATCCATCTCAATACAAATACATAAGCGCCCACTAAGCGTTTGACACTGAGACTTTTGAGTTTGTTGATCTATTAACTCTATATGAGAACCGTGCCATTTGAACAACGAGCGACGCTTGAAGCCAGGATGAGATAGAAGATCCCGCTGTACTCTATAATTTTCGCATAAATTGCATAAGTCTATCCTTTTCTATGGACCGTCCCCAGGCGATAGAAAAGGATAAGACTTATGCGAAAAATATACAGTACAGCGGGATCTTCTATCTCATCCTGACTTCAAGCGTGTAGAATTGCTTCCTATATAGTTATCAATAGATATATACCATAATCATTTAGAGAAATTTTGAGATTGGTCTAACAAAGCGACATAATCGTGGTATAATGAACTGTTGCCATGATTTATCGTTCAGGGAAATTTTTTGATTGGTCCGCAAGTGATATAATCGTGGGTTTCTGATCCATTATATCTTCGCAACGGTTGTTATGGAACAATGTTTGGCATTATACTGCAAAAACAACAAGTATAAAACTAAAAATGTATTACAAAGCACCCACGCTTTTATCGGAATGCTACTCCCTCTCCGCTACGCGACTCATGTCGTAACTATCCTCTGGATTAATAGCTATCATTATCTACTCGTGTTATGATTCACTATTAAGCACTAAGAAATTAGTAAGACATTTTAACATTGATTGATATTGATATCAAAGCACCCCACGCTTTTATCATAAAGACATTAATTTTATCGTTAATAATTTTATTCTCACATCAAAAATTATCATTTACTTTTTAATTCGAAAGCGTGTTTTTTAGATTGTCCTTTTTATATTTTTTTAAACCCTTGACAAGAAAATTACCTTGGCAACATTGCATAATATCAGACGGACGGTGTAAGTCCCGTCTACCAATCTTTCACCACCTGTCAAACAAGCAGAACGTCAGATAATTCAACAAACAACAATATTCTTGAATTGAGAATTATATACTTTTGAGTTCTTTTTTTAATTGAGATTATTGTATTGTAATCGGTTCTTGAAAAGAAGTGTACAAAGTCTAGAGTGCTATATTTAAAAAGATATCTCAAATATAGGTATCACAACTTTTTACCGTTCATCTCTAGGCGAACGATCTACAGTATGGCCACAGATAGAATCCCCACCCCCCTCTATAGGTATTGAATGAAAGAAAATGAGAACATTTTTCAAATAAAATCATGTCCGAAAATGCTTTGTCTCCGGAATACAAGGTGTTGAAGTTTCAAGAAAAAAAATGCTTTTTCCATGACTTTTCTACCACACCAGATATTTCCACAAAATTTGGTACACTTTTTTTGACCATTTAATGAATTTTTTTTTATAAGAAAAGCCACTGCTTTTTCTTGAAATCAATATTATTTTCTAAATACTCATTCACTAATATTGTTTCTTGCTTCTATTTTCAAGTCCGGTCTCATGTTACAAGGAAAAACCAACTTACAATAATACAACCCGTATTTTCCCACATTTCTCTCGGAGTTTGGCAAACTATGCACGTGTGGATACCAGACAAAATTAGAATCGGTTCGGTTCGGTAGTTATTGGTAGTTGGCGACCGTCCACTGTTCACTAAGTATATGCCGCATGTAGATGTTACTCCACATAAATCCTGTACAGCAACAAAATGGAGAATGCGCCCTTTCGGTGCAAAATCGACTTTTCCGGCTAGGAGCTTGTCTATTTGACTCAAACGTTTGATCCAACGTTGGAACAAATATTCATTACATCGTCAGGCGTTGGCTTAAGTGAACGATAGACCGTTGATATTGCTTCCTGTGTGTTTTACGAGTATACTTCTAGAAATGGATGGGAGTTTATTATTTAAATGTAAACTTTATTGATTTTGAAGATATAGTGAATTGCTACCGGACCAGACAAAAAAATATCGATATATGCATCTGATTCGAATCATTCCACATAATTCAACATTATAAATATTTACTGATAGCTTTCTCATTCCATTATAGGTTTCCCGCTGTTCTCTGGAACTGCATGCATCCTTCCGAACTTTGGATCTTGAATCCCAGAAAATTACTGGCCAAATTCGACCAACAAAAACCTGGAACTGAATTATCGCAGATTGATGGCAAGAGCTATGGTAACTGTTATTTTTTTCACCCAATACGTTTTTGTTGTTAGTCACTTGTAAATTGTATACAGTCACGATACACTCACAAGGGTATGTTCTTGCGCATCAGCCAGTGACGTCCACAGTTGACAATCTGAGGTCACTTAGTTTTGCATCACGACAGTCAGTGTTGCCAGATCTTGCCTTTTGTGGCAGACAACGCCCGCGATGCACAAAATAAAATGAGGGTGTCGAGTTTGACGGTAGACAGACAGCCAACTACGTCATCCGCGAAATTCGTGACGATCGAAAAACATACCTTTCTGAGTGTATTGGTTCTCAAAAATAAAATTTTTAACAAAGAGATAGTACAATAATTGAAATTATTCAGGAAACGAAGATGACGAAGCATTCTTGGACAAAAGAGAATGCTGGATCTGTTATGATGGTGATAGAAATGAGCTATTGATTCAACCATGCGACTGTACTGGGGATGTTTCTAGTGTTCATCATGAGTGTCTCAGAAGGTATGTAGTTAATTTTGATCTTGATCTTTAGTATGGATGCCTCGTTGAAAAGGTGCATGATTCCAAATATAATTTGCAAGCTCCTTTAGTGTTTTTGATTATATCGATGAACCACTTCAACTCGATACCTATATTTTGATAGTTTTTGGTGGTTTGATTCTGACCATCATTCGCGGATCTCCATATAAAAATATTTTCTTACTATACAGGATGTCCCAAAAGCCTTATGAGTATTAAAGTTGTTTTTTTATAATGAAATCCCCGTATTTTATTGCATTTTTGGACTCTCTGATCAAATTAAGTGAATGTCTACAATAGCTTTGTATTTCTCATCGAGACATAAAAATTAGATTAGACTTTCACCAAATTCGAATTTTTTATAAATCCCTGAGGTTTAGGTGAAATATACACTTACTTTTGCTATGGTATAGATAAGGTATGTCTTTATAGGGCAATTTTCAATCTTGAAGCTTATTTAAATATTTGGGAATTTAATTTAACTCATACAAGTGCGGATGGATCACCAACAAAAATTTAAAATAAAATCAAATCACACGTTTATCAATACACGATTCGCTATTCAGTTCATGTCTTTTCAGGTCGAGTAGCTTCTCGAACTGTTCCGCGAATTTGTCTTGTGATATATCTTCTGCTATTAGGTAACGTATTACAAACACTGTTGCCGGTTGTTTTTTTATCGCCCTTTGTCGTGGCTAACGATAAACTACAGGCTGGGGTGCGTGCCATGTTAACCATGGAAACCATGAATCTACCCTACGAATCTCACAGGATTTTGACATTTATTAGGTTCAAAGCAAAAAAATACGCGTTCTTTGAACTGATCAATAGAAAAAGGTATTATCAGTTGAAAAAACGCGTATTTTCTTGCTTTGAACATAATAAATGTGAAAATCACATGACAATCGTAGGGTAATGTTACGTGACCGCAAATCGTGCCTGGGCCTATAGTTTATCGTTAGCCACGCCTTTGTTCAGTGTTTGGCAAAAATTTGATTTCGCCTTAGCGACATCATCCGTCTATATGGTACATTTCACTCTTGAATTGAATTGAGTTAGTTTGGGTTAGTCTGCGTTTGACAAAGATTCACCAGAGAGATGATGTCGCTAAGTACCAATCTTTAAGGTTTTACATTTTTTTAAATTGGATCCCAACATGAGATTTTTTTTTTGTTTTTTTTTTTGTTCAAATATGCTTCATCCGCGGATTTTATTTTAATGCGTTTATTATGAATCGGTCTTTTGATTAAAACAATTTTGTTTTGGAAAATCGGCAGACTTAATCTACAGGGTGGACCAAAAGTAAGAGAAGAATTGAGAAAGTTGAATTTTAATTTTGGATTTATCTGAATAACTTTCGAAATAATCAAGTTATAATATACAGGGTGTCCCAGCAAGGGTGGCCACCGGCCATATCTCGGAAACTACTGGACCTAAAAGTTCAGGAAAAAAAATATGATCACTAAAGTGGCCACGAGAAAATGCTGGAAAATATTTTTAACTTCGAAATTTTTCCGCTAGGGGGCGCAATCAAAGCTTAAATATTAAAATTCGAAATTTCTCCGGAAATCAGATTGAGGTATATCGTTATCAACATGGTTAGAAAACCTAGACAATTTCACGTCTTTTTGGTACAGGGCTCATTGGCGTACCGATCTTCGTGTGAGTAGGGGAAGTTAGTGAAAGTGTAATTGTTCAAGTGGCTGTAACTTATAAACGACTTGTCCGATTTTGTTGCGTATAGGCTTGTTTGGAAGATAAATGTGAGTACTTTCGTATATCGTATCCAGTAGTGCGTGATTGTCTCCAGCAAAATTGCTAGAAGGGGTAACTTGAATTAAAAACAGTGTTTTTCATTTTACCGCAAAAATTTAAATGGTATGGTATAATTCTGATAATAATAACTAGTCCAAATTATGTAAAAATTAATGTTTTAAGGTTTTTAAGGTTTTTTTTTTTTTTTTTTTTTTTTTGAGGTTTTTTCTTGTAAATTCAATCTTCATTTCGAGTCTGTTATCAGAATTATACCGTACCATTTAAATTTTTGCGGTGAAACGAAAATAACAGTTTTTAATTCAAATTACGCCATCTAGCAACTTTCCTGGAGACAATCACGCATCACTGGATACGATATACGAAAGTACTCACATTTATCTTCCAAACAAGCCTATACGCAACAAAATCGGACAAGTCGTTTATAAGTTACAGCCACTTGAACAATTACACTTCCACTACCTTCCCCTACTCACACGAAGATCGGTACGCCAATGAGCCCTGTACCAAAAGTCGTGAAATTGTCTAGGTTTTCTAACCATGTTGATAAAGATATACCTCAATCTGAGAATTTCCGGAGAAAATTCGAATTTTAATATTTAAGCTTTGATTGCGCCCCCTAGCGGAAAAATTTCGAAGTTATAAATATTTCCCAGCATTTTCTCGTGGCCACTTTAGTGATAATTTTTTTTTTCCTGAACTTTTAGGTGCAGTAGTTTCTGAGATATGGCCGGTGGCCACCCTTGCTGGGACACCCTGTATATGTAGCGGGCGCGACTTACACATCTTTCCACTGATTCAAATAGTCATAACTTTTTTGTACGCACTCTGAACATTTTTTTTAATTGAAAAATTGATGTTTCCGCCATTTTCACGTAAAAAAGGTTTACTTTGTAAAAGTGGCTAGGAGTAACCTTTTCTCAAGATATTTGCACTTAAAGTAATCCATGCGAAACCACTTTAGTTTCGAATGAAACATTTTGAAAATAAACATAGGGGGCATCGAAAACGTCGTTGTCACGATAATTTTGACAGTTGTCCCGATGTTCATGTTTCTTGTTTTTTTTTTTTTTTTTTAAATACATTTTTCAAAAAACTCAAGTAATCGAGTTTACCAGATTTTTTTGGGTATTTTGCCACCCCCTTTCAAAAAACAATCAAACTAGTGTTTATATACCGGATCTTCTTTATTAACTTGAAAAAAGTCTATTAGTAAACAATAAAACCAATCAATATCAAACGTTTCGGAAGCGAATCCGCTTCCGTCGTCAGTGGAACCTAAAAAAGGAATAATTTAATAAAAAAAAAAATTGTTCGTTTTTGTGTGATTTCGCAGTAAAATTGGCTTTTTTGTATTTATGGCATAAAATATCACTTTTACTGTAATTTAAGTAATTGAGTACTGCAACTTCTATTCCGGACTCAGTGACGATAAAAGTACTCTGGGACCCGTCAAGGAAGGTGCAGCGGAATAACAAGGACTCCAAGAACGAAGTCCTCGTAGGAATGGCCGTGTTAGGAACCCCATCAAAATACATGTTTTCACTACCTGAGAATAACACTTTTTTTTGTTTTTTTTACGGAGCCGCACTCAGCCGCAGTCGTAACGTGATCAGTCAGGTGTAGACCGTACTGACACTACGTCGTATTAAAAGCTGCTCAAAATATTCAGCCCGAATACAAATTGTTGTTTGATAAATCAACGATTAATTTTGACTTGATTAGTGAAATCAAATCATTTTATGTGTATGTGTGACTTTACCGCGTTGTTTTAATGTATTTCTAACAATATGTATAGGCTTTGTGCGAGGGAAAAATCCTGAACTAATTCGAAATACATTCTGAACGACGACTTTTGTGTCCCGCGCACGACAAAAGGTGTTTGTTATCCTTCACTAGTGCACACGAATTTACACTTTTCTACAATGCTACACTCAGTGTGGCTTAGATTGTGGAATGTTGGTCTGTTTTTTTTGTACTAACGCGTTTGGTGAATCTTCTTTACACTGGTAGCCATAAATTACACCATCATTCTGCAATACGCTATCTTACATCGAAATAACAAACATACCACGATATTCTTATAACGGTATGTTCTTCGATCGACAGGATATCGTTTTTTTAGCGCATGACGTAGGTGCGTGAACGTTGACATGACAAACCCGAAGTACAGATGGCAGTGATGTGAAATATAAAACAGACTGTCTGTCTACCATCAAACTCAAAAGAATTATGTTAGTTTCTGCCAAAAAAAGCGAGATCTGCCAAAAAGGACTATCACGAAACAAGAAACCATAGTTACTTCTTGTTTATCATCCAGTGACGTCTACGCTAGATGCGCAAGAACATACCGTTATGAGTGTATCGTGCAAACATACCTAAAATTTGAAGGCGTAGAATTTCACGGGAATTACGAGTTTTTTAAGTGACCATAGACCCCTAGCGTTGGAGGTATGAAGTTGAAAATTATCTCCAGTATTTTCTTTTGGTCGCTTCAGTTATAAAATTTTCACCACAGGTTTCTGCACGGTTATTCACGCTGTACGGCTCGGAATATTGTGGCTTAAAGACTTGACTTTCAAAACGGTTGACATTTGGGGCATACGGGGGTATGTCATGGTTATTTTTTAAAATTATTTTCATATTAAAAAGGGTGCCCTGAAAGCCTTGAAAATATCAAAGTTTTGTTTTTTTAAATAGAACCCACTGTATTTTATTGCATTTTTTGATTTTCTGTAAGGGGTCTGCCATACAGGGTGGACCAAAAGTAATGGTACATACGGTAACAGCACCTAACACAAAAATATTGCGATCGACCCGAATGTGGTTTTAAATGGATAATTTTGAAAATACACATAGAGGGCTTTGAAAACGGCGATATTATGGTAATTTTGACATAAGCTTGAATGCTCAATGTTTCTTGTTAAAAAAAAAATCTAATAATTTCACATCTGTTCACAAAAAAATGGAAGTTTTTTTGAAATTTTTTATTTTTTTTTTAGTTTTTTTTTTAAGAAACATTGAACATCGAGACAACTGTCAAAATTATCACGATAACGCCGTTTTGAAAGCCTCTATGTGTTTTTCAAAATTATCCATTTAAAACCACATAGCATGGATAACTTCAAGTTCAAATGTCTTGAAAAAGGTTACTCCTAGCCACTTCTACAAAGTATACTTTTTTCATGTGAATATGATGAAAAAAGCAATTTTTCAATTTAAAAAAAAATATAGTGTGTAGTTTGTTGCATCGATATTTTCTGTTGCAATAATGCCAAAAAATTGCTATGTTTGTGGAGCTTATTCATCTATGGATGGATTTAGACCGGCAGCCAGTGACACTTTTTTTGGCCGTGATTTTACCCAGTATGCCTCTTGGTGGGTATCAAGGTATACATATTCTGTTATTATTAAATGCTAAAGTAAACGGTCGTCCCGGGTTCTTCATATTATATTGAAATTAATTCTTATTTATTCGCAAATTAGGTGTTTTTCTACGATTTCACCCAGGCTGCCATGAATCCACAATAAAATTCAAGTAAAATATGATTGTTGAAGACTTAAAGGCATAGCGTTTGCGTGAGCCCAAAAGGTGATTACGGTCAGGTGGACTTGCATTTTAAAAAACGATTAAT
This sequence comes from Orchestes rusci, assembly GCA_958502075.1. NCBI lineage: Eukaryota > Metazoa > Arthropoda > Insecta > Coleoptera > Curculionidae > Orchestes > Orchestes rusci. The sequence goes on along the minus strand of OY293313.1, from coordinate 7,180,542 downwards.
CCACGTTTCTACACAAGCTGCCATTGAGAAGTATAGATGATTTTGCTATACATCAGCTACAGAAAAAATGGCATACCGTTTGCGCATGTCCAAGTATACCTCACATTCAAAACATCTAGTACTGTTATTTGACAAAATGCCGTAATTTTACGCAATGAAAAGTGTATTGCAATAGAAAATATGTAGCCCAAATTGTCGATATGTAAAATGGCATACTATTTGAACGGGTTCTTCATATTAGAAAATGGAAGAGACGTTGTAAAATAAAAAAATAATTTTCTGTATATTTAATCAGTATGCCTCTCTACGGTTGAAGCAATCATCAGATAATGAAGTGAAATAACAAAGGGCATACAAGTTGTGAATGTTTAACAAACTTGAATTCAGGAAAAATCTTCGCAAAATTACGACAAAAATTGCCGTCATTATAATCAGTATGCCTTTAGGTTTATAGTTTAAATAAATTTCAAAGATCACTTAAATAATATGGCATACCAATTGTGAGAGTTTATGGTATGAAAAATAGCATACCTAATATGCAAGGTAGTTTTCATATGTTGTCACGTGTAGGTATGTATGCGAACATCAGAGAATAAAAAAACTGAAGAACCAAGGAAACAAAGAACCAAAGAATCAAAAAATTAAAAAAAAAGAAACTAAAAACCAAAGAAACCCAAAGAACCAAAAAATCAATTTCCAAGAAATCAAAGATCTGAGAAACCAAGGAATCAAAAACACAAAAACCAAATAGCCAAACAATCAAAAAACCCAGAAACCGGAGAGCCAAGAAACCGAGGAACCAAGGCACCCAGGAAACAAAAATCCAAAGAACCAAGAAATCAAAGAATCATGAAATTAAAGACGTCCTTGTCTTTAATTTATTGATTCTTGATTGGAACCAAGAAGCCAAACAACCAAGGATCAAAAAATCAAAGAACCAAGGAGCCAAAAGTTCGTTGAATCCTTAGTTCATTGATTTATTGTTTTTTTGCCTGACCAATTCGTGGGAGATTCGAATCGGGAATCTTCGAATGAGAAATCGAACATCTTAATGCATGAAAAGTCATGAGAAACACCCTTTAAAATCAACCAAAAAAGCAGTTATCCACAAATAAATCGATAAACACTGCTTTTGCTTACAACAACTGACGTCACGGCAATCCCCTTCGGTCTTTTCTTTTATCAATATAGAAAATGAAAATAGTATTTTTTATGTGTAATGACGTTTCTCAATCAGTATGTTGCTTATGATTTGATGTTGACGTAACATTTTTGACTCAAAATTGAGAAGCATACTCGCAATTTAATCATATTAAGCAAATGCCAAACAAATTTCGATTCACGTCATAATTGCCACCAAGCGAGTTATGTGATTTGCCAAATTCGGCCACCCGCAAACTTCATAACAACGAGCTTGGTGGCAACGATGACGTAGATCCAAAGTTGTTTGGCGTTTACCATACTTATCTAATAATATATTTTTTCTACGTACGTGATAATCCAAAGTCCAAAGTCGTCGAAAAATATTGTTGTTTATTTTGCACTTCACTAGCGATTTTTGTGTTTTCGTCATAATTTCATACTTTACCATCATTGGACTCTGTCAAACGGTATGCTATTCAATACACCATATAAATACGTCACAGGGGAATAAAAAACAAAGAGGCATACTGATCAAACACACGGAAATTTTATTTACCTTTTTGCAACTTCACTTGCGTATGCCTGTACTTATGACTGCCCTAACGGCTATGCCAATTTTATATACAATATACGGTATATTAAACTGCATGTAAACTTAATGGCATACTGATTTAAATGACAACATTAAATAACTGTACTACATGTTTTGAATGTGAGGTATACTTGGACATGCGCAAACGGTATGCCATTTTTTCTGTAGCTGATGTATAGCAAAATCATGTATACTTCTCAATGGCAGCTTGTTTAGAAACGTGGATAAATCGTTTTTTAAAATGCAAGTCCACCTGACCGTAATCACCTTTTGGGCTCACGCAAACGGTATGCCTTCAAGTTTAAGTCTTCAACAATCATATTTTACTTGAATTTTATTGTGGATTCATGGCAGCCTGGGTGAAATCGTAGAAAAACACCTAATTTGCAAATAAATAAGAATTAATTTTAATATATGAAGAACCCGGGACGACCGTTTACTTGAGCATTTAATAATAACAGAATATGTATACCTTGATACCCACCAAGAGGCATACTGGGTAAAATCACGGCCAAAAAAAGTGTCACTGGCTGCCGGTCTAATTGTATATACTTTTCCATAAATAAATTGAAATCACATAACATAAACAATGAAACGCATTAGGCGGATTTTGGCGTTAACCAGGTTACGAATTTTCTAACCTAACTTTCCTTCGCAATAGAGACAAATCTCTTGGGAGGTACCCAATTAAGTAGTTACGTTGTACCATAAATGTTACTTTAATGGCCGATTGCAACAACCTATTTTGCATGCAAAACTGTCATGTTAAGGCTTCCTTAACGTTAAGTATCCTCAAAATCGGTTGGTGCAATCGGCCATTAGTATCCAGCACGTTTTGGCGTTTGATCCCGAGTCCGAGCTGCTTGTAGATATACAGGGTGTCCGGAAATGATGAGCAAAAATTCAGGTGAGAATTCTAGACAAAAAATAAATGCTACCTCTTCCTATAATATTTTTTCGAAAATTGATTATTGGCGGAGTTACAGGGTGTTAAAGTTGCATTTTATTTGCAGTTTTTTTGCAATATCTTTTGCCACGCTCATAATATTCTGACGAAATCTCGTATTTGGAGCTTTATCGGGATGAGGAATTCAAATTTCCCCCCCGTTTTTTCGCATTTTGTAGAGGGCGCCACATACGAACCCATACTTTGATCTGAATGGTCCCAACTTTTTTGTGCTACACTCTATGTGACTTTAGACCAAATATTTTCTTTCTCTCAACCTTTTGGCATAAAAAAGGGATATTGCGATGAATCTAACCGTTTTCGAGAAAAACGCTAAAATAACTTTGCTTGCATGTAATGATTACGAAATCATTTTAATTTATTTTCAACCTTAAACACTGCTTTGGAAACATGCGTTATAGTTGCCGTAGAAACAAGTTTCGGAAAAATTAGTTTTGAAAGTTAATAATTTTTTGAAAATTTGTTGCTACGCTGATGTTTGTCAATGACAAAAATACTGAAAATAAAAAATGTGAAAAATTACCAACTGTCAAAACTGATTCTCCTCGAACTTGTTTCTACGGCAACTTATAGCGCATGATTCAAAAGCATGCTATGTTAAAAGTTGAAAATAAGTTAGAATAATTTCGTAGTAATCACATGCAAGCAAAGTTATTTTAGCGTATTTCTCGAAAACGGTTAGATTTATCGAAACAAAAGTGATATACCTTTTTTATGTCCAGAGGTTGTGAGAATAAAAATATTCACTCAAGAGTCGCATACAGTTTAGCACAAAAATTTTAGGACCATTCAAATCAAAGTATAGGTTCTTATGTGGCGCCCTCCACAGAATGCGAAAAAACGGTGGGCAAATTTGAATTCCTCTTCCCGATTAAGCCCCAAATACGAGAAGGTATTGCAAAAAAAATGCAAAAATGCAACTTCAACTCCTTCAATAAGCAATTTTTGAAAAAAAAATTATATGGAGAGGTGGCATCTATTTTTTGTCTAGAATTCTCACCTGAATTTTTGCTCATCATTTCCGGACCCCCTGTATAATCGATCAATTTCCAAATCTGGTAACGCCAAAATCCGCCTGTTTTATTGACTGGATTTTAACCAATGAACTTTGAGTGTCAAGACCAAACAGGCTATGAACGCGTCCACCGCATGAATCCATGGTTAATCTGATTTCCTTGACTTTTGCATTTTCTTTTTAAAAAAACTAATTTTGTGTTTGCGATAAATTCAATGAAACTTTACTTATTTCAACACTGAGTATTCTGTAGAAATCGAACTTGAATCGTTTAGTATGTTTTCCTAGTAGATACAAATTGAAAAAAAGGCGGGGGTGTTTGAAAGTCTTGGTTTTCCCAAAAAACTTCTTTTTATTGATTAAATTGAGCTACCGGTTTCGCAGCATGACACTGCATCATCAGGCTTTGACCGAATCCCAAAGATGGACAGAAAACTCCATGAATTAGATACAAATTGTTATTTCTGTTTTATTTGGTGTTCAAATGAGCGGAAGTCACAATGTAAAAACAAAAACAAAATGTTAGTATTACAAACAAATCGCCTACTGTCGGGGTGTTATGTTTATTCTAGTCTTTCAATGTGACAATAATAATATAACATATTTTCTACGTTATTTCATCATTCAATCAATACATCCTATTCTCTAGATGGCTCATGGAAAGCAGCTCAGCTTCGAACGAACCTCTCCGATGCAAAGTGTGCAACTATGCCTACGAAATTTGCCAAAATAACGAGTTGAAGTGGGATAAAGGATTCACGGCGAAACATTGGGGTAGCACTGCGGTTATAGTGACTTGCATTTGTGTCACTGTAGCCTGTGCTTGGATTGCCATTCAGTTGCTTGAAAATTCTTACATCAGAATGTTGGCTGCCAGTATTGCGTTGATTATTATCTATGTGTGCATTAGGTAAGTGGACTAGATTATCTATCCACCTCTTATGATCGGATCTATTGGATGATGTGAAATATATCGTTGAGTTACCGAATACAGAACATTTAGGTGGTTTATCCAATCAATACTCATCTTATTGGTCAGAAACAGGGTATTAGTTACTTCTATTGTAGATTTCTGGGCCAAAATACACTGAGCGCCTATCAGCGCGCCAAAGTGGCAGCTCTGAGCATTGGCAACCATGTGACGACCATCAGCGGCAATGTCAAACAACCTGAGGCAGTCCCTGAAGCCAGTCTTTAATTCTGAGTTGAATTGGAGTCAAATTTCAAATGAATTCTGAATCGAAATGGTAAAGTTGGTTCAGAAGTTATTTGGGGAGGGTTCTATTGAGGTGTAAATAATTCGATTTTTGTTTTATTCGTTTTTTTTGGTGTTGGAAGTAATTTCCTTCCCCTGTTGATCTACTACAGTTAACATTCAATGTGATTTTTTCTTTAGAATAGATTGAGGTCAGTGATGGGGGTTTAATGTTCCCATGTAGGCATAAGTTTGCCTATTGCTCATCGATTGCTTCAAATTAGGCACTTCTACATCATATATCAAGGCAGAAAATTTAGCAAAAATAGGGTTAATTATGTATGTGATATTTCTTCGTAGTGAACTGGACCTCCCTATATTTTTGATAGTTTGTCGAAATCGCGACTTTCTTACAGAAATTCCTCTAGGACTGTTTGTAGTCTCTAAAATATGATAAAGTTACAGTATTATTGTTTATGTTATTTAATTTAGTTTAGCAAGCTGTGCATGATTGACATGATACACATCAAAAAATGTTTGGGTACTTAAATTTCAAGTATTTGAAGTCAGTTTGGGTTCGCATCACATTGTGACGTCCACTGGTTGGTTTTGTTATTGAATTATTGTTTACGATGTTATAAGTAGATTGTAAATAGGTTCAACATGTATGTATATTATGGTAATATATGAACATAACAAAGTTGAGTTATTTTATCCGCTTTTCTACTGTCGTATCACTTTCTTTCAAATCAAGTGATCACATCTTGTCAGCTTGTCACTGAAGTATTTACAATTTTATGTTGGGTAGGTATGAGTGTCACGTCGGAAGCGCTATTCAAGATAGCCGCAGTTTACGAGCTTCGATTACGGTTTATTGGCCTATATCGTACATCGAACCTTGAAATATGATTGGAGAAGCTCTCTTACGGCCGCTTCCACCTCCGATGATGATGTGACAGTTGGAAATGGTATTCCATGCGAGTTTTACACTTTACTTTTTCGGCGACTCACAAAACATCCCTGGAAAAGCGTTATTCTCAATATACAGGGTGAGTCTGAAAAAGTGCTCATTCTGAGATGGCGTATACAGGGTGTCCCAGGTAAAAAGTCGCGTATTTATATGCCCAAAAATATTTTACCTTTGTTTTATTTTGAATCGACACCGTTATGGATAAATTTTGTTTTAAATGCAATTGGTTAACTTGCCTCATCTGAAGCAAAGTTGCGCAATTTCAATCTCAAAAAAATGACTTCCAAATATCCGAAAATAACCGATTTTTTCGAAATCCTTCTTTATTTTGTCCGGAATTTATTTGGAGGACAATTGAAAACGGACGAGACATTTTCATGGCCACATTTTTTGCTCTTCAAGATAGCATGGTCGAAATTGAAATCCGACACGACGTTTCGAATTCTTGCAAGGATCATCAACTTTTTTTTTTTCAAATACGAACCCAACTTTTCCAATTTCTTTTTGGAACAACTATTTGCTCCCTGCAATTAATGATTTGTCACACTTGCCATTTTGGAAAAATGCAGAAAGTTGATACGAGAGTTATCAAAATCCAAAGATGTTGATACTTTCAGAACGCGTCATGGTAACATTAATAATTGCTTATGTCCTAAATAGAGAAGCTCCAAGCTCCAAGTTTGAAAAAAGTGAAAAAAATTGAATAAAAAAAATGAAAATGACACATCATCATTGTCAGGAGGCAAAGTGTTATTCAAAAATGAAATAAAAAAGTTGATGATGGTTGCGAGAATTCGAAACGTCGGATTTCAATTTTGATCATCCATCTGCAGAGCAAAAAAAGTGGTCATGAAAATGTGTCATTCGTTTCCAATTATTTCTTCAAAAAATTTCGTGACAAAATAAAAAAAGATTTTAGAAAATTCGGTTAATGTCGGATATATCCGGAAGTCTTCGGGGTTTTCCAAGTTTCGGAGCAGCATTTTTTTGAGAATGAAATTGCGCAACTTTGCCCTCATCTAAGCGATAAGAGATACACTTATGCTTAACGAGTTACTAATGCTAGATACTCGAATTTGTTACACCCTGTATGTATTGTCAACTTTGAGTGAAAATAGTTGAATGAGTTGGAAAGTTGTTGGCGTATTCGTGGTTGTGCTTTTTTTTCAGATAACTTGAAGGTGATTGCCCATTCAAGTTTTCGAATTAGGGCGCATCCATTAATACAGGGTTGGCCATCGACAACGTACCGGCATTGATTTTGGGCATTTAATGTCTTATAAAAATAGAACACTCGGACCAGTCAACTATTACGATGCAATTATTCAAAAAAACTGTCTAGCCTCAACATCCCAAGTAAAAGTTTTCCTACAACTCCAAAAAGTTACACCAAAACTAAGCATTTTTTGTTACTTTTAGATTTTTTAGAAAAAATATCACTAACTTTTTTTCCCCTCAAAAGCTGCAGTTTAAAGAAATATATAAAAAAAATATGGTGGAAAAATATATATTTATGTACCAGAATCATAACACATATAATAGTTCATTCTTGATGCGGCATTGTCTAGAGAAAGGTCAGAGTAGGTTTCTTCGTACCACAGGTTTATATGGCCTAGGCCCCTTAAAACGTATCGCCCCTTGAGAAGGTGGTGAGGTTGTCGTTCCTACCACCGGCCACTAAAGTTGCAATTCGCTTTAATAAAACCCAATCTTGCATTAAAAAAAAAGCTTTCGTAGTGATTTTTTTTCCAAAAAATCTAAAAGTTACAAAAAATGTCTACTTTTACACCCTCCGTAACTCTACTACCTACTATTCACTATGCACAGGACCATTTTTGTTCAAAATTTAACGTAGATCATTTTTGTATGTAGCACTTTTTGCGCTAAAAGTTCTCGAAATATTCACGAAAAACTGATAAAAAGTACTTTTTTGCCAACCCTCGCCCACAAACCCTACGTCAAAATAGTGTAACTTTTTACCAAACAATATGTGAACTGTATAGAACACTTTGGAACGGGAAGAAAAATTTTTACTTGGGATGTTGAGGTTTAGGTATAAGTGCACCGTACTAATATTTGTTTTTGAGGGGCACTTATTAGGCGGGATTAAACTCACCCCTAAAGTCTTAATTGGAAGTTGGGTAGGGTGATACCTTTTTTTGGAGGCCCTTGGAGCTGGATTTCAACTGCCAAGTTTCAAGTCTTTGCTATCATTCCTGTTGTTATGACAGCTTGTCAAATTTTTCATTTTTCTCTTGAGAGTAATTATGAATGGTTAAAAAGACAAAAAAAAATGGAATTTTCTGGGGTTAAGCCCCGCTTGGATGGAAACTAATTTGTTCATAATTTCAGTTTCAAAAAATCAAGTATGTCCTGCAAACTAGCCTAAAACCTATTTCTCTCATCAATCAAGAGCTTCTTCTAAAGATATGGCAAAATGTTATTGAAGAAAGTTGTTAAGAATGTTATTGAAATTGAGTGAAAATACAAAATTTCAAAACCCCCCTTAATTGATATTTTGTATTTTTCCAGTCCAATGAATGATTTCGGATTTTTCCCGATGTGAAAAATTCCTTTCCTTTCATTTGGTGTTCTAGAATTTCATTCTGTTGTGTCAGAGTAATATGAAGAACCTAACAACCATATTCTTCCAATCATGATTTCAGTCAGAAACTGTTCTAATTCAATCATCCTATGAAACATCTGAGTATGTTGAGGTGAAAATTGGAAATCGTGAAAAAATCAAAAATTATTCAATCATTACTACCACCCCCGAGAAAAAAATTGTTACCACCCTATAAAGTGCCTTTCTTTAATGTCCCTCATTACACCTCGAAAGTTTGAAGTCGGTGGCATATTCTAATGGGTTGTAATAAACTGAAAAGTATTTAATTCATCATGTACAGTATAATATCACAAGCAGTCAGTATAATATTGTAAAAGACTCAGTATTTCTGTTAAAAATGATAAGTAAAAATGGAATTTTTGAGCAGTAAAAGTACTATTTGGCCTGTATTTCTATGTTCACTATTGTGATTCTAATGGTCAGTAAAAATTTATGAAATGTCAGTATGACTTAGCTGGTAATAATTCCACAAATGTACAGTGAGAAATAATAAATGGCCTGTATGCAATAGTCAGTTATAATTTCAACTAACTCAAACTAACCCAAACTTGATACACATATAATACCAATACAGAACACGTCAATTATGATATTATATAATATAATAATAATTGTTAACCTGGTGCTAACCAACGAGCCGCTGCATATTTTTTATCAATTTCGATCACCAACACAAACTAACCCAAACTTGATCCATATAAAACCAATACACAACACGTCAATTATGATATACAATAATAATTGTAATGTTAACCTAGTGCTAACCAACGTGCCGCTGCATATTTTTCATCGATTTCTATTATCAAGACAAACAAAACCCTAACTAACCTAAACTAAATCCGCCTCTCAAAAGAACCTATCTGACTACTTCATCATGACATAAGGCAGAATGTTTTCTCTTTACTAAGTTGTGTTTCGTTCCGTGTGTTTTTTGTATTTATACGAAACAAGATATATTACCAACCATTCATTATTTTACTGTCGCTTTATTAATTTTATTGACTGTTCATTATTTTCACCAGGCATTTACTAATTTATCTGATCGTTTTTTTATGATACTGACTCTTGACTATTTATATCTACCATTTATTATTTTTACTGACCACTTCTTTATGTTACTGACCCTTCATTGTTTTAACTGACCATTTCTTTATATTACTAACCGCTAATTATTTCAACCGACCATTTATTATTATACTGACCATTTATTATTTTTACTGGCCACTTCTTTATGTTACTGACCCTTCATTATTTCAACCGACCATTTATTATCATACTGACCAAGGGAAATAAAATAATGGCAAAGAGTACTATCCATAAAATTGAAATACTCACCATATAATTTGTTGCCTATTCTAATCCCATAATAATAATGTCGGTATTTTTTTTGGTCAGAATCAACGGTTCAAAAGTAAGAGTGGGGTTCAGGGTGTTATGAGGGTAAAAATACTTTTGAAATGACGTAATCTCGAACGTCCTTTTCTATTTTTTTTTTCAAAATGGCTTTTAGCTGTCATTTTAAGATTTTTTGGATGTTACTTATGTGCTCACATTGTTCTGGATCCAAAATTCGTCTCTTTTTGTATTTTTTTAAGCAACAAAGCGCAGGACTTTGAGCGGTTATTATGAAATCAATTGATTTTCCATTTTTCTCAGATCTTGAATCATGTGATTTATTCTGGCATTACATTGATTTTCATTTCCCGGAAAACTCAGATTTCACAAAAAATCAAAACTCGCTCGCGTACTACTGTTTTCTTGAAAAAAAAAAAGAGTTGCACCTGTCTTGAAAATAGTTAAACTCCACTAGAGAAAGGTGATGAGGCAAAAATGTGGAGAATTTAGTCAGCTTCAATTTGGTACCAAAATAGTGTCTCTTTGTGTCATAGTTTTCTCAAAAACTGAAAAATAAAAAAAATCATCGAAGTATGAGAAAATTATAAAAACACTGCTGCTCTCAAAATGAATCTAACAAACGCCGATTGTTCACTATCATGCGTACTGAATCTTAGAGGCAGGATATCGAGGTACATCAAGCTCAAGTAGACACCGATGCTGATAGTGGGGGCCGCTCTGCCCAAGAGCTCAGTGTTCGTCATTTGGGAGTTTGTCGACTCACACTGGACACTGGACGTCCATCGTCGATCAAATAATTTTTATTTCAACCCCACTACTTATGTCAATGTCATTATATGATTGGGTTTTTTGTCAACATTTTAATTAATTTCTGGAGAAAAAACTATCAACGTAGAAAGAAAAGGAGCATCTTGGTCAGAGAGCTGTTTCTTCAACAAGAACGGAAAGAATATTTGCTATCAAACTTCAAACAAGGCATTTAAAGGTATTGACCGTCGATCAACAGGTCGCTGACGGACGATCGCTCAGTGTAAACAACACCGTGCCTTTTGCATTGTTTTTTGCTCGTTCGAGGACGCACGATCTCCATAGTGGTCGCTCAGTCTTATTCCTACCTTGAGCTCTGATTGGACGTACGTGTTCTTTCAAAAAAGTGACAGGAATCAGAGAGCGGACTTCAAGATAAGCCACACTGCATAGACCTCGCCAGTATTTTCCTTAATCCAAACTCAAATTAGGAAGAAGAGAAATGCTGGAGAGAAGATTCAGGAGGAGAAGGAATGCTGAACTTCCTACGACACTAAGAAGTTGATGATTTGAATGGTTTTTCTTATTGTATTGCAAAAATATCCATTACTTGCATAGCTCTGGATATAAATAAATGAAATCGAAGCCACATGAAGCACAAGGAATTTCGTGACAATTAGTTGTATCGAAAAATCCTCACTTCTAGTTAACATAATATGATACGCGAAAAGTATCCACAAAATTCCGAAATATCATCCCGGATGAACAGGAAAGACGACTGAAACACCCATTGAGTACTCATTGGCTATATTCCAATTCAATCAATTTTGTACAAGTGAAAATTCTTATCACGATCGTTTTTTTTCTAAGTCTAATAATCAGTTAAAAAAGTATCCTAATCTACATGCTAGGGTTAAAATGTTTATTTAAATCACTTGTGAAATTACCATAATATACAATACAAAATAATTAAGTTAATCAATTAAGCTAAAACAATCCTATTACACACACGCAACTATTACAAATTAAAAATGAAGCCTTTAATAATCATTATCAAATCTATCATCATGTTCCCATCCTTTTTTACCACGAGATTTCTCCCAGTCATTGTTCTGACCTTTTTCTCTCCAATTATTCTCCCCACCTCCCTCTTTTTGTCCCTTTTTGTGCCAATCAGAGTTGACGCTTTTGTTTCTTGCCCAGTCACCTGACGGCCTTGCTATTTGTGGTTTGTCATCGTAGTTGTCGTTGACTCCGTCGTTATGACTAATACGGTGTTTATGAAGACGTGCGCCTGCGCCTAGAATGGGTCTTCCAGGTTTCTGAGCTGTAAATAAAAAGAAGTCAAATTTGTCAATGATGAACTGCTGGACTGATTTAATCGATAAACTTCTGTCCTTCCAAATATCACAGCTCAATTTACTCAATATAACTCAAAAGGGAGATTATTTCGTATACAGTTGAAATTGGAACGATAAGAGAATCAAGCGAAAATGCATGCAATGTGCAGAAGATATTGCTGGCAACCACCAAAACGATGTTCCACGCCAGTAACCATTGTCTCATTGTAACATAATTGGAAAAAATTAATCATATCTATAGCAAATGCCAAACAATTCTCGATCTACGTCATAATTGCCACCTAGCACGTTGTTATGAAGTTTGCTGGTGGCCAAATTTGGTCACCTGCAAATCACATTATAACTCGCTTGGTGGCAATTATGACGTGAATCGGAAGTTGTTTGGCATTTTTTGCTGTATATACATTCTCTCCGACAGCCAGACTGCATTGAAAGCCCTAAAATTATAATATCATTTCAAATCGAAGATTATGAACGAATGCCTTTACGATCTAGAGGAGCAACCGAGTGCATCTTATCTTGGTTCCCGGGCACTAGAAGGATACATCAAAGCTAAAGAGCCGGCATAGCTATACCGATCAAAAGAACTGAGCACTTGATGGGAGTATCCAGAAATTTGGTAAGATCGACAGTACAGAGATGATCATTTATGCAACATGTCAGGAGTTGGCTTGAAACACCGGGGATATGATAATCAAATGAGCAATCTCTCAAAACACTTAATGAAGTACTGCTCAGATAAGATAGGTAGTGAGGCTGATGATAGGGCATCGATCGCCACTTACAGATGGCGATCCACCTGCAGATTATGTGGTGAAGAGGACGAAACTGCCTCACACATCATCTTTGACTGTGAAGCCCTGGCTCGTGGAAGAAGAAGATTTCAATTAAACACCATGCAGCGGACCACTCTCCCATAAAAAACTTGCCGGTAGTCCGCTCATTTCTTAACCTTATCCAAGAGACTGGACTGGATCAGACTGGCGAGGAGGGGGCACCAAAAGAACCCAAAGGGTGGTGCAAATCGAGAATATACATAGTGTAATTTAAGTTGGGGTTTTCCTTCTAACACTGTATAGAATACAAAAAAATAAGAAAAATTTTAAAATAAAAATTTGTACGAAAATGCTTAGTTTCGAGATACATGGTGTTGAAGTTTTAAGAAAAAAATGTATTTTTTATCATAGCTTTCCTACCACTCCAGATATTTCCACAAAATGTGGTACACTTCTTTTGACCATTGAATCACAACATCAACTCAAAATACACCCTATATGTATAAACAACAACAACAACAAACAGACGTCGGCAACGCGCTGTTGAATAACTTATCGTTAAAAATATCGGACGAGGCCTGCCCTGCTGCCGTTCGAAGCACAATCTAGTATCATCTCGACTGGTGCTGAACTTCAAATTTGTCACTGAAACTGGCGCTTTTGTCCCTAGCAATGAAATCGACAAGAACAGAAATGGGAGAGTTAATTGGGTGTGATAAGACTAGTGATGTAAAAATAACCGTAATTTATTTTTGGTCGGTAATATTCGTTAAATTACGAGAACTTTCCGTAATTTATGAGAATTTTAGGAAATTTAACTTTTTCTTAAGCAATAGACTATGTTTGGTGGGTAATTTACCATCCTTGTTCAAAAATATGGCTTCAACCAAAATTTCAATATTTTATCTTTAGAATTGAACTCAGAACGAACTATTTTGTAATGATTTATTGAATAATATGCATGATGTGGAAACAATTTTTTCTTCAAACGTCAGTAAAACGGACATTGTTCGACATTTTCCTCCGGCGGAAAAAAAGTTCTTTACTTTTCCTCCGCCGAATGTCTGAATTTTATGCCATTTGAGGTTCATTGTTTTTAATGAACACCTTTGAGAAAAAAAAATTGATGACGTAACCCGAAAGACGAAACGTTGCAATACAATTTGAATATCAGCATCCACATATTATGAAGCAGAAAAATGAATACGATGAAGTGTCTTGCTTTTTTCTATAAGCCTTGAAATAGAGTCAATAGAAATGAAGAAAAAAAAAATTTTTTTTTAGTATATCTCGAAAACCTCAAGAAAAATTAAGGACTACTTCACAGCATATTGTTGACCTTATAAAAATGTTTTTTTTTCCAATTTGAATGACCTCGTATCACTAAATTTAAAGGTCGCAGCGTATTTTTGAGCTACCCTGTATAGATGAATAGACTATAAAAAAAACACATGTACATATAAATAAAAATTGATAGCGTTTTCAAAAAAAAAACACTGCTTTTATAATGAATTTAGACATTATTTATGGGACGTACTGAATAGTAGAGTATATTTCATAAAAAAATTAATAATATTCATAATGAGAGAATATTTCAAAAAACACCTCACCTGTATTATATTTTGTAAATTTTTGTTTGACCTTTTTGACATTTAATCAAATACTGCTGCATTCTGGTAGCATTTCTAACATACTTTTGGCAACAAAAAATACAGGAATAATACTCTTTTCTTTCCCATTTATTGACTCGTGTTCTCGGTAATATAACCGTAATATTTCCGTGATCTGTTACCCAAAAGCGAATATTCCTTTAAGGGTGAGCGAATATTACCGTAAGTTACGGAATTTATGGGAATATTCGGTCGGTAATATTCGCTCGTCGCATCACTAGATACGACGCTCACCAAAGCTTTTTTGGCATTCAAACAAACCCTATCACCAATGCCCATTAGCTCTCTACTCCGTTGAAATCAAATTTTCTTACAATGTAGCCATAAAACAGAATAGATCACCGAATAATATCAAATTAGCAGTTAAGGAAAGCAACAGAATGAAAAATTGATGAGTATCAGACGGATATGTATGACTCTCCTGGTATATTTTGGGAAAAACGCTCGGACACGTCAATTTTTATTTTTAGGGGGACGTCTTTTCGTGTATGACTGTATAATACAGGGTGTTCCAAAGATAAGATATCGCATTACACTTGACATTTTTAAATGGAAACCCCCAATTTTTTTTCTATTTTTGGATTCTCCATTAAGCTTCTAGTAACTTTTGTATAATACAGTTTATGCCAATCTTCAACCGTTTTAAAGTTATTTGAATTTTTCAACGAAAAGGTCTTAATTTTATGAAAAATTCAAATAACTGCAAAACGGTTGAAGATAGGTGTAAACTGTTTTACACAAAAATTACTAAAAACTTCATGGAGAATCCAAAAATAGAAAAAAAAATTGGTGGTTTTCATTTAAAAATGTCAAGTGTAATGCGATATCTTATTTTTGGACACCCTGTATTATACAGTCATACACGAAACGACGTCCCCCTAAAAATAAAAATTGACGAGTCCGAGCGTTTTTCCCAAAATATACCAGGAAAGTCATAAATAAGTGTGGGACCTTTTCGTTGAAAAATTCAAATAACTTTAAAACGGTTGAAGATAGGTATAAACTGTATTATACAAAAGTTACTAAAAACTTCATGGAGAATCCAAAAATAGAAAAAAAAATTGGTGGTTTCCATTTAAAAATGTCAAGTGTAATGCGATATCTTATTTTTGGAACACCCTGTATTATACAGTCATACACGTAAAGACGTCCCCCTAAAAATAAAAATTGACGTGTCCGAGCGTTTTTCCCATACCAGGAAAGTCATAGATAAGGGTGGGACCTTTTCGTTGGGCCACCCTGTACAGGGTGTCCCAACGATAGAGTAAAGTAGGTTTTATCATATAGGATATGAAAAATATCAATATCAATATGCGTCACAGGTTAGGGGTGTAAATAGCGCACATTCGGAAAATATTTGGAAACATACAGGGTGCGTCACAAAAGTATGGCACGAAAAAGTATGATTTTTTTAAATGGAACCCCCTGTATATTGATTGATATTTCAATTCTCTCTTAAATTTGGAACAAAAATTGTGATACAACTAATGTTCCTAAATTCAACCGTTATCGAGATATCGCGTTTTAAAAATGGCATTTTTGCAACTTTGACATTCTATAAAACTCAAACTATTCAAGTTAGAGGAAAATGGTTTGCACTTTCCTATCTTAACTTTTCAAGAGCTCTTCTGTCATTTGGATAGAAGGTAACGTCAACTGTCAACTTTTTTTGGCACATTTTGACATTTTTTCACAATAATGGATTCAATCTCCTTGAATAGCTCTTGAAAAGTTAAGATAGAAATGTGCAATCGATTTTTCTCTAACTTGAATAGTTTGAGTTTTATAGCATGTCAAAGTTGCAAAAATGCCATTTTTAAAACGCGATATCTCGATAACGGTTGAATTTAGGAACATTAGTTGTATCACAATTTTTGTTACAAATTGAAAAAAGAATTGAAATATCAATTAATATACAGGGGGTTCCATTTAAAAAAATCATACTTTTTCGTGCCATACTTTTGTGACGCACCCTGTATGTTTCCAAATATTTTCAGAATGTGCGCTATTTACACCCCTAACCTGTGACGCATATTGATATTGATATTTTCCATATCCTATATGATAAAACCTACTTTACTCTATCGTTGGGACACCCTGTATAAAGATAACTGTCACTTTAAGACTAAAGGGAGCAGCAAAGAAGTACCATGGCCAAGGATAAACAAATCAATGATAAGCGACAAAACTTTTCCCGCCAAAAAAGTTTTCGAGGGTGTCTGTGGTCGCAATCAGTCAGAGGACCCGAGCTTTACCTAGACGTAACGTCCGAGAATAAAATACAAATGAAAAGCGACAAAAACCTGTTTTCCACATTGTTTCAATGGGAACGCATTTATTTGGCCTTGAAATTGAAATTTGATAACGCGACTTCTCGAATGACGTTACGTCCAGTATGATATGATAATAGAATAGTCCGGGCCCTCTGGCAGATAGCGACCACAGACATAAATTTTTCATCCGAGAGGTCGCGAGCTGTCAAATTTCAATTTCAAGGCCAAATAAATGCGTTCCCATTGAAGCAATGGTGAAAGTAGGTTTTTGTCGCTTCTCATTGTTATTATTTCTTGGACCATAGTAGAATAATTATTCTCATTTAGCCAAGCTGGGAAAAAACACAAGGAACATCTTCAATAGGGCGAAACTCACAGCCACATTCGATTTTCACCCCAAAAAAAGAGCAAACGGGACTACTGACGAAATGTCCGCGGAGAAATGGAGACGCATTCACAGGATATTCAAGAAAGATTACTGAAACTCGGTCGGACTAATAAAAAGAAACTGTGAGAAGAATTCATAAAAACTGTGGAAGAGACGCTGAAGGCTCTCATTCGGGCCCTTAAACAACCGGAAGGCGGCCAACTAGAGCTGTCACCTGTCACAGTCTTATAGCGCACATAATCAAATCGAAAGTCAGCACATTTGAATCTTACAAGTCATTAGGTCCAATCATTCAATCAAACACTTCAATTTCAATTTCACAAACCGCGCATCGCCTAGATTTGAGCGCAATTTTACAGAACCACAATGCTCCACCAGCGACATTGACGTTCCAAAGGCTAGTTGGTGGATTCGAAAACAAGATGATCTAGCATTGTACGCTGACAGTTAAATTCAAATCCCGACCCGTTTCGCGATCTTTAAATCCCGTTCTTCTGCTTTAAATTTTTTTAACACGATGTGGGACCTTTTCACCCGTTCTTATTTCTTATTTTTGCTAAAATTCTTTCATGTAACACCGCGTAGTGATTAAATAAGTAACCGGGTCGGAAAAACATGACTTTCCGAGTCTTCATTTGCTGGCACTCTTTACGAAGACGTAGTAGGCGGGCTTCAAAGATCAAATTTCAGTTAGCTACTTCGTTCAAATTGAATGCGTGCACGCGCAGCAAAATAATAGAACACAATTATGAGGTAAGCAAAATAACAAAAAATCATTAGAGCAGACTTATTCATCGAGCTTACAAGCTTACCTTGCAAGTCATTTTTGGGAGGTGACTGTTCACTACCGAATCCACTACTGCTGAAGTTCATAGAACTGAAATCTGAGCCACTGGACTCCGACAGAGGCGCATCGGAAACTTGCAGCACATTTACTGAACTCTGGTAAGAATCCAACTTTGCATTCGGTTTGGTTTGCACAGACAACGTCGCATGGGATCCCTGTAAAGAAGTAAACTATATGAATTTTCTTGAAAATTAACAAAATACAAAACAAAAATAGTGTTCAATGTGTGTCTCTGCGTAACTTACTTCATTATCGTCAGCAGTCTTCTTAGCAATCCTCTGCTGCTTCAATTGCATTGTTAAGGTAAGTTAAAAAAAAATGTTTTTCTTACTTGAAAAGCTGTCATTGCATGATCTCCAAGGTGTTCCTGGTAGAAACTGTTAAGATCATTGGGCAGAAGGGCGAATCTGTTACTGGACACTTCCAGAGCAAGGGCTAACCAGAGTTTGCATTCGGTGGTGTATCTTTTCTCAGAGCACAGCATTGATCTTAATTTATTGAGGATTTCGATCATTTTGTCGGGACATTCTTGTTTGAGGCTACTTCCATTAGAATATAGCTGGAAGAGTAAAAATACACTTAAATCAAGCTTATTTTCATCTTAAATTTGATTAGACCAGTCTTGACCAAAATTGTGGAAAATAATGTTGGAATAAGCGAAAAAGATATCGAAATAAACACCTAATGACCTAGTGATATCCTACTTACTTGTACAGCAAACAGTTTGAGATTGGCTGGCTCAGCAGACTCTAAAAGCATTTCTAAGTATGTCAACAAAGGAGTGGCCATAAATGAGAATAGCTGGCCGTTAGATAATCGTGCTCTATTGAAAAATTCCCCCATCAATTGAATACTGTTCCTGAATGAGTCTGGATCGTCCGTTTGCATTTTGTCGCATGCTGAAAATCAAGAGGAATAACTGTACCACTGCAATGTATCAACATTAAATTAATAGAAAATGTATTTCTCTGATGGTCGATAATTGATATTTTATCGAAATAAGTTCAGTTCGAATGAATATGTCAACGTCCTACAAGAGTGAGGTTTCGCAATGTTTTTTTAATTAAAAAAATTATTTGAAAAAAATTGAAAACCAATTTGAAAAAATATACAAAATTAGATCATTTTCATTATCAAGAGACATTGAACATTGAAACAACTGTTGAAATCACCATGATGACGTCGTTTTCAAAGCCCCTATGTTTGTTTTCAAAAGTTGTCATTGAAGACCGCATTACAAGTGCAAATATCTTGAAATGACCGCATGTCTCAAATTTGGGACACCCCGTATGTACGTCAAAAAAAGCGAATTCTAAATATTAGTCGACGTGTCCGAGCATATTCTCATTTTTAAAAAAAAAAGTATAAGCAGAACCACCCTGTAGAATGCAATTGTGGAATTTCTAAGAAAACAAGACAATTACTATCAATTAAAAAAGTAAAAATTTGACTATCGTACCTACTTCAGATAAAGTAGGTACGTGACGTCTCACGTCTCTCCTGTTCAAAGTAGGTTTGTCGTTGGTTTGGAGGGTGGTCGTATGTCATATCAAAAAGACGAAAAGCGAAAAGTTGTGATTAATTATTAGCAGCAGTGTTGGTGCGATGTATTTGTGATGAATTATTTTGACATTTTGAAAACATCACAGAGCTGAGTGCATCACCCGTAAGTTCTGAAAAAGTCCGGGATTGAACAGAGTGGTCTCATGTTGATAAAATGAAATAATTTCGTATGAGCACAATCTTACGAAAAAATAAATTAAACTTATGCCTTCTTACATTGATAATAATTATCAATCTTTCATTACCATACACCTCCACATACAGGACGGCGCATTAGTGTGTGGAAGTCCATTTTCTCCCTTGTCAAAAGAGAAAAAAATTTCATGACAAAACTTATAGGGTTCCAGCAGAGTCACAATTTGAAAATATTACTGTGTATACAGAGTGTTCAAGAAAACCGTGTCATCAAAAAATACACTTTTTTTAATAGCAATCCCAGCTTTTGATTAGAGATTTGGATTCAGCGTAAGATTCTACGTATGGTACAGTGGTTTTATTTGCCAGAACGTGCAGTGTTGTCAGGCTATCGATGATTTACTAAAATTTAGGGAAAAAAATTATGTTGGTGAATTAGCTACAAAAACAAAATATTTGAAATTGACTCTTGCAAATATGCCTATTTTTCAATGTAAGAATCAAACTAGGTAATTGATTTTTGAAAAAAGAATCACTATAATTTATATAGGGTGTTTTCTACAGCAGGCCCAACTTAGCGAATTTAGAGACGAAGAAACTCAATTTTTTCAAATGGAACACCCTGTGTTCTGTTATCTAGTTTTGTTAAGCACTCAAAAACCAGCAACTTTGCCATTAGAACAAATGACGTAAAATGTATCGTTGTCTTGCAATCTTTGATTATGTCAAAATAGTACCCCTTAATTGGGATTTCTGGTTCATTCTCCGTACAACACACGTGATGAGATTATTGATTAGCTTCTTTTTTTAACAGAGGGAACGGGAGAAGTGGTCTAGGCACCTGGCCACCTCAATCTTTCGATATTACTGATACCGATTTTTATTTGTGGGGCTGCATCAATAAGGATCAAGTTTACCGTGTTTTTCCTAAAACTCAGGATGATATGAAAGATTGGATAAGGGAAGCATTTGGGAATATAAACAGTGATAATAATATGCCAGAGGAAGTTAGTTTGGGTAAGCTTGGGAACCAGAAATCCCAATTAAGGGGTACCATTTTGACATAATGAAAGATTGCAAGATAACGATACATTTTACGACATGTGTTCTAGTGGCAAAGTTGCAGTGTTTTGAGTGCTTAACAAAACTAGATAACAGCACACAGGGTGTTCCATTTGAAAAAAATGAGTTCCTTCGTCTCTAAATTCGCTAAGTTGGGCCTGCTGTAGAGAACACTTTATATAAATTATAGAGATTCTTTTTTCAAAAATCAATTACTTTGACTCTTACATTGAAAAATACGCATATTTGCAAGATTCAATTTCAAATCTTTTGTTTTTGTAGCTGATTTACCAACATAATGTTTTTTCCCTAAATTTAAGTAAATCCTCGATAGCCTGACAATACTGCACGTTCTGGCAAATAAAACCGCTGTACCATACGTAGAATCTTAGGCTGAATCCAAATCTCTAATCAAAAGTTGGGGTTGCTTAAAAAAAAAAAGTGTATTTTTTGATGCCACGGTTTCCTAGAACACTCAGTATAAACCGTAATATTTTTAAATTGTGACCGTGCTGAAACCCTATAAGTTTTGTCTTGAAAATTTTTTCCTATCTTTTTTGACAAGGGAAAAAATGGACTTCCACACACTAATGCGCCACCCTGTAGATTATACAGGATGTACCATACCTTATCCGCCATATAGCAGCAGGTGATGGTATAAATGAAAATAAGATTTGTCTAATAAATGTAGTGGCAAAAGCTAATCGTTAAAAAGATACAGGGTGTTGAACATGAAACTTTATTTTCAAAAAATTTCTATTATTCTTGAACGGATAAAGATGTATAGAGTTAAATGGCGGACACTTTCAACATCTATTAAAGTAAAGTGAATATGAAAATTTTTCTCGATAGCTTGAATAAATTGAGTTCTCGTTTTGATACCGTTTTTTTTTTCCAGTACTTTTTACTTTCAAAGTCGAATATTTCGCAAACGACTTGAGAAATCGATATTCATCAAGAGTATATTTTTGTACGTAGAAAGATTGACTCTTTCCATGTATGGCGTCAAAACAGTCCCACCTTCACAGTTCAAAAAAATATAAAAACATTAACTTCTCATCGAGTATGTGTACGTAGAAAGCGCCCTCTAGGAATTAGGTTCAAACCAATTCTGAATTCGGGGTTTGTTTTGTGGAAAAACGCTCGGACACGTCGATTTTTATCGGGGTTTGGATTTTTATTTTCAACTGCGGTTTTTTTGATGAAAATTTCCTACCAGTCAATTCTAACCAATCATAGGCTTGCATTTTAACATGTTGCTATGGCAACGACCTGATTTTATCGGAAATCACCCTACTCATAATCACGTGACTGAAAGATTAATAAGTGGAAATCTCCCTGGCTTTGCATCTGGATGTAGCGCCCATATGATTACAGTGTTGCCGTCCCCACTCTCCCTAACAATCCCAACCCAACTGGTGCATGGGAGCTACATCCAGCCGCTACTATTAAATCTCAAATAGTTTTGGCATGAAATTTTCTTGCCGAATCTCCCGCAAGCTTGAATTAAAAATCCGGAAACTTGTTCTCGTTGCGAATTTTGCAAGAAAATTCGCAACTCGACAAAATTTCCGGAAATAATTCGAGCTCTAGGGAGATTATAAGTGATAATTTTATGTGTGCAGGTCAGACCAAAAATAAGTTACGACCATCAACCTAATTTTTTCAAATGGAAACCCTATGTATGCAAAACTGTCAAGTTAAGGGTTCCTTAGCGTTGAGTATCCCTCAAATAGCTTGGTGCAATCGGTCATAAAACTAAAAAACCACACCCACACTGTGATCACTTCTAGAGACTACTACAGTGAAATGAAAATGCTGCTGGGCTGGGTACGTCGCCCGTGATTGGTCAGAGGTAAATACATTTGGCGGCTGATTCAAATTGGAATTTTTGTGGTTAGATTTTCCATTGATAAAATGAATAATACCCTGATCGGTTTTCAAATAGATAATAAGAAAGAAGATTTCCAGGTACCTACTAGATCTCTGAACAAAGTTCTATTAGTGATAATCTAATATTTTTTCAAGCATTATATGGTCTGTTCATTTTATAGAACAATCACAAATCGATCAGCGCTTCATCGATTTTTTTTTTGGTTTTTGATTGTTCTACGAACAGACCTATGATTATCAGAAGAATGATTTTTTTTCCCTGAATTTATCCATTTCACTATATTCAAGTTTGAAAATCGTTCCAAAGGATATTTAGGCAAAATAATAATCTGTGGAGTATAATGAAAATTTTTTTGCGAATAGGTTGATCATCTTATTTCAATGAACTATGTATTATAATGTTTTGCTTATTTCTTTTCAATTCTTATCAATCTTATGAGAATCAATCATAAAGTGCACCAGATTTTGATAGGTACTTATTATTTATTTTTTTTATTGTTTGACCACGAGGTGAATGAGAAAAAGATACAGGGACGGATACCCTGTATCTTTTTACAGTCAACATGTTCAGCTAGCACAAAGACTCGATTTTAAAGTGTTTGTGAATGTCTTATTCGTGACAAATCATTTTATCCAACTGACCACATAAACTAGTGCATAACAATTATCTTGTGATGCTGGATTCCCGTCACGAGTCTTTTATCCAGCGGCTGGGTCATACCGTTTAAAGCACCTCCTGATAAGGGCTAATCTCAAGATGATGAAAAAGTCGCCTGTACACAACTGACTAGTGAGTATTGGGGAAATTTTTGATTGGTTTTTTATTGTAATTTCGCTTCACATTTACGGACTTAGCTCATTCCAATCTCGCTTGACAGTAAATAAATTTGCTCCCAGTGCACACACTGTTTCCTTCCTGCTACTTCGAAATGAGCAACACAGCCATTCCTTCCTATTCAATCTTAATAATCTTCAAGCTAGTCTGCGAGTATGTAGGTATCATAGAGTTCGAGTATAATAGTTATAGCAAGTGATTGGTTTCTTGGCAGAAATGAAAGTCCAATTCTTCACAAAAGTATAATCAAATTAGTGCACTCGACGCGTTTCGGTCAATAAACCATTATCAAGAGTGACTTAAAATTGTCTGAAAGAGTGTCAAGTCAGAAAGTCAGGAGAGAGCATAATAAAGTGAATCGTACTTACATAACTATTCAAATTGAAAGATTAAGACAAACTTGGACATGATGGCTAACAAACAATCTGGAACAAGTAAACAATCTAAAATCCTTACTTCAACTAACAAATAAAATTACTTACATTTTCAAGCACAAACGGAAAATGAAAATGAACACATAGTGAGGACACTCGAAAAGAAAAAACCAAAACAAACACCCATCGATACCTAAGCAACATTTCGAGCGCTTCGCTTCAATCCCACTATTTAAACAAATTTATCACGCATGCTGCTTCGATAAAATGATTTTTGACTGGATCGTTTAGGGTAATGTCTTTTGTATTCAGGGCACACTGCGCTATCTCTAAGTTTTCCAATACATCCAGCTTCTTACCATTGGAAATATGATGCAACAAACCGAGATTACCAATGAATCCAAGAACTCCAAATTTGTACGGTATGCTCAAGATCCATAAACCCGAAAAACCTATTAGACCAATGGTGAGCTTCGTCGATGCACCTGCTTACTACCTTGCCAAATGGCTAAATTCAATTCTCAGGGATTTAACGGATTTTTCTAATAAGTTCAGCATCAAAAATACCTATCAACTAGTGAATGACTTGAAAAAACTCAAACTACCAGACAGTTTCTTTTTAGTGTCTTTTGATATAGAGAATCTATTCCCAAGCATTACCCGGGATGAGACTATCACACTTGTCAAAGAAGCACTAACCTCGAACTCTAATTTGGAACCTGATATCATTTTCATTTCCAAAAATGTCTAAATATGGATTTTTTAAAATTTAATAATAAGTTTTACAAAATGACGAAAGGTCTGCCTATGGGGTCAAGTCTTTCACCTTTTCTCGCCGAAATATTCATGTCACATTTCGAGAAAAACATTTTATCCAACAACAATAATAATTTTGTTAAAAAAGTTCTCTTTTGGAGAAGGTACGTTGACGATATTTTTGTGATATGGACTGGAACCAAATCTGAAATCAACTCTTTTTTAGAACTTTTGAATTCAATACACCCTAACATCAAATTTACCATGGAGTTAGAATTAGACAACAGTTTGAATTTCTTAGATTTGTCCATCGAAAGAGTCAACGGGAACCTCTCTTTCAGTATATATAGGGAACCCACACAAACAGACTACGCTATCCCTAGTGATTCGAACCATTGTACCCAACATAAACTGTCCGCATTCCACTCATATATCCATAGATTGTTCACAATACCTTTGGAACCTTTGAACTTTATTAAAGAAAGAAACATAATTTACCAAATTGCTGTAAATAATGGTTATTCAAAACACCTTATAGATAAACTAATCAACAAAAAATATAATAAAGTCAAAAGGGATCTATTGAACAACAGGATATATCCATACTACCTCAACAACCCCCGAGATACATAAAAGTAACGTTTTTAGGTCCGATTTCATACAAAATCTGTAATTTACTCAGAAACTCTTTGGAAAATGTTAAAATGATATTCAAGTCAAGTTATAACATACAAAATATATTTTCAAGATTAAAAGACAAAACAGAAATCCTAGATAAGTGTGGAGTGTACAAATTACATTGCGGCGATTGCAATTCAGCTTACGTTGGGAAAACAGGACGAAACTTCAGAACGAGGATCAAAGAACACCTAAACGTTCTACGCTCCCCTGTGGACAATAAATCAGCTTTTGGAGTACACCTTAGAGACTTTAACCACTCATTCGATATTGAAAACGACTTCAAAATGTTACATCATATTTCCAATGGTAAGAAGCTGGATGTATTGGAAAACTTAGAGATAGCGCAGTGTGCCCTGAATACAAAAGACATTACCCTAAACGATCCAGTCAAAAATCATTTTATCGAAGCAGCATGCGTGATAAATTTGTTTAAATAGTGGGATTGAAGCGAAGCGCTCGAATTGTTGCAGGCAATGGACAATTTGCACATTTTTTGAAAATATGAAAAATATAAGTAAGGATTAGTAAGTACTGATGCCATTGATGTTTAAAAAAATCAAGCTACGACCTCTAATAATGTAGTAATCACCGATTAAAGAGCGCCAATCAGCATCCACTACGTCACAGAATACACTATCTATCGCCGTCTGACGTATTAACTGAGATGACTCTCTCTCTCTCGGAAGGGTAATATGGCCCCACCTCTATTGCGATCATGCAGTGAAATTCGCGTTTTCTTTTTCATTTATTTAGTATATTTTTGGGTATTTCGGAGAAATTTTTTCGCTAGTGACTTTCAAATAATGTCTAGAAAACGTATATAAAATTTCAACTCATTTGAAAATGTATGCAAATTGTCCATTCAGTCGCCTTAGGTATCGATGGGTGTTTGTTTTGGATTTTTCTTTTCGAGTGTCCTCACTATGTGTTCATTTTCATTTTCCGTTTGTGCTTGATAATGTAAGTAATTTTATTTGTTCGTTGAAGTAAGGATTTTAGATTGTTCACTTGTTCCAGATTGTTTGTTAGCCATCATGTCCAAGTTTGTCTTAATCTTTCTATTTGAATAGTTATGTAAGTACGATTCACTTTATTATGCTCTCTCCTGACTTTCTGACTTGACACTCTTTCAGACAATTTTAAGTCACTCTTGATAATGGTTTATTGACCGAAACGCGTCGAGTGCACTAATTTGATTTTACTTTTGTGAAGAATTGGACTTTCATTTCTGCCAAGAAACCAATCACTTGCGTTATGAAACTTCACCCTGGAGAAGAGATCGAAAAACCATAATAGTTATAGTCGGGAAAGTACCGTCACTTTTGACCGTGTCATTTCAGTACTTTTGGTTTCGCCGTCAAATTATAGTTTTTATTTTTGAAACAATATAAAAAATTGTCAGCTGGCGCAACTATGGGCCCTAACGGTGTAGAATGCTATTTGAGCTGTAAAAATTTTTAGGTCATTTCAGTACAGCTGCAAATCTGTGAACAGTTTCGTTATAAGGCGTTCAATGAAAAAATAATTGTCAGCTGCATAGGATAAGTGACAAAAGTTGTCAGCTGGCCATGTTTTTTTACACATTGACATGGCCAGTTAATTAAGCTCAGCAAAAGATGTGAACAAATCAGATGAACATGCTCCATAAAATGTTTAGTTGGTGTAACAAAAATTAATCATTTTATCTTTCACCCTTTAGGAAATGTCCTGATAAAACCAGCATCCGGCTCAATACCCATGTATCTCGAAAACGAAGCATTTTTGGACTAGACATAGTTATATTGATTGACAATTTCCGAAGAAGGCCTCTAAGTTGTAGCATTAGAAAAAATGTTATGAATGAACACCAATCAATGTGTAATCTCAACTCAACGAATATCAACGGTAATGGATGAAAACTTGGATGAAAATGAAAAGCAATAAAAGTCACTGATAATGAATACAAAATAACGGATAATCTCAACCATAATAATTGAATGATGATTCACTTTAATGACTATAGGTAATGAAAATAAACGTATCTAATGCACTGATTAACACGTTTCTCGACGAGTTTCTCAATTTGGATATTATTGAGTTCCTATAAGTAATATCTTGGCTCTTACACATACACCAATGGTCAAAACCAAAGAAACCGCCTAAAATTTGAGAAAACTTTGGCCCTACATCAGTTATCAAAGAACTGATGATGCATTTAAAAACTTCAATCCATTTGTCCTGGCAATTTTTTTCAAAAAATTTTTTAGTGCCCTTTTTTCACGTTCAAAAAATAGACACTTAAAAAAAAAATCTGTGTCGTTTTTGATCAAAATGACTAGCACCATTCGAAAGAGGGGCAAAAATTATGTACTTTCTCAAATTTTTACAATAATTGAACAAAGGATAGTCTAGCTATAAAATCTTGAACTTGGCAAAAACGACCCATTTTTGAAGAAATCATGAAAAATTTGTAATTTTTGCCAGGTTAAAGATTTGAGATCTTTGTTCAATTGGTGTGAAATTTTCAGAAAGTATATAATTAATTTTGGTCCCACTGTTGAATAGTGCTAGCCATTTTTATCAAAAACTATACAGAAAAAAGTTATTTTTTGGAACGTGATAAAAGGACACTAAAAATTTTTTTTGAAAAAATCGCCAGGACACGCGAACTGACAAATGGATTGAAGTTATCGAATGCACATAGCACCATCAGTTCTTTGATAACTGACGTAGAGTGAAAGTTTTCTCAAATTTTAGGCGGTTTCTTTGTTTTTGTCCATCAGAGTCAGAGTAGGTATGTTTCATATCAAAAAGCTACATACCTTCAAAATTGTCCTGTAATTTTCTGAGAAACATCAATCTTATGTTTTGTTCGTGAATTTCCTGTGACAAAAAGGTTCTTGACGCTATAAGCTGAACAAATTTGCTGGCCAGATCTGAGTCCTCTAAACAAGCAGCATGAATACACTCGAGACTTTTTCTGTAAATACACCGTGTAAAAGCAAACTCTCAAAAAAAAACACAAAACTTACTGAACGGCTACAGCGTTCACACAATGTCTATACCAATTTTCAATGATAAATCTGATTTTTTGATTGAACAATATACCATCGTCGTTTAAATTGAGCTGCCGAATACAATGAATAAGACCCGAGTAGTCATTAGCGTCAGAAGGTTTTTTATGATTTTGAAGATTTAACGATTTTAAGTCATTCACCACAGAAGGGTTATCCAAACCTGGGCTTTTCGCATTTTGTGGCCTCAAGTTGAGCCAGCCTCGACCTCGTCCAACACCGCTTGACATTTTCACGATTATTCGACAAAAAAATGGTTATTTTGAAGGAATTCTTATAAGTATCACAGATAATAGGCTAAAAATATGAATAAATATTCCTTATTTTAAGTTTAAAATTTGCACCCTTTGTGTTTCTTGTTGTTTGCTGTAGACTTGTTTTCTAACCTATTATCGACGACGACTAACGTTTATTTTTGTCGGAGACAGGGGAAGAGAGAGGAAAGGTCGACCATCGATCCAATCAACAGGATCATAGAACACGTGATAAAATAGGATGAGTAGAGTACAGGATCAGGTGATAGTATGAATGTCAGGATGACATTTTAGATACTGCGACGTTGCTAGACTTACGAAAAAATGATAACCTTATTTTCTAACTGCTAACTACAAATAAAATATTAAAACGACATGATACGAATATTCTAGCGCACACAAAATGATAAATACTAGAAATAGAAAATCTATAGAAAAATATTACAAAAAAGTGGCGTGTATAGCTCAGTTCAACACGTGATAGGAGTAAAGAAAGATAGTAGCCTAGTTTACACCGACAGCTTGGTCCGCGGACCAAGTACTAAATTGGAACTATATCAGAACCAAATATTTGGTTCGAATGGTGTAAACAGTTGCGGACTAAGCTGGTCCGCTCTTGGTTCGGTATTCGCCAGCAGGTGTACCGAACTAAATTTGGTGCGGTCTCAATCAAAATTATGGGGTTATGTTGTCTGTTGATGTGTTGTGATTTTGTTGGTTCTATTTCTAAGGCAATCTGAGCGTACTTACGTATGTTTTTTTTTAAATAGTTTCGACTGGTTTTTGACATTTGACGAATTGCGCGCGTACTCATTTGGTTCACGCGTTGCAAGACGGTGTGAACGAGCGAGAAGCAAGCATTGGTCCTACCGTACAATCCCCACCCACTTGGTCCTATCGGACCGAACTAAAAGAGTTATCGGTGTAAACTAGGCTAGTGACTCAGAAAAATTGTTTGATATATCACCTAATCTAACCAACCGAATCATAAAAAAAAATGAACGCATATCTAGCTAGAATAAGTTAAAAACTTCAATATTCAAGTCCAAAAAAGCACAACAGAATTACATCTAAATCTGGCCTTCGACATTATCCTCGTCTAAAGTCAGGATTTGTTTTACTCGGAAAAAGTATATATGGTCACAAGTAAACGTGGTAATTGTCGATTTTTGACCTCTGGTCAAGAGTCTCCAAGATTTTTAGTTTAAATTAATAAATGCATAGCCCTTATTCCCAACAGGATAAAAAGAAGTACCTATCTTTCCGATATGGCATACTCCTTTATTGATTATATGATTTATGTGCTATGTATGACAACGCACAAGAATCAAATCTCCAGGAAGGCTGTTCTTGATGCTGAATCTGCAGAAAAGCAAATCAAATAACATGGAAGACACACTAAGAAAAACTGGTCTCTTCACAGGACTTTGCCCGATTAGAGGGAGGGGAAGACGGGACAAATTCCCGGGGCCCGTGAAGTCATGGGGCCCGGTCGCCCCAAGTTTAATTAAATAAAAAATGAATACTTCATCTGGAACGAAGTATGCATGATACCTGAGTATTTTGAAGCGACATTATTCTTCACGCGAGATTCAGGTGGCGCCATCCGCGATGAAGTTATGTTGTCCTACTTTAGTTTTGAATTACAAATGAATTTATGGGAGATCGTTCATGCCGTTTTCCCTGCATTTAGACCGTATAGAGTCAACGTCAATGTATTTTTTACTTAGGAAATCCCATTATTTGTGATTTCACTTGAGAGCAGTTCGTTGGATCGTTATTTCTAATGCATTATATGATTTTACTTTGGAGTGATTTGTTTGTTTTCGTTTTTTTTTTTAATGTTATTTCGTTACGTTAGTAACACTGCTCCAAATAATTAAGGAAAATCTTTAAACTATTTTCTCAGTCTGACCATGACCAATCCATGAACGTTTCTGCCTACTAGGCGTCATCAGCATGGCTATGGGTCTAAGACAAAATGGTGGAGGTCTTTCACTTGATTGATGGGAATCCCATCCAAGAGATTGACTAAAATCTACCGATAGGTCGTTAGGTTCTACAACATTTCACACCAAATAATTAACGCACAATTTCCACATAAGAATATGTGTAAAAATGAATGTCCAAGGGTAAATCTTGATATCTTTCTAAAAAAAAAGAACTATCAAGCAAGATGAACAAGGAACGACATTAAAAAAGAACAAGGCTTCAAGGTTTTCTACAATAATAAGCTCTATTCTTATCACTAAATTCTACAGTGTTTCAAATTTTCGGAGCAATAGTGTTCCTATACTAAACATGAAATGAAATGCGAATATAATTATCTAAAAATGTAGAACACTCTGTAGAATTTTGTGATGAGAATAGATTTTTTTTATTGGCAAAACCTCAAAGCCTTGTTCTTTTTGAATTGTTTTATTCCTTGTTCATCTTGATAGCTTCGTTTTTAAAAGAAATATCTAGAAGAAAAAGCATATTAATTATGCTTAATTTACTCCACTCATATATTTTGTCATTCCATATAGGTAGCTGAACCACCTGTACTTCATTTTTTTCTATTTTGAATGGTCACACCGGCCGGGTGGGGGGGAGGAGGTGGTGAAGGGGCCCGGAAGACTAAAAAGTCCCAGGGCCTGTCTCGTCTCTCGGCGGCTCTGACTTTGCTCCCTTCAAAAAAGTAAAAACCCCTAAGCCTGTTCCAAATGGCAGATGATTACTTAAATGCAGAGGATTTAGGGAACAGAACCTCTTCACATATGTTACTGTGAAGCGTACATCGCCAAAAAAGAAAATCATCTGGGGCCCGGGTTAATTCTTGACCCTTCGCAAATTTGAAACGTATACGCAAAAATGAGATCAACATGCTATTTCAAAAAATCGCACAATTGCGTATACGTTTTAAATTTGCGAAGGGTCAAGAATTGACCCCCTGGAAGAGTGTAAACTCCGACCAGAACAAGTAAAATCACTTCCACAGAGAAATGGGATTTCCACAGGAACAGCTTCAAAGCTGCTTGGCAGCGAAGTTAAACTGTGTATAGGTAGAACAAAACAAGTGGACAGTAGCATTAACTGTGTAAGCCAACCGCAATGACTAAGGTTTGGACAACCTTAAGGAACAGTTTTGGTGGGTATACATTTTGAAGATGGGCGGAACTCCACACTACCTAGGATCCTATGAGGAAACTGGTGGCTCATAATTCGTCAAATAAAAAAAATCTTGATTGAGAAAGGGCAGCAGCCTAGTAAGGTTAATTTTATCGCTGCCACGAGCACAGGTCTGGATGTTTTTTGATTTTTGCCAAACATTCTACACAAACCATTATAATTCTAAAATAATGAGGTATGCAACCAAAGAATACCAACTACTTATCTCATGTTCTGTTTTCAACATGCGTTCATGACAAAAACAAATCACGAACACACGAAATGTTTTGTTTGAACAGAAAATCCGAACAACTAAACTGTCCGTAAACTGTTGGATTATGTTTAATTACCCCGTTCACGAAAAATTAATAAAAACAGTTTCTGATTTGTTAAGACTTTATTCACTTCAGATAAATGCAGTGAGTGATTCAGATAAAGACATCAGACGTGTGACAATTGAGAAGATGTCGCGCACTTAAATTATTTTTAGAAGTTAGTTTTTTTATAGTTCAAAAAATCTAAAGTAGACGTCGATATTTCATAAGAGCTTGTTCATCCCAAAAAAAAAGAGATATGGCTTCTTGATTATTGCAAGATCTCAGAGAAGATGTAAATGAATCTGGTAGGTGCACGTACTCGATAAAGTTTCAAGGAACTATCCATGTTATCAAGAATGTCTCGCACAGATTTAGAATCAGTGAATGACTATGAGTGTTCTCGTTGATTTGTAGTTTCTGAAAGTTTCTCGTCCCCTGTAAACTATCTTAGACAAGTTGCTCTCATTGACTTTGGTAACCAACCAAAATTTCAAAATGTTTTGTCCATGTAGTTTGCCATAAAGAGTGTTTATTAATCTGGTGTCGATACTCAAGGATGATAATCCTTGGATGACTTTAAGACAAAAAAATCACAATATGGCTGCAAGAGCCTAATAGATCGTTTCCAACTACGTCACGAATCTCAGCTGATTCCTGAAAGTGACACAACAAAATCATTGTGACATATTTGAGAATTTAAGGTTGAAGTTATGCCTGAGTTACATTCAATTCAATTTCGAAGTGGAACTGTTAAATTTCCGCTTGGCAAACGGGAATCATATGCTACCATCCACATTGAATTTGGCGTAAGCGTGACTTTGACAACCTTGACGACTTCAACCTAAAATAAAAAATACTTAAACGTGTAACATGCTTTTTCAGGAATCAGATGTTTTCTACGTCACATGGAATCGATCTACTAAAAAAAAATAAATCAAAAAATAACAGGGGATTAAAAAAAAAACATTTAAAAAAAAAAGCATTGGGTTATCATTTTTCATTTAAAAATATTGAAGGGAATATTAGAGAGGGCGCTTCTGCCTCTGATTCCAAAATATTAAAAAAACACAGCAGCAGTGTATTGAGAAGATCAACCATCCAGTAGCATGGTTGATAAGTGAAGGTTGCGCCGTATTCACGAGTCTTGAATTGATATTTCCTATTTTGATGGCTCCCATTTTGAAATACATATTCTATTATTTCAAATTAAACTTTGATTTTTGAATTACGGTACGTGGTGATAACCCAGCATTGGGTAAAGTAGTCCGACCCTGCGTTGATCACTGGAAGGTTTGAATTGACAACGTCGCAACTTACTACATATTTTAACCCCTGTCATTGTCAAACTTGACACAACACAGCTGTCTAGTGTCTGGCTATCTCACTCAATCTAGAATTCCAAATTTGATTCTCACGTCTGTGTTTGTTACATAATAAGCCCCAATTTTCCAGAAAAATGGCCGGAGACAAAGTAAGCACCATCTCCAAACCAAAATTGAGGGGTCTTTTGGCCAGTCAAATCAAGGTAAATTTGGGAGCCGCTATAGTGATGTGTACCGTGGCTGCCGTGGCCACCAAGCTCTTCGTCAATGATAAGAGGAAGGAAAACTATGCTAATTTCTACAAGTAAGTGTCTTTTTTTCGGGCTATTGTTATATTCAACACATGGACTTTGGTGAATAAAGTTTCAGTCAGGTTATAAATTATATATTATTATCAAATAAAGGTTTTCTTTGTAGGTACCACGTTAATTGATTCAACTCTGCGTTCTCAATTGATTATATCACTGAACCGTATATCATTTCATGTCTCAATTCTTTTGCGTACTTCTGTTGTTACATATTCTTACATAACCTTTATTGCCGGGATTATGTTATAATCTCAATTTTATGCAATCATCGTCATTATGAATGAATATGCTGAATGACTTTGACTATTACGTGGATTTTTATTAAACTGATGTTGATTTTTTTATGAAGCATTGAACAATTTTAAAAAAATTGAATCGACTTAGGGTTCGGACACTTTCTATCAATCGTCTCTTCACAGCAAATTTTGATTTATGAATATAGCCCAGTAAGCGGCAAAAAAATCCAAAATAATGATATTTTCAGAAATGCTTGGGGACTGTCCCCTGAGCATCCAACCAAAACATCTGACTCAAACTTCTGGAACGTTTTGCGCCGAAAAGATGGTCCTTGAAATTTATTTAGAGCAAAATAACCTCAATAAAAGAGAGAGAGGATCAAGAACTGAACAACTCTCCCTTATAGAATTTTTTGACAGCTCTAACCTCGGCTCTAACACTTGATGAGTTACAGCGCAACAAATTATAAAATTTTGCTGGCAACCGGAGTGGCAAGTTCAATTCATTTTTTTTAGAGATCATGAAAAATGTTATGAGGAAAAGTTGTCCAGCCTTTGATTCTCTGAAACCTTCTTCAGGGTATTTTTTTTTGTAAAACAATGTTTTTAGTACCACCCCTGTTGTCAGCTTAATTTTGTCATTTGATGCACTGTAAATCGTTTAGTATTAGAGCTTTCAAAAAATATTATGAGGCAAAGTTATTCAGTTTTTGATCCTCTATAACTTTTGATAAGGTCATGTTGCTCTAAAAATATGTTTAGGAAACCACCTCTGCAGCCCAAAACGTATCAGGACTTCGAGTCAGATCTTTTGGTTGAATACTCAGGATGCAGTCCCCAAGCAACCCTGAAAATATCATTCATTGTCAGGATTTTTTTTGAAAAATCGACATCTTTACTGGGCTAATAGAAGAAAGATAAAATCACCAAATCAAAATTTTCATAATGGTCATGTTTTTGAGAAGCAGATTCAACGATGTACAATTCAATAGAACAGTTGGCGAACCCAAAACATACAACGGCACAATCCAAAAGAGACCAAAAAATTGGAAAAAATAAACTTTTCTGCCCTAATCCGGGTTTGAACCATGGACCCTTGGGTCGACGAGTTACCATGGAAACCCCAATCGTGAAATGTGTCCCCCCGTTGAGTTATCACGTCACCAAAATGTAAAAAAAAAATTGAAACCGTTCTCCGTATCGCATTATGTAACACTTTATACATAATTCAATCAATATACAGGGTGTTTCAGAATAACATGCTAATAATAAAGGGGGTGATTCTTGGGCTCATTTTAAGAAAAAAAATTCATATGAACGTATGTCCTAAACGCCTTAACTTTTGAGATACAGGGTGTCAAAGTTTTAAAAAATAGATACTTTTTTTACAATAACTTTGTCATTACTGTAGATATCTTTATGAAATTTGGGTCATGTATTTTAGGCATTAATACTCATTCTTTGATGCACCAACAATTTAATTATTCTGACCAGTGCCGTCCATGCGGGTTTTGGTTTGCATATTTTTTGGGAAAAAAATAGTACGTTTAGGACATACGTTCATATGATTTTTTTTTCTTAAAATGAGCCCAAGAATCACCCCCTTTATTATTAGCATGTTATTCTGAAACACCCTGTATTCATTATTTTTTTTTTTCAAAAACAAAATTTTAACAGACTTCATATTTTATGTAGATTCGTGTTGAAATGAAAAATACATCATTTTATTAGAAATTCGAGAGTTAATGTGAAAAATATCGTAAAATGTGACCCCCCGTGAACTTATCACGTCACCAAAATTTTGAAAACAAATTTGGAGCCTTTTTCGACATATCGCTTTGTAACACTTTAAAAAACTGAGGCGGCGGTCACACTGATCAATTTGTGTCGATTTTTTTTTTTTTCATGGGATCCGGCCTAAGGGTGGAGAATATGAAACCATGCAGACACCCTATGATCTGAGACCATAGGGTTGTGTGGGGTTCGCTCACTAAACTCCACCCACGCATTAGAAGGGATAGTCCCTTTAGTGTTCCAATCTTCTTACAGTTTATTGACTCTTTGGTACCGGGTTACCTTCCGAAGGCATCTCTATCTTTGTGTCGATCGATTGCCATCGAATGAAAAACAAACACACGATACCTCATGAGACTGGTTACACTGATCGATCAATCGCTGTCAAGTGCTATCGAGTTGTTTGATTTTCAATCGAGTTCTAATTTAACTTGACGCTTAATAGGGCGGCGCATGCGTATAAATGTCTGTCTTTCACTGAAGTGGCATTCCAACCTCTCGTTCAGTCTTTTTTGACATTTACAATGTAAATAAATTGTTTACACATTCACATTTATCAAAAAGGGAGTTTGTTTGCGTAAACAGGAGGTTTATCCGTTTCGCTACTTCAGGGCACTTGGCTAGTGTCCACCCATCGCTCATCACAGAGT
Organism: Orchestes rusci; assembly: GCA_958502075.1. NCBI lineage: Eukaryota > Metazoa > Arthropoda > Insecta > Coleoptera > Curculionidae > Orchestes > Orchestes rusci. The sequence goes on along the minus strand of OY293313.1, from coordinate 7,144,233 downwards.
ACCTACAACCTATGTACTATTCTTTTGCTAGCGTTCTCATGATTGCCCTCAGAAAATAGGTATAGTAAAAGGGAAAGCAATATCGAGCTCATAGCTCGCAGGAAACAAGTCCATAGTGCTTACATTTAGAAGTAGACTTGTTTCCTGCAAGGTTTAAGCCCGATATTCAGTTCCTTTTTTTCATTATCTATATTTTTTGCCGTAAAGATGAATAGGTACAACACTTTGGCTCTGTCAGCATCAGACAGACATGCGATGTTAAAACTAGGTAAATCAAACTTCACAAACTGATCAAATGGTAATCAGTGTAGTGAGGTAAGAACCGCTAAAGTATGATTGTCAAAATGTTGCTTGATGCTCGATTGCTTGATCAGTGTAACCAGCAGTTCCAATTTTACTTGACGCGACTCGGTTTCACTCGATGAGTGTAACCGCCGCTTAAATATCAAGAGGTAAAAACTTGTAAGTTACTAAAACCTCTAAAATAAACGTGACTTCGTGTGGTTTTCTGAATAATGATTTAAAACCTGAAACCTATCGTCCATTTTCTACATACCTACATTGAAATTCGCAACAAATCAGGTGGAACTGATGTAGATGCAGAAACTGATGAGAACTTTATGCATGCTGCAAGCAGCAGATATCAATGCCCAATTAAAACTATTGTACTCTACAATCTTTGTAGCTTTGATCGTATCGTATTTTCTGCCTTAAGCTTAACTGAGTTGGTTTCGAGAAGAATCTGAGGATCATTCCTCTTTTTAAAATTTCCTACACATTATACATTCAACCTGATAGTCAGGATTGGTAAAATTTCTGTGGTAAAAAAAAATTTAAATGATGTTACTCAAACTAGCAATTGCTCGATATTGGAAAAATTAATTAATGTTTCTTTTCAGGTCGTACGACATCAACAAGGAGTTCGAAAACATGAGGGCAAAGGGTCTATTCGACTCTTGCTAAATGTAAACATTCTACTTGAAAAATTATGTAGATCTTATTGTTAAGCTAGTAATCTCGTAAAAGTCGAATACAGTTGAATCTATCCGAATAAAAGTATTGAGTGAATTTGGTCTTTATTTGACACATCAATTTTGGAAATTGAACAGTTGTTTTTGAAAAAAAATCATATCCGATGATCAAGAAGAAAATTGAGTTATGACAGTCAAACTGCCCACTCTGCTGTTCCATATTCCATATCATTATTCAAGTTCACTGAGCAAAATAGATCAAATGATAACCGCTTCTATTTTGTTATACAACCTCGGAATCCCGTGATTGACTATATAATGAACCCACTGACAACTAGTAACCCAACGTCCAGACCATTCTCACCGCCACTTATCGCTGAAGAAATCTCGAATCATCAGATAACTCAAGGAAGATTATGGAACCGCCAGATCAGCGCTTTGAAGTAGACTAGTGGAGTACGTACAGGGTCATTGTTTATATTTTACTCAATGGATATCTCAGTTGATTTTAGTCTTACAAAAAAGTTCAAATGAGTAGGTTTTCGATGCATTTTTGCATTTCAGTATCAGATTCTGGATGTCCATAGAAGATACTTCAAATTTGCTCATTCAAACTTTTTTGTAAAACCAAAATAATCAACTGAGCAGATATCTATTGAGTAAAATATAAACAATCATCCTGTACAGTTCCGTTCGGATTCTTGAAGCGTTCGTGGAGGATTCGTCGTGATGCACATTCAGATCATTGGTCAGATTTCGGAAATGGTTTGCAGACAGATCGAAATAGAGTTCGGGTGTCTAGAATTTCCATGTGTTTTGGTTCTTGTTGAGGACCTTCATTTGTTATTTCCTTTTTTGTTTCTAGTATGACTTTGTATTTTCGATAACTTTATTTGAGTCCACTATACGGGGTGAGACTGAAATAAATGCGCATTTTGTCATGTTGAATAGATTATAGTAAGTATGTGTCCGCAAACGCTTCTTGAAGAAAATATAGGGTGTTTCATTTTTGGGAAGGAAAATTTAAATATTTTGTCTGCATATTCGAAATGTGTCAAGCGATTTTGTTCAAATTTTGAGAAAGATTATCCTATGTTCTCAAGCATCGTTTCAGTCCAGGACAGGATCTAGAGCAAGTCAATTTTTTTAATTTTGATGAAAAAAGTGGTACAACACTTTCACAAAGTAAAAATCATGTTTTTGACATTCCGTTCATATCAGTTTTAAGCAAAAAAGCTAACATGAGTTTCTCGACTTCTTTGAAGCGCAGTTTCCGAGACAAAAAGTAAAGTCGGAGTCCGATATGCGTTCGAATTCCGACCGTACGATGATCCCACAAGACTGCTATTTTCCGAGAGCATATCATCAATCTTGGAAAAAAAGCTTTCCTTCACGAACTGTTTACTTAGTCCTTTTTGAGTCGCAAATGCGAGGTATGGTATACCTTTTTGCGCTTCGTTACATAGTCGGAGCGGGAAAGAGATGAGTGGCGTGTCGACCTCATTTCATATCCCAGAAGATTCTTCCCATCAGCTGTCTGTTCATCCTCTAAACCTGCACTCTCATCTATAAAAAAAGGGACTCCATTCGGAACTCTTGTGCTTTGCGTGAATCGCGACAGTCTCAAAATCTCTCTCTGTCGATACCGTGCAACAAAAACTTTTATGAAGAAATCTTTTTTAAGTGAGGGTGGAAAGATGTTTAACAATTTGCCTCAGAAATAGCACATCAACATTGCAATTTAGAAAGAAACTGAAGTCTCTTTTGATTGAAAGGGGATACTATAATCTGGATGAGTTCTATGACGATGCGTTTTGACTGTGTGCATTTGTCAGAATTTTATTCTCTGTATAAGTTAAGTTTTGACTGTGTTATTGTTGGCTCGTAGTCCTTCCATTTTAAGTTGTAGGATGCTTTGTCGATGGAAATTTATTCTGAGACAATAATAAAGTACATTTTTTATTTGATTTGATATTGGTCCTTCATATAGCCTGAGAGAGACGAACACATCGGTGTACAGTTCTTAGTTTAATCGTTTGACATAAAAATTGAAATCAATATATAGCTTAGTTCAAATATTTGACCTATCTACTTTTCGGTAGGTGAATATTATTTTCATGAAGAATAAGAAAATTTAAATGTGAGTTATATACATATTATAATACAGGATTATTGTTTAAAATGTCAGGACAACCAATTTTGCTGTTATATATTTTGATTTCCAGAAAACGATGGAGACATAACATTTTTTAGTATGTATCCAAAACGTTTTTATGAAGGAAACTTCTATCATTTTATATTATATACATGATTTTATTGTTCAGTTGAGATGTTTTTTTTACGTTTTCCATCAAGATTGCTGGCATTACTCGAATCTTACCTGATTGGCCGCGCTCAGTACGTTCAGCATGACCACTTCAGATCGACATCATTTACTGCTAGCTCGGGTGTACCACAGGGTTCCAACCTGGGGCCCTTGCTATTCTTGTGTTTCATTAACGACTTAATTGATGCAATTGAGTGTGACAAACTTGTTTACGCTGACGATTTGAAATTTTTCAGCGAAATAGCCCAACTTTCGGACTGCGAATATCTGCAGAAGAATTTGGTCATAGTTCATAACTGGTGTGTAGAAAATAGATTAACTCTTAACATATCTAAGTGCAATGTTGTTACCTTTACTCGTAAAACTACTCCAGTTACATATGCATATGAGCTGGATGGTGCTCGACTGAACAGATCTGATGGCAACTTCATGGACCTGGGGATCCTGTTTGATTGTAAACTAACCTTTATACCCCAGATTAATAGGTTGATTTCAGCATCTTCTAGGACACTTGGTTTTGTTATCAGAAATAGTAGATATTTTAGTGACACCTTCACCATAAAGCTCTTATATTATACTTTTGTCAGATCTAAGCTAGACTACGGCGCCATTATTTGGAACCCCATATATAACTGCCATATCACAGCAATTGAATCAATCCAAAGGCGATTCTTGAAGTATTTGGCTTTTGGAAGCGACGGAGTCTATCCCACTAGAGGGTATGATCACGACTCACTTTTGCAAAGGTTTAGTGAAATTCCTCTAGCTACGAGAAGACAAATGCAATCTGTGAAATTTTTGTTCAACTTAGTTCACAATGAGGTTGACTGCCCATTTCTGTTGAATTGTTTGCAATTCCGGGTTCTAAGGCCTGGTACAAGACAGACTCCAACTTTCTATCTTGATACGATCAGATCCAACGTTATGAAGCAGAGTCCCATCTATCTTATGTGCAACGTATTTAACTCTATCTCTCACGTGAATGACTTAAGTGCAGACTCTGAATCCTCGTTGTAGTTGCGTTCATTGTTTATGCTAATATTTATTATTTAAGTTGGGTTGTTAAGATTAAGTTACTACTTTTTTTTTTGTTTTATGTACTTGAATTTCCTGTAAGTGGGTATTTACCTGTTGAAAATAAAGGCTTATTTATTTATTTATTTATTTATTTATTTATTTATTTATTTATAAGTGATGATTTATTCTGTATTTTATTCAGAATACTGAGTTTTTTCATGACTTAAAATGTTGATCTCTCGGTTTATCTATATCAAAGGTATTGGGTGTTTTGCAAAGGGTTAGCCAAACTTGATGACCGTATAAATAGATCTCGCCGGTATAGATATAGATATTTTAATAATGGACCTGTGCCCTAATTGGGCCTTTCAATACGCCCAACTTGGTGAGAGTCTGCCCCTCCACCAAACACCCGGTATATTTTTATTCAATATTTATATTATTTATTAATAAATTACTCATAATATGTATTACGGAGTTTCATTATCCGGAAACCTTTCATTGGTCGTAATTTACTTGGAATTTCAATCAATTCAAACTGTTTTCAAAGGATAACAGAACCATAAGAATCCGACCTATAATTATTGGTATTAGCAATATGGATGAAATATTGCCAGAAAATGTCCATGAAACATTACACAGAAATGTCTGTGAAACACTACAAAATGCGACATTTTCACATATATATATGTTTCAGCAATATTACAAATATGTTTCAAAATATAAAGGAAATATTGTAATCTTACAAAGTAGTATTTCTGAAATATTTCCGGAACTATACTGTGCTGTGTGGTGGGTCACCCTCGAAAACGAGACGGCATTGATTTTGAGCATTTGAAGTCATGAAGATAAAACACTCAGACACGTTAACTCTGACTTTGTTTTTGAGGAGGACACTTATTATAATTACCTTGTTTACATTGAATTTCACTTCGAAGTGGAAGCAGTGAAACAAGAAATCTTCATCTGCAATCCCTTGGGTAGGGTAAAACTCATCCCTAAAGAGTGATATAGAGGTATTTTATTCTGAAGGCCTCTCGATCCTGATCACAACCGCCGAGTTTCAAACCTCTGCTGTCATTCCTGTTGATATGATTTCAGTGTGTCACTGGATCGACGCATTATAATAGGTGAAAGACAAAAAAAAATAATTAGAATTCCATTTTCAGGGGTTCAGCCTTGCTTGGATGGAAACTAATTTGTGTCATAATTTTAGTTTCGAAAAGTCAATAAGCGTGACCTGGAAATTCACCTGAAAACAATTTCTCTCTAGTAAAAATAATGCTTCTTCTATAAAAGAAACTTGGCAGTTGTGATCAGTGCCTCAAATAGGTCCTTCAAAATAACGTCCCCCATGCCATTTAAGATTTAAACTCACCCCGAGTTTCACCCTGCCCAAGAGGTTGAAGATGAGGGGTTTACTTATACGCCTAATAAAAGTGACCCCTCAAAAACAAGTTGACTTTGTCTGAGTATTTTATTTTTATATATGACATATTATTATTAAATGCCAAAAATCATAATGCCGTTTGGTTTTCGGGGTCACCCTGCATGTATAGTATTATTATTATCATTATTAGTATTAATTTTTATTTTCAAAGTGTTCGTTCAAATCAAAACCAACCAACATTTATTGAACTTTATTATATTAAACACTGTTAACTGTCTACTTGATCGGCTAATATTTATAAACCATTACATTATATAGTTTATAGTACCTATATACAGATCTAGATATAGATAATAATTTCAAAGAAGTATGGGCAAGGAGCGTTATACTAAACAAAGACCGCAAATATTAGCCTAGTTTATACCGACAACTTGGTCCGCGGACCAAGTACCAAATTCGGACTATATCCGAACCAAATATTTGGTTCGAATGGTGTAAACAGTTGCGGACTAAGCTGTTCCGCTCTTGGTTCGGTATTCGCCAGCAGGTGTACCGAACTAAATTTGGTCTGGATTTGGTTCGATCTTGATCAAAATTATGAGGCTATGTTGATTGTTATTATTGTGAATTGTGTTGGTTCTGAGCTGCTTAGGCAATCTGAGCGTACTTACTTATGTGTTTTTTGGTTACGAATGGTGTTGATAAATAATTTCGACTTGTTTTTGACATTTGACGAATTGCGCGCGTACTCATTTAGTTCACGCGTTGCAAGACGGTGTAAACGGGCACGAAGCAAGCTTTGGTCCTACCGTACTATCCCCACTCACTTGGTCCTATCGGACCGAACTAAACGAGTAATCGGTGTAAACTAGGCTATTGGTACCTGCAAATTGTAGCAGGTACGCAATATATTCTTTATGGGCCCATTCTTCTTTGAATTCACTTTACTAACCCAAACCAACCCATAATGTCTGGTTATTTTGTAAAAAACCACGTTTTACCAAAATAGCTTCGTTGCAAAGATCGATCTATCGATATCCTTGAAATTATACAGAATGAGAGACGATGTCACCAGCGATGTCATTCAAAATTTTAAAAAAATGCGTTCCTGTCGACTCATTTTGTGTACTTACGATAAGCGATTTCAAAAAATTGATCAAAAAAATCACACATATAAGCCTAGTTTACATCGATAACTCGTTTAGTTCGGTCCGATAGGACCAAGCTGGTGGGGATAGTACGGTAGGACCAATGCTTGCTTCCTGCCCGTTTACACCGTCTTGCAACGCGTGAACTAAATGTGTACGCCCGCAATTTGTCAAATGTCGAAATTATTCATCAACACAATTCGTAACCAAAAAAAACATGAGTAAGTACTCTCAGATTGCCTTAAAAACTCAGAACCAACACAATTCACAATAATAACAATCAATATAACCTCAAAATTTTGATCCAGATCGAACCAAGTTTAGTTCGGTACACTTGCTGGCGAGTACCGAACCAAGTGCGGACCAGCTTAGTCCGCAACTGTTTACACCAATCGAGCCAAATATTTGGTTCGGATATAGTCCGAATTTGGTACTTGGTTCGCGGACCAAGTTGACGGAATAAACTAGGCTATAGTAGCCTAGTTTACACCGATAACACGTTTAGTTCGGTCCGATAGGACCAAGTGGGTGGGGATAGTACGGTAGGACCAATGATTGCTTTTCGCCCGTTTACACCGTCTTGCAACGCGTGAACTAAATCTGTACGCCCGCAATTCGTTAAATGTCAAAAACAAGTCGAAATTATTCATCAACACAATTCGTAACCAAAAAAAACATGAGTAAGTACGCTCAGATTGCCTTAGAAACTCAGAACCAACACAATTCACAATAATAACAATCAACATAACCTCATAATTTTGATCCAGATCGAACCAAATTTAGTTCGGTACACTTGCTGGCGAGTACCGAACCAAGAGCGGTCCAGCTTAGTCCGCAACTGTTTACACCATTCGAACCAAATATTTGGTTCGGATATAGTCCGAATTTGGTACTTGGTCCGCGGACCAAGTTGTCGGTATAAACTAGGCTAGTGACAAAAATCCAGCTCCGTATTTGAAAGACTGAAGTTTGATGTTGTTTGCTCTCATACGAGACGAAACAGATCTTTGGTGTTTCGATTAATTTCCATTCGTTTTAAACATAGATTAATTGGATAAGACAATTTAAAGCCTTTTAAACTGAAATACCATGAATTCAGAGCCATATACTTGTGATAATTCCTGATATGATGTTATTTTACAGAGTCGAAACGTCGTCAATGGCATTTGTGTGGTACATCATTGAAAAGAGAATGACGTTTTAAAAATCATGATAAAAAATCTAATGAAGTTTGATGTTACTCGAATACGAAACGTCGTATACACTTCTTGAAGACATCATATTGTTTAATGGAAAAAAATATAACTTTCAAATTTTAACTGTGTCTCGAAAATGAATAGTTCCTGAAATATTTATTTAAATTAATTTGGGCTATTTTTACAATTTACCTTGTGTTAGTTCTGTCAGATCTCTAAAAATAAGAAGAGGGAGGCAAGATTGATTGTTGATAAGAATAAGTTCGTCACAAAAAAAATCTTGGCTTTATTGTAGGTAATAAGAATATATCATAAACTTTTATGGCTACTTGATCAAGAACTTTACAAAAAAAATAAAAATAAAATATGAAAATGAAATACAAAAATCACTATTCTTGTACAAATCAAGTAGGTATTCTTCATGCTACAGTCTGTAAAAACAAATTTCTGAGACCAAAATAAGAAAATTTTAGGGAAAACTCGGGATTATCCGGGAGTTCTTAATCAAAATCGGGAGTAAAGTCTTATGACTTTGTTCAAGAAGCGGGAGGGACAGTAAGAAATCGGAAGACTCCTGCCTAAATCGGGGGGTCTGGTAGCCCTACCTGTTTATCTCGGAAACTAAAAATTATTGTGCGATAAAATGAATGGATCATCAATGAGCATAAGAAACTGCAACATTTCTTCCGTTTGACCGACCTCGTATCACTCACTATTTCGAAGATAACAATAGGTATAGTAGTTTCACTTAAAACGGACACCCTTTATAAACTGATCAATATTTAATTTATAAGTCAAAGTTTATGTTCTGGTTATTAAAATGATTTATGATCAAAGAAAATAGAGTTTATTACATAGCTAGAACATAGCACAGATTAACATTACTAATTAAAATTAAACAAAAACTGTCGAGTTATTTAAAACGAAGTAGGCGGGCCACTGGCAAGGCAAGGATATGAAATAGGTATAAACCATGCATGGTTGGAAGAGAGTATAAACATTAAACTAAGAAACCACAGAAATACATACTAATCTTTTTTAAAATAATGATTAATAGCACACCATCATATTTCATATTGTGGAAACTCATTTTTTTACGAAAAAAAAAAATACATGTAGACCTATTCACTTTCTTATTCTGTCTTCAATAGGTACGGCTCTGGAGTTAAAATTTAAAAATTATTTATTCTTTCAGGTGTAATTATGTTTTTGGAAAATAGACGTCTCTTATTGATATTCAGTACACAATCGTTATAACACGACTAACAATCGTCTTCATAAATATTCAATTCTCTTTTATGAGGTACTTTTAGAATGAAGATCATATTTCCCCTTCAGGTTTCCTTTTTAGATATTTCTTGAATCGTCCGCCACGCGCCGAAAATTCAAACCCAACCAACGTTGCCACACTTCAGTCAGCTGACTTAGGGACATTTCCGTTCTCCCCCAACTCGGCCAACTTTCGCCTGTCACACGCGCTGTCAAAACTTTTCACAATGGCCGTCTCGGCGCGATATGCGCACACGGGTCCGCGCACGTCCTATGGCGTCGAGTTGTTATTGTTGAGAGCGTTTAACTATTTTTAACAATATTATGTGTGTTTTTACGGACTTTTTACGCGAAAATCTAGCAATTAGTGGGTGTACAGTTTAGTTTGTTAAGTGCCCCCCGAGGATACAAGCGTGCAACAACCGGAATTCCCTCTTCAAAAGTATGTCACTAAAAATGGGGTATATTATGTTTCTTAGCCGTAAGCGAATTGATTTATATGCGATTTTCCACGTTAACTAAGGTTTTCACCATGTTATTATCATCAAAGTGTATAAAATAACCATGAAACTTGCTGATCAAGTGCTAGTTAAAGTGTCCCTCAAAGCCCTAATGGCTTATTTTTCGATTTGAACACATGGATCAACACTCCCCCGTCAGGTTTACAAAATGGCTGCGATCAGATCCAGCTTTTTATTTCACAAGTTTCGGATGGAATTTCGTGATATTTCACGGGGAATTTTGCGAAATTCCTCGATATTTTGCTTTCTGGCTTTAAAACGAACATAATACGATTGGCGCCTGTCGGAGAAAATGCCGTTGATAAAAATCCTGATCACTTGCCTGCCATAATACATGTAGTTCTAGCTACTTCAGTCACTTTCGTTACAAAATTCATTATTTAACCCCTTGAATAAACATTACCCAAGTTGTAATCTGGCCAATTACAACTGAAATCGATTAATTTAGTGAGTTTAATTAACCGAAATGCTGGGGAATTAGTGGTTTTTGCCCAAAAGGGAGACCTTGAGGTGGCTCCAATTAATTTTTCACTCATTGTCCGCGGTTAAGGTGGCTTTTTTTATTAGCGGGGGAATAATGGGGTCTTATGGTGTTTTTTCTTAGGAATTGTTTATGTGCCCTTAAATTTACGGGCCAGGTCTATGACCTTCGGACTGGCCCTTAAATTACGTTCGTGCTTCCTAATTTGAATTGTTGATTAGGCAATCTAAGATGCTTGATTTTTGGAATAGTTTTTTATTCATTTTGAGCCTGGTTTTGAGCATTTTAATGATTTCTTCATTCTTTATTGATATCATTCGTTTTTCGTTTATAATGGATTTTATTTCAATTTTAGTCCAGTGCTGTGCTACCTGTATAATTATCAATTTTCCTGTTATAAATTGATATTTTTACTGAAAGTGAAACCTGATATCCACTTGATTTTATTCCGGGATTTGGGCGTCTAAAATATGTTATATGTTCATTTTACCCCCTCTTCTTGGTTCGAGCCTTGGTTTATCACTCGGTTTATCATAACATTTCTTAATAAAAAATATTTTGTCCCTCGTTTTGTCCATTTGATGCTTGATCAATGTCGGTCGCTTTTAATTGGCCGAAAACTTTAGCATGTGTTCATCATAAGATTAAGTAGGAAACGTAATGTACCTATTGAGTTTCATCAACCGGAATTGGTATTTTTTGCCCAAAAAAGAGGACCTTGAGGAGGCTCCAATGGATTTTTTACTTTTTCAGAATGTTTATTTGCCCTCAAATTTACGGGGGAGGTCTATGACCTTTGGGTCCCTTTGTAATAATTTGAATTCTTTTTTTTTGGATACTTGCCTTGATTATTTTAATTAATTTTGTATTCTTATTAAGCGATAACGTTATTCATTCAATGTGTATGGAATGTGGTAGAATGTGCCGGTATAATTATCAATTTTCCGGAGATTAGGTATTTGAGTTTTTTAATTTTTACTGAATATAAAACCCTCGATAAAACCTGCTCTTAATCTCTTGCTCCGGTATTTGGTTCACTTTTAACTTTATTTTTAAGGCTTTAAAATGTGTTCAATATATCATTTTCGGAATATACCTACGACCTACACCAAAAATCATCTTGAAATTTGGCACATTTATTGATGTGCATAGGATGAAGTAGTTGAATCTTTTTGACAAAAATCGTTGAACTCTGTGTCCTTATCGTTTTGCCGTTAAATTTAAAATATGATAGAAGAGGATTTTCTCAAAAATAAAAAAAAATCAAATTCATTTTTGTTGTCTGAAGTCTGAAGTACATACAGGGTGCCACAGATTCGAGTGCATGCCTGGGGATCTCAGTTATTATAAGAGATACAGGGTCGATCAAATGGATGCAAAGTTGCGCATTTTTATGTTCAACAAAATGTCATTTTGACATTTGAAAAATTCCTATTAGGTACTTCCGAAAACGAAATTTCGCAAAAATATTAAATTTCCTGAGTTTATTTGAGAAGATATTTCAAAATGAATCACACTTTCTCATTGCCACTTTTTCTCCTCTACAATATGGCGGTATCGCATTAAAAATCTGACGTTTCGTTTTTTTGAGCAGCCATCATCAAGTTTCATCATTTTTTTAAGTACGACCAGGATTTTTTATTTTAGTTTTAGTTATCTTTTGTCGTATCGCAACCGTCGGAAAAAAATCTCATCTAGAAAATGATAGACTACCGAGTAGACTACGATTCAACTAAGAACTTCACATCGACCATGTCTTCGTCTCTCTCAGGCTATATGAGGCACCCACGCATCCTGAGAAAGAGGGAGGCATCGAAGGTGTATAGTTCTTAGTTGAACCGTACTCTACCCTCTACCAGAGAAAACTAGTTAGGCAACCCTCCTCGTCTCTCTAACACATAGATTGGTTCATAAATCCATCTTTATTCGACACGTTATTCTTATGAGAAAACCTGCACAACTAAACAAAACTAATCGACTGAACCAAAATCGAAATAACATCGAATAACTATACATTCAATGAAATTAAATCAAATCCACAAATGACATGGAAATTCAAAAAAATACATATAAGAAACTGAATCAATTTCTGCAAAAGATTTCAAAAATATAGCCAATGTAACAAACTACTAAAAATAAAAATACCTAATAGCTAATAGGTGAATAATAATAATTATTGAAAATATTGAGGTTGCTAAGGCAACCCATTACTCTACAACCTCATCTAATTGTCTCAAGGACGTCAAAAGATAACTAAAAATAAAATAAAAAATCCAGGTCCGTATTTAAAAAAAAAATAAGTTGATGGCAGCTGGAAGATGAAACGTCAGATTTTCAATTTGATACTACCATTTTGTAGAGGAGAAAAATTGGCAATGACAAAGTGTAATTTACCCGGTAATTTATTTTGATGCGTCTTTTCAAACAAACTCAGAAAATAATAAAAATCTCGATAAAAATAATTTTGCGAAATTTCGGTTTTGTTCGAATATCCTCGGAAGTAGTCAGAATTTTTCAAATTTCAAAATGGCATTTTCTTGAGCATAAAAATGCGCAACTTTGCATCCATTTAATCGACCCTGTATATTATAATAACTGAGATCCCAATGCATGCACCCGAATCTGTGACACCCTGTAAAGTCGAGATTTATATTTTTGTATCATAGAAGTTTAAGGTTTAGGTTTTTCAGTTTTTCAAAACATCACTTTTTTGCAGTTTATTGGCATCTAACGAATCATCCTACTTATAGTCCAAGAGCTGGTGTACAAGAATGTACAAGAGTTTTTTCTACTTTTCAAGGCTAATTTTTTGAAACGTGAGAATATGTAGGGTATTTTTTTGTAATAGAAACTGGAAAGTAACTTCCGGTCTAGCACTGGGAAGTTTTTCTGAATATCTTTGGAAGAAAACGGCACTTTTAAACGACAGTGTTGAGTATCTACTCACTTACAAAAATGCACAAATTTATCCTAAATTCGAATGAAAAATCTTAATTGTATGGGTGTTCGATGTTCACCATTGGTATCTTGGATACCTTGGGAGCTTGGGTTTGAGATACAGCGAAGCTTAAATGGGATCAGAGTTACGCATTTTGGTTTTTCGTAAAATGCCGTTAAACATTCAAAAAAATCCTGACTACAGCTACGTTTTACTTTTCATTACTTACCAAAAAAATAACTCACTCCTCGACTTACTCTCAAGAAATTAGCATTTGGAAAACCCTTGCACTTTTTTTCCACCAGCTTTTCGACTATTATTACCTTTCATTTCATCATCACTTGATATCTCCTTTTATGGCGGGTATTTTGGGCAATTTTCAAATCTTTATTCCAATATTTACCATTGCATGAACATTTTGAACCATTGACTGAGCCATTTATTTTCCCTGATATTTAATATTTACCGAGATATTTACTGAATAGTTTATGACAAATCAAGTGTTTTCATTTTTTTCTTTTTCAAGATAAATTTTCGATTATTGGAATCACTTAAATTGAAAAAAAAAAAACTATGTACACACAAGAATAATATTTTTGAATCGTATATTTTTTCATGGAATTTGGTACAGATCCACTCAGTGACGTAAGCATATTTTCTCTAAAAAATCCGCTAATATGTTTTCTAGATTTTTCAGCCTCTAAAATGCTCTGGTAGGCCTTGGTTTTTGAAAAAAACTAGGTGACGTATGGCCTCAAAATACACCTATCCCATCACTACATTAAAAAAAAAAAAAATCGTCAAAATCCATCCATAAATTAAAATCTCGATTAAAATATTATTAGGGTGGCTCGCTTTCAATTGGGCCACTCTGTATGTAGGTACATATTCTTTACCATGCGTCTATTCGGCAAATAATATTTGTTTATTTATTGTAAATGGTATAGATTTTTCTAAATAGATGATCATCATCAACTATTATTATAGGATAGGTGAGATAATTGTTCTTTTTACCTCTTCAAATTGCTGCAAACAGTTTTTTAAAAGAAGTTATATGTATTATTTTTCTAAAAATTCATACACCTGGGTAAAAAGTCCGGTCCGGTAGCTGTGCTGGAAGTGGTAGCTGTGCCGGAAGTTCGATGTCCGGTAGTCCGGCCTAATCCTGGGCCTAATGGAGTCCATTCCATCCCTACCTAGCAGCCCTTCTCACTACCTACATAAGACAACTGCAAACCTACTCATTTCAATTTATTTTCAAATATCCAAGTTCCTTCGAACTTCGAATAAAAAAATCAAAAAAAAAGACTAAAATATTAGAAAAAAATAAAATTAAAATTCTATTCTCCAAATTTGGCTTTCACCCGCTCCAGTCCTCCATTGTGCTTTTGTTTTTCTACTCGGTTATTTGTTATTTCTAATCCTCCTAAAAAAGTCAAATATATTTTTTTAGGAAATCAGTTTTATTCTGTATCTCTAATAAACGAGCTGATAGAGACCGTACACAATTTCACTTTGGCCCATTAAAAACAATAGAATTGTAATTGTTATTCCGAAAACTTAATACATTTTGAAATATGTATCATTTTGGCAGATTTTTGACTATTTCTCACACTCTAGTCATTTAAGTAGACATTTTCAAGTAAAATTCATACAAATTTACTCCTGAATTCACACAATTCTTCATTTCCTTATCCATAATTCGAAAGGGTTTTTACGAGGGTTTTTATTTTGTAGATAAATACAAGAATCTTTTCACTTTTCAGGAACAGTAGATACCAAAGAATACGTAGATTGTAGATACATCAAGTGCCATCATTCAATGTGGAATCGAGTGTGGAATTTTAGTAAACGCTCATTTTCATTATTTATTTATCTATGTACCTCCAATGATATTTTGATGGAACTCGTATCATTAATGATATTTTTTTAACTTTCTCTAATTTTTTTTATACAGGGTGATCCTCGGGGTGGTCCATGAGGAATGCGGCATAGAGTCACTGGAGATTTTTCAAGACAAAATAATCCGACTAAGCCTCGAACTAAGCTAAATTCAAATTATCCGAAAGTTGATACCGAGATACAACAGGATGTTGAAAATGGAATTTTATTTCCGAACTTTTAAATTAACTTTAGCACAAAATTTGACAATTGGGGGTTTTTTGAGGGGAGAAATCATAATTTGGCCTAAATTTGTTTGTAAGACTTAAAGGGCACTACATAGGTGTCAGGTAGGTTATGATTTCTCACCTCAAAAAACCCATGTTGTCAAATTTTGTGGTAAGGTTATTTTAAAAATACGAAGATAAAACTCCATTTTCAGCACCCTGGGAAAGTATCGACTTTCGGATAATATAAATTTAGCCAAATCGCATTATTTTGACTAGAAGAATCTCCAGCTACTCTATGTCGCATTCTTGACGGACCATCCTGTACAATCGAGATTTCCAGTAATATCTCGGTATAATTTTGAAAATCTGACCGATTTTTGAAAACAAACTCTTTTCAAATCATCCGCAATCCGCATGTCTATACAAGTTACCCTGTGTAAGAATGCCTGAGATTCTTATTCTTATATTTTTTTTAATACAGAGTCAACCAATTAAATCGTAGATTCAACATGTCTTTTTATTATTGTAAATGTGATTTTTTGAAAACGGTGTCGCGGATCTTTGAAACAGGATATTTTCGTACAACGCATTAAGCGATGATCAATTTATCAGTTAACTCCACTACTGTATATTTTTTAAAAATCCAATTTTTCAAAGTCATACATGTTCGATCTCGTTCAATTTTTAATTTTTTCAATTGTAGATAATTCCGAGAAATTCGTTAATAAAAATTGCATCAAGAAAGTTTGAATATTATGTAATACTTATATTCGAAGCGATCCGTTGCCAAATCATGTTCTAGTTTTCCTAGAGTACAAAAGTTATTCTTCATATTCATAATTGAGTAATTAATGTCAGTTTTTTTGGTATTCTTTGATGTTGTATTGTTGAAGATACGAAGTTGCTTGGTTTAATTGAAACACGTAGGTACTTGATTATTTTGGTTGCTTTCGAATCATGATTGATGATGATTACCAATGAATATCTTTTGTTATATTGATGATGAAGTACCCATGATTACCTACAAATTTTAAATTGATTACCGTAGAGAGCTTCTGTGTGACCAAAAGTCGAGCCAAAAGTATTGAAACATGTTAGGTATAGTCATAAAGAATGAGACCAAATTCTGGTTGGAACAAACCTACTGTCTAGTTATCCAACAACCTTGTTTATTTAGAAAAATGAAACATTTTTTTATTTACATTCGCCCTATTAGATGTACGTACATAACAAACTGTTTGCAGTATGTACTCCTTTTATACAATGTCAGGCAATGTAAACATTCCTGACATGATAAATATTCATATTTCAAAGAGACCAAATAGAATTAATTTAATCACTACTTATGAATAAGGTGGTTTTTGTGTATTATGAAACCGAGGGTGAAACCATCGAGAAAACCACTTGAGACTAAACAAATTGGATGGTTTTTTAAATGATGAAAGTACAGGTTCGTATTTGAAGAAATAATAGACTTCCGTTCTGCGAATTCTATGAAAAATGAAAACATATTTTGATGTTACTATTATAGCAGCAGGACCGGATTTGCATGTCGTTTAAAATAAAATGGAACTTTTCGAAAATAAGAATTCATGTATACAGGGTCTCCTTAATAGCGTGTACCACTATCTATCTCCGAATTAGTGAAAAGTTGCCATTTTTGATGCTCATTGGAGATTCATTCACTACCCACATATCCTACATGTTTTAATTTTTTTTAGCGAGGTACAGGGTGATTTGTAAAAATGGCCCAAATTAATTTCTTCAAATTATGCGTGCGACGTTTTGTATTTGAGAAACCATTGTTTATATGGGTCACTTTTATGTTTAATTTCAATGGATCATAAATTATTCATATGCCCATCAGTTGTCAAAGTTATTAGGGGCATAGTTCAAATATTTATTAATTAGTTTGTAATTTATTGTCTTGTTAACCCACATTCTTACATTACTAATAAAATAAATAAATGGCAAATGATAAAATATAATAGTACCAATCAGGGGAATGGGTTCATGGTAAAACATAATTTTGTTCTATTTTTCATGCCCATGTGCAGCCTTTCTGATTTTTTGAACATTCTTTAACATATTCATCGATTTTGGATTCGTCTAACTTGCCCAGATGTTTTTCTGTCTGTATTGTTTTACCTTTATTTAATCCAGTGATTATTTAATAAATTATTGCTGAGATCTTTTCCCTAACTAAACAAAACAGTCTCCATCTCTGGTAACCATTCCAGATTACATCAAAAAGATTTATGAGTCAAAATAACTCAATCGTAGCCAATTCCCCCTACAAATACAGTATATAGCACCTGTTTGAGATTTTTGTTGGTATATTGAGTTGAACAGGTAAAAGATAAGGGGAATCGCGTATTGATGTGAGATATAATAGGCCATATTATTATTTATAAAAAAAAAGGATTTGCTTTCACTTGCAGAAATTGGACCATCTACTTCGAAGGGGTTTTGCTCGAAAGGAAAAGGGTTAACTTTTTTGGCATTAATTTCTCAGTTCTCATGAAGAGTTGGTGAACTTAAGAGCACAAAAAGTGTACAGAGAAACACAAAAAACTGGTTCATTGGTTGAAAACAATTGAGTCTGGAAAAAAACTCACTGTAATCAGAGCATTAATCACATTAATCAATAGAAAGTTGATGTATAGAAGGCTCTGATAATACACATACTATAGAAAAAATAATAACGTTCATCATTATTTGTTGATTATTCACATTGCAATTAGTGACAAGGCAATAATTCGTTTTGTCTTTTGAGCAGCACATAATTTTCCCAATTTCAAATTCCAATTTCTGATTTGATCTTGTAAGTTTATCGTTTTTCTTGAGATTAAAAACAACCGTTAGATGTCTCATGGGAAAGTGAGTCGATTTTTATGTATTTCCCCTGGTATTTCCATAAATTAACTTAATCACCGATAAAAACAAAATTCGGAATTTCTGGTTTGGATTTTTTCAATTAATAACTTTATCAAATGATGTTAGAAGAATCGATAATCTAAGGAGCTACTTACCCATTCATAATTTGTATAGTTCCACTAATTATACTAAAAATTGATTAATCTATGCTGATTTAATGAGTTTACATAACCTTAATGCCGTAAATTCAGTCAAACGCGACCGCTTGTATCTGTAATTAATGATTTTTCACTGATTGTGAATATTGTGATTAAGGCGACTTTTTTATCAGTTCCAGATTTAATAATGAGGGGTTTCAGACCATTCTTGTTTATTTTAAAGCTTGTACTCTACGGCATGTTTCTATGAAATATAATTGGTTTCGCTAGCCTGGTAATTTTATGTGATTTTTAAAATAGTTTATTTATCACTATTCAAAACCTCTGGAAACCTTTTCTTATGATTTTGTATGCATGCCATTTGGGCCACGATGGTTCCATAATATGATGAAAAAAAAAAACAATAATTAAAGTAGATTTTTCTCAATTTATTGATATTTAATTTTATCGTACTTATATCCATCAAAATTTAAGTGCCCATATTGTCCCTCAATTCGTCTCATTCTCTTTTTCTCATTCAACTCAATACAATAATTGAGGAAACATGTTGCGTAACTGGAGGAAGGTGGAATCTCTTTCAAGGGAATCCATTAACAGTTTTTTTAGGGTTTTTGTATTAAAAGTAATTCGGAAACTCTCCAGATGTAATCTATTCTCAAAAATAGCACAAACATCCCGAAATAAGCGAAACCCCCACATAAATACCGGAAAATGTTTGCCAGCGAATCCAAATGTAACTTTGCAAGCATTCATATGACATCCTTTGATATATTGTTTATTTTATTGATAATCTAAGAAATCGCTATTTGTACTGTTTCAGGATTCGAAATCAATTATTTCAAAACATTGATAATTAATTTTCAAAGATGTCTCATGATTTTCAATAATTTACGACCGGGTTGACCTTTTTGTTTATCTCCGATGATTTCCAAATGTCTATGATCAACAAACCAGAAATTATTTTCCCTCGACGGATACGTTTTCAACTGAAAATTTATTTCAAATATCAGTTGGTGGTGTCATCAACTGCATTATTGGATTTATTCCGGATATTATTGAGGTTTTCCTGAAAATGGGGATTTTTGAATGTTTTAATTTCAATGTTTTATTCAGAGTGTTTGAACTGATTCTGTCGATAGAAACATAAACATCATTATGTGGCTAATAACTCATTCATTATCAAAGCGATGGGAGATAATATAGCATTTAAAATTAATTAGTCGAATCAAAAATACAATGTTATAAAGATTATTTAAATGGAAAAAGCACAACTACTTTTATCGCGTATGATAGAAGAGATGAAAATAAATAAATCATCTGTACAGCAAAATAGCTTTAGGTACCGATACGATTCTATTTGTGGATGAATGGATTGCGATTTATTCTAGCTGCTATTTGTATCAATGAAAATATCCGCTTTCAGTTGATTAATCGAAATTTGATAACGTGAGGTCTGCTAAAACCGACTCATTCATAGTATTTGGATAAAGCCACGATAAAAACAAAATCCGAATTTAATTCATTCTTTTATTTGATAAGAAATTTGGTTATTTTGTTTTTTTTTTCTAGCTGATGATGTTATCACCAAACCAGCCGCCGTTTATTTATAATATGTACTAATTCGCGGCTTTAATGATTTTTAAAAAAATACTACTTGAAAAATAAACATCTCAACTAACTGCGAAAAATATTTTATTACGTTGCACCTCATACTCCAATTTAATATCTTGAGTAAGTAAATAACAAAAATGTACCTATTTAGTAGGTACATAGATATTTTTAATAACTCTTGATTCTTGATTATTTTAAGTACTTAATTACAAACAAAGTAGAAACCGAGACCGTTGTTCTTTTGTTATGGATTATTATATCAATAATAGTTGTTCGGAAAATGAACCGACTAATGAAGTGACCTTTTGGGGACACCTTATTCAGGGTGTTTCATTAATATTGCGAAAAAATTCAGGGTGAGTTTCCCCACTTAAAAATAATAAGAAAACTTCATATAAAGGTGTGTCCGGAAATGCTTCGTTACAGAGCTACAGGGTGTTGAAGTTTTATTTTTATTTCTGTTTTTTCTAAATAATATTTGAACCAATGTCTATATTTCCATAAAAATCGGTATTTGAGGGCTTCTTTTTATGCGGAATTCGAATTTTAACTCAGTTTGGCTCTAACCTGTAGAGGGCGCCACCTACACTCATTTGTCCTGACATGTACAGCCATAACTTTTTTGGACGTAACCGTATGACATATTTGAGTGAAAAAACATATTTCTCCTTTATTTTTATGCAAAAAAAGGCATACTTGTTAGAAGTCGCTACGTGCCACCATTTTCGAGATATTTAGATTTGAAATAATGAATACATAATATGATAATGAAATTATGGCCGAGCATTGTGTTTCATTGATAGTGCCAAAAATACAGGATAAGTTTCCTCACTTAAAAATAAAAAGAAAATTTCATATAAAGATGTGTCCGAAAATGCTTCGTTACAGAGCTACAGGGTGTTAAAGTTATTATTTAATTTATTTTTTTTTCAGTTTTTTTATTTGTTTTTGTTTAAATAATATTTGAATAAGCGTTGTCGATAATATTACACAGAAGTCAAAATCCCATGTATTAATTATTTCAAATCCAAATATCTCGGAAATGGTTCCACGTAGCGACTTCTAACAAGTATGCCTTTTTTGCATAAAAATAAAGAAGAAATATGTTTTTTTACTCAAATATGTCATACGGTTACGTCCAAAAAAGCTATGGCTGTACATGTCAGGACAAATGAGTGTAGGTGGCGCCATCTACAAGTTAGAGCCAAACTGAGATAAAATTCGAATTCCGCATAAAAAGAAACCCTCAAATACCGATTTTTATGGAAATATAGAAATTGGTTAAAATATTATTTAGAAAAAACAGAAATAAAAATAAAACTTCAACACCCTGTAGCTCTGTAACGAAGCATTTCCGGACACACCTTTATATGAAGTTTTCTTATTATTTTTAAGTGGGGAAACTCACCCTGAATTTTTTCGCAATATTGATGAAACACCCTGTATAATTGCAGAGCTCTAGTTTGATAGATTTCTTCAAGATCTACAACTTTTATATCGCAATTTTTTATCTATTGTGCACAATATCCGAAATAATTGACTGTTCCGGCACTTTTTACTCACCATTAAATTCAAATTATTTCTGAAACTAATGGGTTATGCCATATTATGTTGAGCAATTGTTGTTATGAGGAATCAGGAAATGCGATTAAAAAGGGTCATTCCAATAAAAAAAATGAAACTTGGTCTACCACTGGGACTTTTCAGACACACAGGGTATTTCCATTGTTCTTAAAAAAATCATGGCAGTCCAAACGCTAAGCGACAATGATTATTATTCCGAATATACCGTTATCTTTGAGTAGATAAAAAAAAAGTACTCAATGTGTGATAGCTTCATTCCTATATATTTTATGTTTCTTTATTCACTTCTCAAGAATTATTGATCTCAACATGTGTGCACTTTTTCAAATGCCGCTCAAATTGACCACAACATCGTGATCATATTTTTCCGAGAATCCATTATTTCTCGTTTTACCTAATAATTATTATTATTTGTGAAAGTATCATGTCATCTCGTTATAATGTGTTGGTTATCGATGCAAAGCTGATTTTCAACCAACTCTGAGTACTTTATTCCTGGAATTCTCATTTATTTAATTATTATTAACTATGGTTTAGAATCTTGTTTAGCATAGCTCCAGAGAAAGCACTCTAGCAGCTGAAGTGGGCGTCCACAGAGTAAAATATCTGTCAGATCAGGACAAGCCTTAATAAAGGAAATCGCGATCCTCCTCATAGGCCCAAGATATAGCGTTGGAGGTGCGTTGCAGAAATATACAAAAATGAACAAGTGTCAGATCTTCTTACAACGTACCTACCCTACTAGTACTGGTACAGAACGCCTTTAAGAACCTAGCTGTTAGAGTACCGTACAGCTCAGTGGGAAGAGTTGAAGAATTGATTCAAGTGGAACACGCCTATAACTGTAGCCAAATTCCAAAATATGAAGACGAGAGATCATTCATGTTGTTTATCATACGATACCCTTGTCCTGAACAGTTATTTTATCTATATTATTCACCAAATCGCCTTTATTTTCGCTCTGCGACCCCATATTAATTTTTATAGGGTTTCTAATTTGTACATTCGCTCCGCCCTTTTGAAAAATTTAGAGTCAGTGACGTCATCGGCTATCACATTATGACCACTCTGTTGGATCGAGTTAACGAGTTTAGTTATGAATTCCTGTTGATATGCGGTCAGGATAACCTCCAATGGCATTCAATTGTCAAAATATTAAAAAATATATAAATATACAGCTATATCTCCATAAATTACGCTTTAACAAGAAGACCTGGAAGTAAAGTGAATGCTTGAGTAGCTAAAAAGAAAATCTAGTTACAAGGTATTATTGTGATTGAGCGATTTATTCTCGAATTACGCTATACACATTAATATCAATTCAATTTAATTAAACAACAGTGTAAATACCTACCTCAATGTTTTTCTCATTTTACTCAAAATTGTAAAATAAAAAGTGATGAGGTTGTGAATGCCTATGCAACCAATTATACAGTGGGCTGCTAAGCCTTGCATGAAAGTAATGTTGCCAAATTGTAACTATGTAATGTAATGGCTGTTATGCGATGACGCGGCCAATTTGAAATACTTATTTAACAATATTTACGTCGCTTTGCCTCATTATGCTACACTCTGTATGTATATTTTTATATGTACCAGTTTTTTTGTTGAAATTTGAACATAGTATAATTGAATTTATCTATTATCACTAAAAAATAGTCTTCAATTATTGGCGGAAATTTTTATTCCCAGTCTGCAATAAGAAATGTAGCCCGATAATTATTATTGTTCCTTCCGGCAGGTTTATTACAAAACTCATTACTTAACTTGAGTTAAGAATAATTCAACATAATGGCTTATTATGAAAAGCATACTGAAAGTAATGATTTATGTATTTATGATATTTAATTACACCAAACGTCGTAAAATATAAATTTTAATTAAAACGGCTTACTGGTTTTCAATTATAGTTTAAATCATGTGAATTATTGCAAACTTATCGATTTCATTTGTTTATGTTTATATTTTAGAAATATTATGATGTACGTATTGCTTTTGATGAGTCTAAGTGGAATAAGCCTTTTGGCAATGGTAATGCTTTTCAAATTGTAATTCTTAATAGAATTTAGAAACTGATGTGTTTCCATTTGAAACTGAACTATTTTTCAATTACTTAGTGCCCCTCATGTAGGTAGAGGTCAACTTGACAAACATAGATGAAAATCAATTCTTCACACTTTTCTCCAAAACAAACACGCTAGATGGAATATTCAAATAATCTTAAAAATGCGAAATCTCCGTAACGGGAAGCCGAGAATGAATTTATTCTCGGTAAAGTCAATTATATTCTTCATTATGCTTCACTATAAGGATGAAAGGTTTTTGGGATTTTTTAATTACTGTCAGCTTGTCTAATAGATGATAAATTATGTGGCTCATCCTATAATGGACATTCGATTATATTTCCAGTGTTACTTTAAACAAAAATATTTGTTGTTCCATTGTTGGATTGGCGTAGTACCACGAACCACGACAGAAATAGATTCTTGAAAAATATGATGTTTTTTGTTTGTAGTTTGTAGATGAATAACAAAAAAAATTAAGATCGGAATTCAGATCATCAGATTTTTTCACATTAATCACATATGATTAATTTATGTACCCCAAACATCCCAGGACAGGTCACTGACCCCCAATTTGGACCCTAACTGCTGCACTAATTTGAATTGTTGATTGGTCAGTTTTCATATTAACTTCCGCTATAAATAAAATTTATTGGTCTTGTAAAACACACTCCCTCCATCGTATGTGTAACAAATTTGGAAAGTTCCGTTCATTATTTTCAATGGAAAATTTGCGTATGGCGGAACGGTGTAATTCCATTTGGAAATCTTTCATTACCAATTTTCATATATTTTAAAGAAAATTTCGGGGAATGATGGTATTGTTGTGTTGGGGTTAGAAATGTTTATGTATATTTTACATTGGAGTTCTGTGATTATTATTTTTAATATACGCTATTTGGTGATTATTATTATTTTTACTATTTCCTTGGACATGCGAAAGTTGGGTTGTGAGCAAAAAAAATGGTACTAAGAATGTAGAAGCCAAGATTGCCTCTTCCAAATCTTTTTCCGTCTCCGGGACCATGAAAAAGATTCAGGCACACATTGAACGTTATTGACTCCAGTGGCGTACAGTAAAAATCTGCTCCTTCAACATGATGTAATCTAAACCAATTTTTTTTTATTGTACATGCAAATTATCAGCTTAATGGGCAAATCCTAGTCACTAACTCTTTTCTCTAGGGGTGTATTTCACTGGCCTGACAACAAAAGTGTTTGTTTTGTTAGAAGTGCTATTTTTTTTTCCTGCACGACACTGGAGTCAATTGACGTTCAATTTGTGTCTTGATATTTTCTCTAGTCCAAAATCAATCCACCCTATGCAAAATAAAATTAAAAATGGCACACTTTTTTAAAAATTCGATAAACTGAGTTGTAGAAAAATGTTCAAGATCAAAAATTGGGAATCTGACAGAGCACCAAACATTTCTAAAAAAACATTATCTCCTCTGACCTCTCTGTATAGGTGGATAATTTAAAGAAATGCACCGCTCCCACCATGTACGTGTTTTCAAAGAATTGGTCAAGGACCTCTCGAAGACCGCAACTAGATAGATATAATATTATCTTTCCGTTTCGAAAATATTGAGATTTGAATTTGGGTGATAATTTCCAAGTCGCCAAACAACTTTCCAGCAGTTTAGTTTATATGAAGTCTTAATTCTATTTTGGGGCGTGAAATACACGGTTGAAATGTTGACGTGTAATTTTGGGTAACCCTGTAGAGCGAGCTGTATAATACAGGGTGATCCAGTAGTTCCATCGTAGTGGCTCGCGGCAAAAAATGTAATCACTAAAACGGCCAAGGGAAAAACCTGGAAAATATTTTCAAGTTTCTGAAATGGTCGCTAGGGGGCGTAACAAACACCAAGTAGAAAAATAAGATTTTTATAGAATTTTGCCCGATGAAAATACATCGATGATATCATTTTCATATTAACTGACTTATTTTAAAAGGAGATGGTTTTTTTCTATTAAAAATTGAAAAAAACACAAAAAAAAAATATCAATTTTTTTATAAAAAAAAAAAATAAAATTGAAAAGAAATTTTTGACAAGCCGTCATATCAACAGGAATGATAGCAGAGACTTGAAACTGGGCAGTTGTGATCAGGGTCGAAGGGCTTTTAAAATTAGGTATCACTTGACCTCCTCCATTTGATATTCTGGGGGCAGCTATCGACCCCGCTCAGGGGTTTACAGGTGGGGGTGAAAATACCAAAAAAAACAAAATTGACGTGTTGAACCGATTTTTGATTAATCACCCAACACCTAAAAAACCTGGGTGGGAAGTTTTTCGTGCCCCACACTGTACTTTACTAAGTAGTATGAAACCACTGTGTGCTCCGAACGTACTTACACTTCAAATATTTTTTCCTTGATGCGGCTGCTATCTCGCTTATGAAAACTGAAAACAAACCATATTATATCCTCGCATATATCTCTGGCGTGCACTATATCTGTTGAGCTTATAGAGTAGAGTCAGGATCAACTCATGGATCAGCGCATAGCTTATCCTTGGCTAGCTGATCGATCTGAGCGCTACTTCCTAATTGCTCTTGAATTTCGTATACCTTCTATCGGAAGGGTGTTGTCAATTTTCTCAAAAGGACAACCTCCCCTGCGTTCCTGTTTTATCTGCTGATGACTCCTTCGGGATAGTAAGTCACTCCTCCCTTGTTTTGACAGTTTAGATGCTTGAAGTTTAACCTTGAAATTAATGGCTGGAAATTTTTAACCATCATCATCCTTGGGCATTGGACCAATTCTTGATATGCGAATTTGACTATGATGAATTTGAAATGTACCGCTTTTAGCAACTCAAAACCGCATATCTAGGCTATAAAATTTTCAATCGTATAGTGTAATTTACAGGGTCGGCATAATTTTTGCCCCTCTTCCGAATGAAGTTATCATTTTTTTCTAGAAGCACTTCGAAAATCCGGTAATAGTGACTTTTTTTTCAGAGGTCAAAAAGACACAATGACGTTCAAAAAAAAAAGTCTGATCACCTCAACTGGGAAAAAGTATAGAGTACTATTTATGTGATCAGATCTTTAATATTTAGATAGGGGAAAAAAACATGGAGTGTCTAAGATTTTTGGAGGTGTGTTAATTTTATCAAAATCAACCTACGACCTCTATTAATGTAGTAATCACTGATTAAAGAGCGCCAATCAACATCCACTACGTCAGAGAATACACTATCTATCTCCGTCTGTCGTATTGACTGAGATGACTCTCTCTCGGGAGGGTAATATGGCCCCACCCCGTTTGCGATCATACAGTGAAATTCGCGTCTTCTTTTTCATTTATTTAGTATATTTTTGGGTATTTCGGTAAAGTTTTTTTTGCTGGTGACTTTCAAATAATGTCTAGAATACGTATATAAAATTTCAAGTCATTTGAAAATGTATGCAAATTGTCCATTTGAAATAAGAATGTTGGACCACGCCCAGAAGTTCTGGAACACCCTGTATAGGTTTTTCCTTGTTTCACAAAATTCATGCAGAACCATTAAACTTTCATTTGAAACATTTTTTTCCCAAACATCAAATTAAAAAGTTAATGGGGTTGTCCATTTATCTATGAACACCCTGTACATACACATACAATCTTTTTGTGAAATATGATTTAAGTTTTCTGAACATTACAATGAGATATTTGTACCAATGTATTTTCGAATAAATTCTTCTTTGTTCAAGGTAAACCTAATCATCGTCCCTGGATGGCTCTTTTCGCTGATATAAACGCGAGCGCCCCAGCTCGGGGCCCAAGCGACCGTAGGCGCGACAAAGCGCGCCTCCACCTATTATAGATGGCCCCCGATTTCAGGGGCCACCCAGGAGAAGAGGTTTCCACAGTCATAACTTGCGAGGGGACGCTTGGAAACCCCGAGTTCCCTCGACAATTCCAAATTGTAGTTGATAGGTAAGTTCCGAATTGACATTGTCCGAAATCATCCCCAAATTGCAGGTTGAATGGTCTGTTGGGCGTTCCGGTGAAAGTCCGCAAGCTGGAGCCGTGGAACTCGGTGCGCGTGACGCTGTCCGTGCCGCGCGAGGCGGCGCTGCGTCTCAGACAGCTCGCGCAACAAAGCGCATCTCAGCTGCGTGACCTCGGCATATTAAGCGTGCAGTTGGACGGCGAGGGTATTATTTCGTTGCGTTTGCAAGGCGCTAACGGACAGCCGCAAGAGGTCGTGTTGCGCACAACGCAAGATGGCCCGAGCGGGACGAACGCTTTCAATTTGGCCGCCCTGTTGCCCACGGCAAGTGGAACGACGACGACCGCAGTGGCGGGCGGCTCTCAAGTGCAATTCAAGTCACCTAACGTGGTATGTCCGGCCGATTCGGTCGTTCCGCGCGTCGGAGCGAATATGGGGCCGCCATCGATGGGTGCCAATCCGGTTAACAAGCCCCCATATGCTGGTCCATTTCCGTTTGCCAGTATGAATCAGGCGATTCATAGTCAATCGAACACCAGCAGTACTGCGCCTTCAGCACCGCGTGGCACCGGCATGGACCCGCCCCCTTTTCTACCTCCTCCCTACCCGGGTATTCGACAAACACCACCTGCTAGCCCTGCACCGCCTGCGAGTCAACCTGTGTCGACAATATCCAGCCCTCTTCTAGTGAATCTGCTTCAGAACGATCAGCCGGGTATTACGTCAACGTCAAATATGCGGCCGCCCCCGCCACCTGTGAAAGTACCAACAACCATAACGGTGCCTTCTGCGCAGCAGCCTCTCAAGTCGCCTGCGCCATTGGGCGTGGTTAATTCTCACACGCCCTCAGTGGGAGTGGTCAATTCCCATACGACGCAAGTGCTAGTGAACCCGAATAGTAGTACAGTAGTGTCACCATCAAGCGCCTTAAGCATCCCTAGTGTAACGAACAGCAGTGCAGTGACGAGTACGCAATTAGCCATAAACAGTATCGCCAACTCTCTGGCTAATAGCGCGGCTAATTCGAGGTTTGGAGGGCAACACCAGTACCAACGGACGCCGCAGGGAAGCATTATTGCTGTAAGTACTTTTATGATTATCCCAATCGACTAAAATTATTATGATTTAAAAGATGTGATTCAACAGATTGTGATTCAGTTCCATTTCAGTATAATATCCTCACTGAAATTGAGTTTAAAAGTGTCTATTTTCTCACGAAGAAATGACTAGACTCGGTTAATAAATAATTTAGTTCACTGTTTTGCTTTGGTCTGTGTGTTTCCGGTAGTTCGACTACCGGAAAAAGGACCAACTTGACTAGAAAACTGGTTTCACCTGGGGTTCCACTAATCCTCTAAAAATAAATCAAATCAGTGCCCACGGTAATGGTTACAAATAGTTTCTTTTATAGAAAATACATACAGGGTGGTGCAACCAAGATGGGGTGGACGATTATGGGAAAATGATAGGAATTTGGAAAACTTTGATGTACATCATAGTTGGTCAAAAAGGCTATGTGTTGAAAATATACCCATAGTACAGGGTGTTTTTGGAAAACTTAACTATTTTTTTAATTGGAACGCCCTGTATGAAGGAGTTCTAATCATTTCTTCCACTTCGTACGATCATACATTGATTATACAGGGTGGTCAAATTCTGCGAACACGACCTGTACATAATTTTTTCAAATGGAAACACCATACATCATACCTTTCTGATATTCTGGTCAATAGTTTTTTCGGAAATCACCGGCGAGTACTAAGTTTTCTCATTGTACTACAAATAATTACCCAGTTTATAAAACTATATGCATGTCATCATGACATCATTGATTAATTAGCGGGTATTCAAAAGTTTTCTTTTTAATTCAAAGTATTGTGTCACTGACACTTAACTTGAAAATAATGGATTAGATATATGATTATAACACCGAACAAGTAACGATAAGAAGGCTCACTCTTCACTCTATTGTGTAGCAGCATCAAGAGACAGCCCGCCAAAAGCCATTCCGGAGCACATCGTTTTCGAAGCACAGAACATACGTGCCCGATATTTGAAAATCACAAGTTAACAGCGCTTCTCATAGTAAAGTGATAACGTCGGTCGTTGAAAAGACTGGCATTCTCGGACCGGATGGACGGAGTATGGTGTTGAGAACTTCGGCAGTCCTAGGGTCGGTTTCGCGTGCTTGGCAGAGTGATCCTTCTTATTGTTATTAGTTCGGTGACTATACGGGGTAGCTTTGACTAGTTATCAATATTTTGTTTCATTCGTGATATTGTAATGGCTTCATAGCCACATAATTTTTCGAACTGAGTAAATAATGATGAAACTTTGTATTCGCGGGTGATTTCTGAAAAAACTATCGATCAGAAAGGTATGATGTATGGTGTTTTTTCAAAGCTGATGATTTTATCTTCAAGAGAAAGTATAATATACAGGGTGTCCCTGAAAGGTGCGGACAAAACAAGTCGATTGACCTCAGTCCAAAATTGCACCGTTTCCGAGATACAGGGTGGTCAAGTTTAAAATTAAAAATCGATTTTTTACATTATTTACTTTTCCACATATTGCTTTTGAAATTGGTATACGAGGGTTTTGTGGTATGAGAAATTCGATTATAAAGTCCGTTTTACTGTGGCCGCTAGAGGGCGCCCTACACAGCACATTTTGTGGTTTAAAATGATTATAACTATTTTCCTAGTGTTTTTTTTTTCATCTTCAATCAAAGAAAAAGATTCTCCACACAATTCAAAGTGAGAAAGGTACTCCTGTCAAAGTTCGCTCAAGTGAGCCGTTGTCGAGATTTAAAGACTTCTATGCCCCACCCAAAAATTCCTAATATTCGCTTCTACACGCTGTATCTCGGAAACGGTGCAATTTTGGATAAAGGTAAGATGCTTTCGAACATCTTATTTTGACTTTAGGAACACATGGTAATTTTGTAAATAATTTTTTGAGACGTTCGCGTAAATTGAATACTTTACCCGAATCGACAACTTCAACGCCTCAAAAATTATTCAAATAAATTACCATGTGTTCCTGAGGTCAAAATAAGATGTTTTGAAGCAACTCACCTCTATCCGAAATTGCACCGTTTCCGAGATACAGCGTGTAGGAGGAGCAAATATTAGGAATTTTTCGGTGTGGCATGGAACTCTTTAAATGGAAATATCTCGAAAACGGTTCACTTGAGCGAACTTTGACACGAGTACCTTTTCCACTTCAAATTCTCTGGAGAATCTTCATCTTTGATGAAAGATAAAAAAAACACTGGGAAAATAGTTATGACCATTTTAAACCACAAAATGTGCAGTGTGGTGCGGCCACAGTGAAACGGACTCCATAATCGAATTTCTCATACCACAAAACCCCCGTTTGTCAATTTTCAAAGCGATATGTGAAAAAGTATCCAAAATAATGTAAAAAATCGATTTTTATTTTAAACTTGACCACCGTGTATCTCGGAAACGGTGCAATTTTGGACTGAGGTAAATTGCGGTGAATCGACTTATTTTGACCTCAGAGGTATATCGTAGAGTTTTGTCTGCACCTTTCAGGGACACCCTGTATAGGGTGTTCCATTTGAAAAAATTGTGTACAATTTGTTTTCAAGAATAAGTATTGTTTTATGGGTCAGTTGGTTTTTCGACACTTTTTCCATTTCGCTTAAAAAATAGCCCAACTATAGTCCTTTTTCAACTTTGATCGCCTCTCATTCCTCTATTATAAGTCTTAGACCCAACAAACCTTATCAAAATGATCGTACGAGATAGGAGAAATAATCAGAATTCTTATATACAGGGTGTTCTATTTAAAAAAAATGCAAGTCTAGTCCGCCACACATTTTTTGGGACACCCTGTACTATGACTATATTTTCAAAATATAGTCTCTTTGACTAATTATAATTTACAAAAAAAAAATCAAATTCCTCACTATTTTTCCACAATCGTCCACCCCATCTTGGTTGTACCACCCTGTATACAGGGTGAGCCAGAAATAAGCAAACGTCTCTTCAAAAAAATGAAAATTTCGATATTCTGTCTGTAGATTTGAAACGGCTCGATGTTAATGACATTTTCAAAGTTTCGTTCCTTTTTAAGTGAAAAAGCGTAAAAGTTGTGAATGTTGTGATCATACTATATTCATTTAGAAAACAAAATTAGAGTCGCTCTAGGTCTGAAAAAGTTGAACTCAAACGAGTTTTTCTCAAATGACATCGGCTATATTTTCTGAGAGGAATTGTTTCAGACTTGTCGGATCTACAGACAAAATATCCTTGCGGAAACAATGTTCTTGTACAAAAAGTGATAAAACGCACATCTATTTCGGACTTACCCTATATTAGACAGGGTGTCTCTGAAAGGGGCGGAAAAAACTATAATATACCCGTGAGGTCAAAATATATCGATTTGCCGCAATTTATCTTAGTCGAAAATTGCACCGTTTTCGAGATACAGGGTGGCCAAGTTAAAAATAAAAAATTCATTTTTATCAATATTTTGGGCACTTTTCATATATTGCTTTGAAAATTAATTGGTATACGGTGGTATTGAGAAATCCGATTATGAAGTCCGTTTCACTGTGGCCGCCCCACAATGCACATTTAAGGTTTAAAATGGTCATAACTATTCTCCCAGTTTTTTTTTCATCATTCGTTAACGAAGAAGATTCGCAGATAATTTGAAGAAGAGAAAGTACTCTTGTTAAAGATCGCTCAGGTGAGCCGTTATCAAGATATTTCCATTTAAAGAGTTCCATGCCACAACGAGAAATTCCCAATGTTCGACCACTTTTCGCGAACATCTCCTGACTCTTTGAACGAAAATGTCTCGAAAACGGCTCACTTGAGCGAACTTTGACGAGAGTACCTTTTTCACTTTGAATTGTCTGGAGAGACTTCTTTAATGAAAGATAAAAAAAAACAGTGGGAAAATAGTTATAACTATTTTTAACCACAAAATGTGTAGTATAAGGCGGCCTCTAGCGAGCTCAGTGAAACGAACTTTATTATCGAGTCTTTCATACCACGAAACCCCCGTATACTAAATTTCAGAGCAATAAGTTTGTGAAAAAGTTTCCAAAATAATGAGGAAAATCGATTTTTAATTTTAAAATTGACCCTATGTAAAGGTGCAAAAATGTCATTTTTAAAACGCGATGTCTCGATAACGGTTGAATTCCAGAAACATTATTTGTAGCACAATAATTTTCCCTCATAATTCAATAATAATTATTAAAATATCAATAATTATACGGTGGGGTCATTTTAAAAAATGCAACTTTGATGTGTATGACCCTGTATATTCCAATAATTTTAAATACGGAGTACCACAAATTCGAGAGTATGCATGGGGATCGCAGTTATTATAAGAGATACAGGGTCGGTTAATCGGTAGCAAAGGTGTGCATTTTCATCTTCAACAAAATGACTTCTAGCAAAACCGAAATTTCGCATAAACGTTATTATTATTTCCTGAGTTTATCTGAGAAAATATTTTAAAATGAATAACACGTTTTCATCGCCACTTTTTCTCCTTTACAAGATGGCGGTATCAAATTAACAATCTGACATCTGAAAATCACAGTTTTATTTTCACGCGACCATCATCAAGTTAATTTTTTTAAATACGGACCTGGATTTTTCATTTTATTTTTAGTTATCTTTGACGTCCTTAACTAAAAATAAAATGAAAAATCCATAGAAAAGTAAAGTTGATGGTGGCAGCCTTGATGGCAGCTCAAAGAGAGTGAACGTCAGATTTTCAATTTGATACCACCATCTTGTACTTCTTGTAGAGGAGAAAAAGTGGCAATGACCAATGACTAAGTGTAATTTATTTTCAAATATCTTTCTAAGCAAACTCAGGAAATAATAAAAACGTGTTTGCGAAATTTCGGTTTTTTTCGAATATCTTCGGGAGTCCTAGTGGGAATTTTTCAGATTTCAAAATGTCATTTTGTTCAGCATAAAAATGCGCAACTTTGCATCCATTCAACCGACCCTGTATCTCTTATAATAACTGAGATCCCCCTGCATACACTCGAATCTGTGGCACACTGTAAGTAGATAATATGTATATTTTTGAAATCCTCACAACTTTAATGAAAGAGATTTTTTGCTAACTTGTGTATCATCTGGAATAATCGACCGTTCTGGTTACAGTAGCAGCAAAAATTACAGCAACCGCCTAAAATTTGATGAAACTTTAATCCTGCATCAGTTATCAAAGAAGCGATGGTGCATTTAAAAACTTCAATTCATTTGTCAGTTTACGTGTCCTGGCGTTTTCTTCCAAAACATTGTTTAATGCCTTTTTTTCATGTTCAAAAAAGTCTACTTTTCTAACTTTTTTCTTTTTAACTTTTGATAAAAATGATTAGCACCATTCGAAAGAGGGACAAAAAGTATATACGTCCTTAAAATCTCACAATCATAACTAGCAAAAGATAGTCAAGCTATAAAATTTTGAACTTGTCAAGAATGACCAATTTTTGAAGAAATCATGAAAAATGGGTCATTTTTGCCAAGTTCAAAATTTCATAGCTTGACTATCCTTTGTTAAATAGGTGTGAAATTTTCAGGTAGTACATACTTTTTGCCCCTCTTTAGAATGGTGCTAGTAATTTTGATCAAAAGTTACACAGGAAAAGTTGGAAAAGTAGCCTTTTTTTTGAGCATGAAAAAAAGGCACTAATTAATGTTTTGAAAAAAATCGCCAGGACACGTAAACTGACAAATGAATTGAAGTTCCTAAATGCTCCATCACTTCTTTGATAACTGATGCATGGTTAAAGTCTCATCAAATTTTAGGTGGTTGCTATAATTTTTGTCGCTACTGTAGGTTATCAGTTCTTGAGTCTTAAATAATCGTAGTAGATAACTTGCGCTAAAGACTATAACTTTGTGAGCACCTATACTACGGATCATTTCAAGTCAAAATCCTTCTAGCAACTCAAGTCTGTACACTGTAACTATGAGAGTACAGCCAAAAAAATCTTGCTAGTACCGCGAGGAACAAGCAATAGTCCGAGTAGTCTGGACGCTCCTTTTTAGAAGTAAAGCGGAGAATGATTCTTTAGTCAAAATGATATCCTGTCTTGTTAGCCAACACAAACTGTTGATTCACTTCTTAATTTGACTGTGTGCACGTTGCTGAATATAAACATTATAGGTGAACAAACCACCTCTTCCCATCACCACTCCAAACAGCATTCCCCTTCAGAGAACACAGCCTCAAGTGCGGCAACAGCTGCAGCCAAACAACAAATTTCCGTCGGCACATTCGAAATTCGTTCCTTGCAACAACTTAGTACCTGCTAGCAGACTTCCTTTGCAAGAGGAACCACTACAAGTGGCGCCTCAAGCTTCACAAGTGACCAATATAATCAAAAAACCATTGCCTTCACCGCCTCCTTATAACGTTGCAATAAGAAACCAATGGGGTAATCCGACGGATTTTCTCGATTTGGCGCCGTCGTTGACCGACTTGAAACCGGATGAATTGGACGAGTTGCTACCTACGTTGGACCATGACGCGCTGCCGGAGCTGTCCGAGTTGGAAATGCTCGGACATGCGCTGAACAGTAACGCAGAAATGGACAGTAATAGCAATAGTAATCATTCTGAAAGTACAACCCATGTGTCCCAACACACGAGTAATCGTTTGATGGATGGCAGGAAATTTCTGATCAACCCTCTCACAGGTGAATTGGAGCCACAGTCGGGAGAAGAAGAAGAAAGCGAAAATGAGGAAGTCAAAGATGTATTTACCGGCCTTGCGTCACCTGTAGGTCTGTCAGACGAGGACACCAATTCGACAATTCGTCTTGATACGAACACAGATCAAAGTGATAGTGAAACGCGGTCCAGCACCGAGGGCAAGCATTCTAGGATGAAAAACTCGAAAGCAAGGCGCGAGGGACGGGATTCTCCCGCCCAAAAGCCGGAGAAGATCAAGCTGCGACTTAAGCTGGAGAAGAACGAACCGATTAATCCCGCTTACAAAGTGGACGTTAGTTTTATCAACACGCAGCCTAAAAAGGCTTCAACATCTATTATAACGACGCCTCAAAGCATTCCGACGGCCGGTGGAGAAGAATTGCGAGTACCACCACTTCATATCTCTTTGAGAGGGAGAAATTCGGCAGTTATTAAGAATAAGACGAAATTGAATCCGGATGGAACGCCCGTAGTTAAGAAGGCGAGGAAGTTGCAGAACAAGGTTAAAAAAGAGGGAGAACTGGATGGGAGTCGGGAGCCAGGTGATATTAGCGAACACAAAAAGGCCAAGAAATTCAAAAGCAATCACGAGCATAAGGTGAGTAGTCTTTCAATAATTATAGGACACGTAAAACAATGGTTTCGCAGGACTTTTTAATGTCAATGCAAGACCACCCAGACTCGCCAACCAACAACAGTGTCAATAAGTATCTTCACAATCATTTCAAAGAAAAGCAAAAAGAGCGCAGAGGCTCTGATTCGGATTTGGTCAGAACGAACAACAAGAGGTACGACGTAAACGGCGCGTTGGTGGGAGAGGAGAAAAAGAGGAGGTTAAGTCAGTCAGAAGGGGAAAAGAGGATTGAAGAGGATCAGGTCCCTTTGGTATTGGGGTCGACTAACGTGGGCACTGTGGGCGTTTTACCTCAAAAAATTCGGAAGGATAAGGTGAGTTTGTGCTTTGTGACGTATTTAATTCTCCGGTTTTTGGATATTTTGCCACAAATTATCTATAGATTTGGTTCTTTAAACCCGTTCCCCCTTTATATGATATTTGGAAAAAATTATTTAGATATACTTTTAAGGGATTGCGGAGTAAACAGTGCTACTGGGTGATCACATAACAGTAGGAATCCAACGAAAAACACACCCAAACTGTATTGGCGATTCAAACAGCTCAAGCAGCGCCACAGCGAAACGCGCGAGAACTTTCGAGAGCGTGACAACTGCATTTTATTCATAGCCCGTATTAGGTTTTCGCGCGTGAATTTATATTTTTGTTGTTCGTATCAGTCGAGTGTTTCGTATCGGCAGAGTGTTGTCAATTGAGAAATAGCGCCTCTAATGAACTGGAACATTTATTGGACGCTCTGAATGGATTTGACCGGCCTCTTCGTGAAGGAAGATTAGCTGTGGAAAATTTAGTGTGTGTCGGGATTCGATCAAGTTTTTTTACGACGTGGGTCCTTTGAAAAATTATGCAGATGATTGTCTTCTCATTGCAGTGAGGTACGCGACAACTATGCCTATTACGAAGTTTCTTCGGATATCGGCGAACATACGTATGATCTTCCATTGTTGATGATGATTTTTATCACCAATATCGGTGAGATCTTTCAATCAATGAAATATATACATTTAATAAGAGTAGATTACTTTGATCCATGCACTATAATCGTCTATTTTCTTGGCTAAAAGCCACTACACTTGAGGCTTTTTGATATCGACACCCTTAAGACTGCTGCCGATAAGTTTATGATTCCAACAATAATAACAAAACCCGAAAAATACCATTCAATTAGCACACTATAATCATTTAACAACGTGGTTTATCAAAATCTTTTCATAAATAATAACAAAATCGGGAATATATCTTCAAGTTATCAAGATCCCAATAGAAACAGCATGGAGACAGCTGATGTCTATCACGCTCTCGAAAGTTCGAGCACAAAACGCCAGAGGCCGCTTCGCTGACTCTTTGAATCGCCAATCGCGCTTCGATTCTTATACGATGTTTGACGGTGTTGGAAAATTATATTTTCCTCAACTCGTGCGCCACCATCTGAATTATTGTGATGTAGGGCCGGTTAAAGCGATAGTGATATAGTGATGGGGTTATTTTGAAGCCGTCAAATATGTAGAATATGAACTGTACAGGGTTAGTGATTATAAATGTAAGAGGGTGAGTAAGAGGGGGGGCTCTTACTTTTTAATTTGACGTCTTAGAAAAAAGTGTCCCAAATGAAAGCCTCATGGTTGAGAATGAAATTTTTAAAGAACCTCTTTCCACATATACATGGTGTTCCCAACAGTCTGGGCGAGGTCTAACTTTCTTATTTTAAATTGATACCCTATTTTTTCATTTGATATTTTATATTTCATCTTCTATGTAGCATTTAATATGCCTGAGTTTGATGTATAAAAAAATATTTGATATTTATAAATTGACTAATATTAATTTATTGTTATAAAAAAGTCAAATACAGGGTGTCCGGTAAGTATATGGCATAATTTCGGGAGCGTATAAGGGAGGACAAAACAACCCCAGTTTGTAATAAAACTTTTTTCTCTAAAGCGCCTCCTAACGGAGATATAGAGCCCTAAAGGTGTACCCATCGATTTAATGTATCTGCTGTAACTTTCGAATCGTCTTATACAGGGGGTCCGGAAATGATGAGCAAAAAAATTAGGAGAGCATCTAGACCGAAAATAAATGTTACCTTTTCCTATAAGTTTTTTTCAAAAATTGTTTATTAACGGAATTACAGGACGTTAAACTCAAGTTTTATTTGCAGTTTTTTTGGCCATGCCTTTTCCACGCTCATAATATTTTGCAAAAATCTCTTATTTGGGGCTTTTTCGGGATAAGGAATTCAAATTTGCCCACCGTTTTTTCGCATTTTGTAGAGGGCGCCACATACGAACCTATACTCCGATTTGAATGGTCCTAACTTTTTGGTGCTACACTGTGTGCGACTTACGAGCGAATATTTTTATTCCCCCAACTTTTTGACATAAAAAAGGTTTTACTACTTTTGTTTCGATAAAACTTACCGTTTTCAAGAAATACGCTAAAATAACTTTGCATGTGATAAATACGAAATTATGCTAACTTATTTTCAACTTTTAACATAGCATGCTTTGGAATCATGCGCTGTAAGAGGCCGTAGAAACATATTTGATTAGAATCAGTCTTAACCGTTGGTAATCTTTCACATTTTTTCATTTTTTTTATTTTGAGTATTTTTGTCATTGACCATCCTATCAGCGTAACAAGAAATTTTGAAAAAATTACCAACTTTCAAAACTAATTTTTCCGAAACTTGTTTCTACGGCAACTATAACGCGTGTTTCCAAAGCATGCTATGTTTAAGGTTGAAAATAAATTCAAATGATTTCTTAATTATTTCATGCAAGCAAAGTTTTTTCAGCGTTTTTCTCGAAAATGGTCAGATTTATCGCAACAAAAGAAGTATTCCTTTTTCATGTCAAAAGGTTGGGAGAACAAAAATATTTGGTCAGAAGTCATCATATAAGCGTGGCAAAAGGTATTGCAAGAAAACTGCAAATAAAATGCAACTTTAACACCCTGTAACTCCGTCAATAATGGACTTTCGAAAAAATATTATGGGAACAAGTAGCATTTATTTTTTGTCTAGAATTCTCACTTGAATTTTTTGCTCATCATGGGTATGGATTTTATTTTGACACCCTCACAGTGATTGACAATACTAGAATTTGTCAAATTCAAAAAAAAAAAAACGTGAATTTTTTTGAAAATTTTTATTTTTGTTTTGTTTTTTTCAAATTTTCAACTAGTTCTGGTATGGACAATCAAGCTGAGAGAGTCGAAAAATTTTTCAATACCAAAAATACTTACAACTGGTGTCTCGCCGTAGTATTTAAGTGTATTATTGAAGTAACCTGTAAAACTAAAATATATTTTTCTCGAAAACGGTTAGTTTTATCGGAACAAAAGAAGAGCACCTTTTTTGATGAAAAAAATCAGAGTAATTGAAAAAGTAGTTTTCAGCTCTGTAAAATGTCATCTGTCAAAATGGGGCCCAAAAGGTTCGGTGGCCAGTCCGTTCCTGGTTCCTCCCACAATTTAAAATATTGACTTCACTATGGTTTTATGATTCTTCATGGCCAACACAACATACTAACATTTCATCAAATTATACAAGCCGGTTCAAAAGTTAGAGCTAAAAAATTAAATCGATGGGGTACCTTTGAGGCTCTGTATCTCCGTTAGGAGGCACTATAGAAAAAAATGTTTCATGACACACTGGGGTTATTTTGACCTCCCCTATACGTTCCCGAGATTATGCCATATACTTACCGGACACCCTGTATATCTATGGTTTTGAAGTATTAACGTTAATGTCTGTGTAGGATATACCAAAACTTTTCTAATTTTAAATTGATACTCGAAACATAAATTAAAAATAAAATAATCTTATTTAAAAAAAATTATTGAATTAAATGCAGAACTATTTACTTTTATACTTTATACTTTTTTAACACTTTAAAAGAATTTAATGACGTGATGTTTACGTCAATACTTAGAAACCATAGATTTATTCCACATTTTTTTAACAATAAATTAGTATTATTCCAAATATCAAATGAAAAAATAGGGTATCTATGTTAATTTAGCTTATTTCATGGTGGTTAAGGGCCCGCTGAGAAAATGGTACCGTTCAATTTGACTGTTTTCCAAACATCACAAAAATATATAATCGCTGAAAATATTGCCCTCCAGTGTATTTGTTTTGAACTAAGTTTCAACAACAATTTCATTTCGAAGATCATAAAATGCTCTTCTTCTAGTATTGAAAGATACATCAGTCTCCTCCCTTTTTATGACAGATACGAAAAAACGTCATAGAGCAAAATGATCCGGTATCAATCAAGCTATAAAATGGCGGATAAAAATTTTAGCTCATCGTGCATCCATTCCAGATAGCGTGAATTGCATGTCTCTTCCAAACCTTTCAGTCTTACCATCTTTAAGATACATATGTTCGGTACCCGTATCAAGACACCCTGTACATTATAAAGGGTATTTCCTAATTGCGTACATTAAATTTAAATGCGTATTCCAGAGCTAATTCATGTAAATCTCCTTGCAACAGGTGTGTCGAGTTTAAAATTATTTAAAAAACTGTTGCCTGAAATTTCTTAAATACGTTATTTTGCCTGAAAAACCCTGGTCAGTGATCATAAATCTCATTGTCTTCAGTTTTAGCCTCCTCCATATCTTCTATCACATGCTTGATGATTCACTCCAATGTCATCAAGATCCAAGACTTACAGCCTAGAGAAGATGCGGTGTATAAAAAAACGATAGCTAAAATAACCGCTGAACATTTTGATGGTTGATTAATAGCTTTGTTCGGGGTGGGTTACGAACGAGTTCCGAATCAACTCAGAGCTGATTTGTATGTGCAGTTAGTGATATTTTAATAACTGCGCATGCAAATTAGTTCTGAACCCACCAACGAACAAAGCTAATTAAAAAATTAAATAAAACGGGAAAAACGGCAAAACAAAATCAGAGAATTCTGTAAGTTTTTTATGATGCTACGTCACTTAAGACTATTTCTGAAAGTCCATAATTATTATTATAAAAACTAGTATAGTTCATGTTCATATACATACAGAGTGACTCATTTGAAAGCGGGCCACCCTCATAACTTTTTTCAATTTATCGATCGATTTTGACGATTTTTTTTTGAAATGTATAGAAGGAAAAGGTGTATTTTAAGGCCATACATCGCCCAGTTTTTTCCAAAAACCAAGGCCTACCAGAGCATATTTAGAGGCTGAAAAATCCAGAAAACATATAAGCGATTTTTTTAGAGAAAATCTGACTACGCCACTGGATTTTTCATCCCCTGGAATGGGTCTGTACCAAATTTCATGAAAAAATATTCAATTCGAAAATATTATTTCTGTGTGTGATTTTTTTTCTATTTATTTTTTGTCAGTCTCGATTGTCTGTTTTCATTGTATTTTGACATGAGAAATATCTTTTAAATGTTTATATTCAATAATTTTTTTCTGATAGACTTGCTATCGCAAGAATTTCGAGGTAAAATACTTCTTGGTGCATAATAAAATCAATCTTCAATTTTTTAATATTTTTTCATGAAATTTGATACAGATCCATTTCAGGGGATGAAAAATCCAGCGGCGTAGTCAGATTTCCTCTAAAAAAATCGCTTATATGTTTTCTGCATTTTTCAGCCTCTAGATATGCTCTAGTAGCCTTGGCTTTTGGAAAGAACTGGGCGACGTATGGCCTATTTCGAGGCCATACGTCGCCCTTTCCACCTTTTCCCTCTCTACATTTCAAAAAAAAAATCGTCAAAATCGATCAATAAATAAAAAGTTATGAGGGTGGCCCGCTTTCAAATGGGTCACTCTGTAGATACCCACATATCACTCACTCTATTTCCTATTGGTCGCTTTCATGAAAAGCGACCCTCTTGATAGTTAACCGACCAATAGAAATGGTATTCGCAATTCGCAACTCGTGATCCGCATTGAGATTCTTTCTTCTTTTGATCCGTTTTGTCAATATTGGCACCATATCTTTTTTTAAGAAGTAACTGTCATTCACATCGGCAACATCGCCGTTCGCTGCATATATTCGCGCGGTTCAAACTTCTGATAAACAAAAAATTATGGTGGATTTTTTCAGTTTTTATAATATTTTTGTTCGGAAAAAGGTCTGGAGTGAATTAATATACAGTTGTGTGTATTTCCTGTTGGATTTCTGCTGTTTTGTCTCCGCCCAGTGGCCCTGTTCACTCCGTCATCCTATTTGTATTTAATCACTGTATAGTAGAATTTTTCTATTCTCTCAGCGAAAACAAGGGATCTAAGATTTAATTGTTCAGTGATTAATTAGATAGAAAGATCCAATTCAAATGTTCGACTTGACAATGTCTACAATACAAGACAGAGCGGTGCTTAATACCTCATTGCTTTCACAGATGAAAATCAAGGAAAACTTCAAATTGAAAGACCCCAACCGCAAACTATACTCAACGTCAAAACCCAACTCAATTCCGCCATCTCCTCCCGACAAATCAAAGCAAAGCTCCTTAGTGCCACTTCCCACCACTCTCGACATGGACATGGAGGCCAAATTCAAACAAAGCCTTATGGAAGGTGTGATTGGAGAGAAAGGAGTGTCACGACCTCCATACCGGACTGTGGAAGTCGTATCGCACGTGCAAACAGATGGAGCCCGGATCGGTAGTGTCGGTGAAAAAGTCCCAAAAAGCCCTTTAGATGAACAAGTCAAAGAAAAAAGTCCTGAGCCGGACAAGTGCAATGAGCGAAAGTCGATAGACTTGCCAGAACGGGATAAGCAAGTGACCTCTGGCGGCAGGTCTCCGAATTCGGGCGGTGGTCAAGGGGAGGACAGCGGAATCGAAAGCATGGATGCGTTAAGTGAAAAGTCACCGAACCAAGCGAGTCAAAGTCCGCACGCCGATATAAGTGCGGCAAAATCACAAGTGCCTGATATGCTAGACATTGAGGCGCAATTGGCTAAAATGGAGGGCCTGGAGGAGGTGAAAACCCATCCACCGCATATAGACAAGGAAAAATCACCGAATCGGACCAATGAGGATGTGAACGAGAACGAGTGCAACCATAGAAGTGATTCGAAGCGATGTTGCGAACTCACGTGTACGTTGGAGGGTAAAGAGGGTGTGACGCCCTCATTGGAGATGGGGAAGGATGAAATCACGTCGCTGACGACCACCAAAGAGGAGTCTTCTCCTACATTGCGAGTGGCTC
Source organism: Orchestes rusci (assembly GCA_958502075.1). Lineage (NCBI taxonomy): Eukaryota > Metazoa > Arthropoda > Insecta > Coleoptera > Curculionidae > Orchestes > Orchestes rusci. The sequence goes on along the minus strand of OY293313.1, from coordinate 7,101,082 downwards.
CCGCTCTCTATTCCTTTCCTTCGAATGCGGATAAGGGTGGGGGACAGGACTCGCGAGGTGGCAGTGAGAGTCCTTCGTTGACGACGGAGGATGAAGATAGTAATTTCGGGACTTCGACGGCGCAGGCGCAGCAAGTCAATAATAAAAGTAAGAGTTTATTGGAGCAGCTGTTGATTGAGATTCCGGAGCATGGCAACGCTGTAGCGCCTAGTTCGCATAGTCCGGCAACGAGGTAAGTTTCATCTTTCATCTTGATATTTTGTATGAATTATTTGTTACGAATTTAATCAATAACTGCATGGAATGTTGTTGCTCTTTTTTCTTCAATTGATTAAATTGCTCGAAGTTGATGAACAATGTGAAATCATGATACAAAGATATTGTTGATACATCGGACGTACGGAGTAATAAAAAATAGACAAAATGATAGTAGAGTGTACAGTGTGTCCAAGATAAGAATGTCTATCGTGGGGATCTTGGAAACCATAAGAGATACGAAAATGGATAAATCAGAGAAAAATTAGGCATTTTCGAGCCTAACAATATGCCGTTTAGAAAGTTTTAAAATTCCGAGTAGTTCCGGAGATATGACTAAAAAACCGAAATTTGCGGATTTCGTTTTTATTTTTTTCTGACTTTATTTGAAGAGATAATATGAAAAAACAAAAGACACTTTTCGAGCTCTACAACACGTTATAAAATATGGTATTCAGTACAGGGTATATCTTTTTCACGCGCCATATAAAAAAATCAAGATGATGATGGTTTCTCCGAAACGAAACGTCGTACGGAAAATCTCTCAAAGCTGTTTTGTAGAGCTTAAAAAGTGGTCATGAGAAAGTTTCTTTTGTTTTTCCATAGCTCTTCAAAGAACGCCAAAAAAAAAAAAAAAAGAAATAGGAACATTTTTACATTCGATGTACAAACTTTGGAGGCTATAATTGAACTGATCAGATTCCCATCCAGAATGGTTCCAAGTTCAGAAACTAATTTTTTTAGATCGTCGGTAAGGACAAGGGCGCTGAGCAAGCTAAATAGTCCCGAATTAAATTCCCCTGTTCCGAAAGCGGCAAAAACAGCGCCTGCCCCTGCCCAGACTGCGAAAAGGAAAAGAAACGAGAGTGATAGCTCCAATCACAGTGTGGAGGAGATTCGGAAGAGACCTCGAAAAGGTTCAGGTAAGTCATTTTTTTTATGGATTTTCGTTATTCATCAGTTGGAACAAATTAAATCACTTGTATATTAATCTGGGCTCACTTCATCTCCATACCTTTTATGGAAATCTTCTCAATTTCTCCAGGAAATGCTCATTACCTTTTTTATTCTTCCCTCTAGCACTCGATATACAGTGCTTTTCTTTAATGTCCCCCCCCCTTTTATTTTTTGAACGGCTCAGCTTAGAGACTTCAAATTCTAAGTGATGAAATACAAGCATGTTTACTATGTTTTGACATACAATTGACATATGAAAAATTCAAGTCTTGGAATGTTTTTTTAAATAGGAATAGGGGTCATGTGACACCTCATTTTGAAGGTCCTGATGAGTAATCTATAACCCCAAAATATTGAGTCGATATCTTCAAGTACTACAAAATGGCGGTTCATTCAATTACTACATAGATACATACACTTTTGAAAAAAATTCGTGAAGTTCAATTCAAAAGATGCTGGAAATATTCTTGACATAAAGTTTGGGTTAGGAATAAATTACAAAAATGTCAAAAAAGCATCTTTTGAATTGAACTTGACGATTTTTTTTAAAAATTGTATGTATCAATGTTAGTAATTAAATGTACCGCCATTTTGTAGTACTTGAAGATATCGACGCAATATTCTAGGGTTATAAAGTACTCATCAGGACCTTCATAACGAGGTGTCACATGACCCCTATTCCTATTTAAAAAAACATTCCAAGATGGTGCCCAGCCGCCATCTTGAATTTTTCATATGTCAATTTTATGTCAAAACATAGTAAACATGCTTGTATTGCATCACTTAGAATTTGAAGTCTCTAAGTTGAGCCGTTCAAAAAATAGAAGGGGGGGGGGACAAAGAAAAGCACTGTATGTAAGGCTTACATTAAATTTCATTTCAAAGTCGAAGTGACAGATTTCCGCTTGACAAACGGGAATCATATGCTACCATCTACATTGTATCTGTGTTCAAAGTCACGCTTACGTCAAAAAATATAATGTGGAAGGTCGCATATAATTCCCATTTAGAAGCGTAAATTTGACAGTTCCACTTCGAAATGAAATTGAATGTAAATCAGTTAATATGGTACTGGTAATTTTATTTCTCATGCAAGTTCCCCATCAGCGGAATCGTTAATTCGCGTATCCGTTTTGTCAAAAGGATTGTTGGCAGCGATATGTACGAATTCTTAGGCTGGCTCTTGACCCCAGACAGAGTTTAATTTTCCAATTCGATGGTAACCGTTTTGTTTAGATTGAAACATCTCTTCAAGATTTTATTTAGGATTTCGAAATACCAGTATTTTCTTCTGAAAATTAAAAAAGCTGAAGTACGGCAACACACCAAAATTGGGTCCGCCCCTATCGATCGGATTTGGTCTTCTTATTCATTCATATTTCGTCTCATTGGCGTCTCTTGTTTTTTGAGTGGGGTTTGGTGTTGATTTTGTGAATTTTTATTGTGTTTTGATTCTGGTTTAGTTTGTAGTACTTCATTGTTCACTTATATGGTATACTGAAATGACTCGCAAGTGTCAATCTTGCAGTAAATGAGAATTTAAGAGTTCTGTAAAATATTTACGCCACTGGCAGCATCGCGTGTAGTAACCGAAGCACATTCTAGTGGGGTGCAAACGTATTCCCACTCAGTGCCCCGCTCAACTCCTCCTCACGTCTCTTCTATGTTCGGTGTTGGCCACACAATTTTTCATAGTTATGAATGATATGTTTCATCTATAGTTATTAGATCATTGGGTAAAACTATTTATTTTCTGAAATATGTTTGGGAGGTCATTGACCAAATGACCCTATGGAGGAGCCGCCCTTGCGCTAAGGTCAAACTCAAACTAACACAAAAGTAAAATGTACCATATTGGTCGCTGAGGCTAATCTAAAATCTGCAATACCTTATCAATAAACAAAAGGAAAATTCCAAATATTTCACAAAAAACGATTATGTACCATAAAAATTGTTTTCTACTCAGAAATGGACGCCAAAATGTCACAAAATCAATCAAATTGTATTTTTTTTTTTTCATATTCAAGGTATGAACACTACAAATACAGTATCCGGCGAAATTGGTTTCAAATCTCACTCTTATTAAAAAAAAAATGAAAAGTCATATTTCGTTTAAGTTCACAACTGTTTTTGTTCATCAGAAGCGGCAGATGTGGTGAAATCATCAAAGCAGCAAGGAAACGCAGTAAAAAAATCAGGGTCAAAGGTAACAGTGCAAAATTCGCCGCAGGACGAGAGCTCCGACAGCGACGAGCCTCTAATTGAAAAAATGCGAAAGGGTCCGAAAACGGTAAAAATGGTGAAGAGCGGGGCTCAGACCGGCCCTTCGGCTGTTCCGGCTAGTCAAGTTAATAATAAAACTAATATACGGAGGTGAGTAAATGTTTGTGTTTACGAATTTTCTCGTCTATTCCTCATGTATTGAGTAACCTAAGTATGATTTCTGTTACGTCTATCTACAGATCAGCTAGGGCGGGTCAAGAAAAACAACAACAAACACCACAACCACCCCCATCTGCGCAGCAACCGGACAACAAATCTGCTGCGCCGATAACGCGCAGTCGTGAAAAACCCGTGCCACATGTCGTACCCAATCCGTTGGCGCACAACAACGCCGAAGTTGAAGCTGCCCTAAGAAGGAAGACGCGTAGTGCGGGTGAGTCTACCGAACTTGTAGTGTTCTTGATACCGCTTGCATGTGTGCATGTTTAATGCTTTTATTAATTTACTTTTTTATTTTTCCATTATTGCTTGTGCTGCGAAGTGCGTCGTGATAATCTTATGCACGTAGACTCTAACGAAGCACCTGGTTTGGTAGTGTAAGTATGTGCTGCTTTTTTGCTTATGATTGGGGTAAGTTGCTCAATTGGCAGCTTGCTTTGGTTTTTAGTGTGCTTTGTAGTTGTAGAATCTTGAATTGACCAACTTACCCTTTTAGTTAACTGATTTAAAACCCATGTTGCATTGTTAATTTTTCAATTATAGTAACTATTTTGGGGTATTTGCTTGTGTTTGATGCATTTTCAGAAAAATAGGAGTCCTAGAAATTAATTCCACGCATTGTCAAATCCAGTAGCGTTCTTTTTTTGCCAAAAAACCGTCTGACGATTGATTATTAAAGATCAAACTTCTGACCCGCTCATGTTCAAAGCGAAATGACTTTTGTAGATTAAACTCAAAGCCGAAGGAATTGAATGGGGTTACGCGGGATCTTTTTTCAACCATTAAAATAGCTACCTTGAAACACAAAAAAAAATGTGTGGCTTGTGATTCTGAAATTTCACTCGAAAGTGTTTTTGTGAATTTGCCTCTTATATTCGAGTTTTTGCGCACGCACTGTAGTCATTTTTCTTGATTTTTTGAAAATGTTCCGTTACTTAGGTATACGAAGAAGGTCGACATTACTATCAAGTGTTTTTACGTTTCGGCAATTTTTTACAATTAATTTTTAATACCGGTCGTTGAATAATTGTTAGTTTTTTTCACTTCTTTTAAAATTTTTATTTAATTTGATCAAGTTCATATCCATCTTTTTTTAGATTTTTAATAGGCCGCGGATGATTGTTTAACTTTTTATTTCTTGAATCATTTCTGAGTGATTTCTTTCACTTTTTAGGGATTGTACAATGTGTAATTACAATATCTTAATAATTATGAATATTATTTTCAAATGTTTCCCATAACTTATCCGCCATAGAGCAGCAGGTGATAATATAAATGAAAATTTCCCACCAGTCAATTCTAACCAATCATAGGCTTGCATTTTAACATGTTGCTATGGCAACGACCTAATTTTATCGGAAATCACCCTACTCATAATCACGTGACTGAAAGATTAATAAGTGGAAATCTCCCTGGCTTTGCATCTGAATGTAGCTCCCATATGATTACAGTGTTGCCGTCCCCACTCTCCCTAACAATCCCACACTGTGGTTGGTGCTCGGGAGCTACATCCAGCCGCTACTATTAAATCTTCTCAAATAGTTTTGGCATGAAATTTTCTTGCCGAATCTCCCGCGAGCTCGAATTAAAAATCCGGAAATTTGTTCTCGTTGCGAATTTTTCAAGAAAATTTTCAAAAAATTCGCAACTCGACAAAATTTTCGGAAATAATTCGAGCTCTAGGGAGATTATAAGTGAAAATAAGAACATTTGTCTAATAAATGTGGTGTCAAATGCAAGTCTCTGAAAAGATACAGAGTTTTGGAAGTACAACGTAGAAAGCGCCCTCTAGGATTATACAGGGTCAGGAGAAATTGACAGAGCGGTCGATTATTTCACAAGATATATGAGTTAGAAAAAACTGTCTTATATAAAAGTTGTGGGACTTTCAAAAATCTACATATCTGTCATGATTTGGAATATACAGGGTCTGGCATAAAGTCATTGCAGATCAAAGTTGCGTTTTTTTAAATGCAACCCCCTGTGTATTGTTGAACATTTTGATTCTCCCTTCAATTTTGAGCAAAAATTGTGATACACATTTTGTTCCTAGATTAAACTGTTATCAAGATATCGCGATTTGAAAATGACATTTTTGAACTTTTGAAATGCTATAAAACTCAAACGGTTCAAGATAGATGAAAATGGTATACACTTTTTCACCGTAACTTTTCAAGAACTATTCTGTTATTTGAAAAGAAGGTACTGTCAACTGTCAATTTTTTTTTACACATTTTCGCATTCTTTGACAAGAATTAATTGAATGTCCTTGAAAAGCTCTTCAAAAGTTAAGACTTGAAAGTGCAGACCGTTTTTCTCTTTCTCAAACCGTTTGGGTTTTATAGCATGTCAAAGATGCAAAAATGTCATTTATAAAACGCGATAACTCGAAAACGACTAGATCTTGGAGCATTATGTATAATAATTTTTTTTCTTAAAATTGAAGGAAGAATTGAAATATTCATTAATATAAAGGGGGTTTCATTTAAAAAATTGCAACTTTTATCTGCCATAACCTTATGTCTGACCCTGTATATTCCAATTCATCACGGATATGTAGATTTATAAAAGCCTCGCAACTTTTAACTCGTGTATCTTTTGAAATAATCGACCGTCTGGTTATTTCTCCCAACACTGTATAAAATATAATGAGATAAATGGCGGAAACTTTCAACATCTATTCAAGTGAATAAAAAATATTTCTTGATAGTTTGAATCAATTGAGTTCTCGTTTTGATAACCGGATTTTCATATTTTTTTTCGGTATTTTTACTTTCAAAGTAGAATATTTCGCAAACGACTTGAGATGTTGATATTCATCAAGAGTATATTTTCTACGTAGAATGATTGACTCTTTCCAAGTATGTAGTCGAAACAGTTTCATATTTACTGATTAGATTTTTTTATAAACATTGATATATTGCACCTTGGTGCAACAAGGGCACATTCACTGATGTAATGGACAATTTGCACATTATTAAGAAATATGAAAAAATATAAGGATTAGTAAGTACTGATGCCATTGATGTTCAAAAAATGAACCTACGACCTCTGTTAATGTAGTAATCACCGATTAAAAAGCGCCAATCAACATCCACTACGTGACAGAATACATTATCTCCATCTGGCGTATTGACTGAAATGACTCTCTTTCTCTCTCTCGAGAGAGGGTAATATGGCTCCGCCCCGTTTTCAATCATACAGTGGAATTTGCGTTTTCTTTTTATTTATTTAGTAGTAGTAATTTTGGGTATTTTGGAAAAAACAATTGCTGATGACTTTCAAATAATGTTTAGAATACGTATATAAAATTTCAAGTCATTTGAAAATGTATGCAAATTGTCGATTCAAATGTGCGATATCATCAAGTACGTAGAGAGCGCCCTCTAGGAATTAGGTTCAGATTCAAACCAATACCGCATTTGGATTTCTCACCTTCGAAAACGCTAGTATAACAATTTTGAATCGATTATTTTGATCCGTTTAAAAATTATTGAGATTTTTCGAAAATAAAGTTTTACTTTCAACACCCTGTTTCTTTTTAACGACTAGCATTTGCCACCACATTTACCAGACAAATCTTCTTGTTTTCATTCATTTCATCACCTGGGCTAAGACTCTGTAACTCGACAATCCGAAAGAGAAAGATTTTTTTGCTTATAACAGCGTTTGGCTACTCTGTAAGGACGTTGGCCTGGGACCGTCGGGTTCTATTGGTATAAGCCAAAAAAGTCTATAAACCCTTCGCTATGAAGGAACTCTCTCTCACCATTTACCAAATTAAAAATAATAACAAAATATCGCGAATATATTTGTGAGGTTATGATAGAAAAATTATCCTCTTTTTTTTTGGCACCATTCGTCACTTAAACGAAAAGCCGAGTCCAATGTCTTCGTTTCGAATCTCTTTTTCCTGCTCCTTCTTTTTCATAGTGAATTCAAGTTACAGAGTCCCAGCTCTGCAGCTCTATGTAGGGTTTCCAATCCCGGGATTCGGGATCCCGAACATTTTTCCATCCAGAAATCACGAAAGATATCCCGATTTTATCCCGAAATATTATGTTGTCATGTATTATACAGGGTTAGTTTTTTAAAGTGTTACAATGCGTTGTGTCAAAAACGGCTTCAATTTTTTTTTTACATTTTGGTGACGTGATAATTTCACGGGGGGACTCATTTCACGATAACATTGGGGTTTCCATGGTAAATGATGCAGGATAACTGTAATATACAGGGATAATTCAATTGAATAATCATTTCTGATCATCATAATCTCGTAACCAGTAGAGCAATTTCAAAAAAAAAAAAATAAACAGACTACATATTTTATGTAGATTCGTATTTTAAAATAAAAAATACATCATTCTATTTGAAATTCGATAGTTACCCCCCACTCCTCTTAAGGGGGTGATGGAACAAATGTGAAAATATCGTAAAATGTGTAATCCCGGGAATTTATCACGTTACCAAAACGTTGAAAAAAATTAAGCCGTTTTTAACATATCGCATTGTAACACTTGTATTGGTTACGATACAATACACATTATATTTCAGTGAGTATAAGTCCTTTTACTAATATAGTTAAAAAATATTATGTAATTATCATAACCCTACAAATTATTTTTCAATTTTTTTCGGGATTTCGAGATTTATCCCGGGATCCCGGGATGTAAATTAAAGAGTTTCAAAATTAGACGTCAATATTGTAACCATGTATTCTAATTTGAAATGAACCACTTCTAGGAGGTATTGGAACTTTCTTGGTTTCTTCACTTTCTTGTGAAGATATCAAGATGCGATTTGGCGGGCTTTTCAATAAAAAAATCACACATACAAAAAATACGTAAAATTTTTAGTAGCTGGTAGCTGTAAGACAGCGCTTCCTAGCGACTACTGTAAAATGCAAAATGATATTATTACTGCTCATAATGTAGAATATAGAGTAAGGAACACTCTTTTAATCGAGACGTAGTTAGATTTCGATTTCCTAGAACGCAGCTATTAACATTTGAATGAGTTCATTTTTTATACTTACAAATTCGAGTGTATGCATGGGGATTTCGTAAATCGTAAGAGATACAAGGTCGGTTAAACTGAGGCAAAGTTGCGTATTTTGATGCTTAACAAAATGCCGTTTTGAAAGCCAAGTAATTGCGACTACGTCCGAAATTATCCGAAAAAAAACATTTTTCTAAATGGTTTTCATTTTTTTCTGACCACATTTGAAAAGATATTTTAAAATGAATGGAACTTTTCCATTGTCACTTTTTGCCCTTTACAAGATAGCGTTATTGAATCAAAGAACCGACGTTTCGTCTATGAGCAGCCATCATTAACTTTGTTTTTTCAAATACGGCCCTGGACTTTTTATTACGGATTTTAAGAGCTTCTATGTTCCAAAACCAACGATGTATCGCATTTATTCGATTTTGATTCAGTGAATTAGTTTTGTTTAGTTGTGCAGGTTTTTTCATAAGAATAACGTGTCGAATAAAGATGGAAAAGGTCCTACCCTTATTTATGACTTTCCTGGTATATTTTGGGAAAAACGTTCGGATACGTCAATTTTTATTTTTAGAGGGACGTCTTTTCGTGTATGACTGTATAATACAGGGTGTTCCAAAAATAAGATATCGCATTACACTTGACATTTTTAAATGAAAACCCCCAATTTTTTTCCTATTTTTGGATTCTTCATGAAGTTTTTAGTAACTTTTGTATAATACAGTTTATACCTATCTTCAACCGTTTTAAAGTTATTTGAATTTTTCAACGAAAAGGTCCGAATTTTGACGTGTCCGAGTGTTTTTCCCAAAATATACCAGGAAAGTCATAAATAAGGGTGGGACCTTTTCGTTGGGCCACCCTGTATGTGTTACAGAGACAAAGGTTGCCTAACTATTTTTTTCTGGTATTGTTTTTTTTTCGACGGTTGCGATACCTCAATGCCTCAAGAACATCAAAAGATAACTAAAAGTAAAATAAATGATCCAGGTCTGTATTTAAAAAAATTAACTTGATGGCCGCTCAAAGATGAAACGTAAGATTTGTAATTTGATACCGCCATACTGAAGAGGAGGAAAAGTGGCAATGAGAAAGTGTAATTCATTTTAAAGTATCTTCTCAAATTAACTCAGGAAACAATAATAACGTTTCTGCGAAATTTCGGTCTTTTTCGAATATCTTCGGAATTAGTCGGAATCTTTCAAATTTCAAATTGGCATTTTCTTGAGCATAGAAATACGCAACTTTGCATTCATTTAACCGACCCTGTATCTCTTATAATAACTGAGATCCCCATGCATACACTCGAATCTGTGGCACCCTGTATACAGTATGTCCAGGGAATGCCAGGGATAGAGTACCCTATAGATCTGTATAATAGACTGAAAATTTCATTTTTTGAGTAAAAGTCACTATTCATAAAAAGTTCTGCTTGGTTTGAAAAGTCTATTGCCATACTTTTAATTGAAAATATTATACAGGAGGGTCGAAAAACAAGTAGACGTGAAATACTATAAAGAGTCAGATATCTGTATTTTTTGTCTTAAGGTAAAATGGCAAATAAAAAAAGATTTTAAATCCTTTCCAAAGACTTATTCTGAAATTTTAACTCAGTATTCCAAATTTTACTTTTATCTTAAGTTTTGATTTTTTTTCTATGACTATTCAATAAAAGATCTAATATACATCCACTTTACCTTGGTTAGTGTAACTCGTTACTCATACCAGTGACTTTTTTTTCATTACTCAATAGTTTTTAACCAATGAAATGATCTAATCTCATTACTCCACTGTCTTGTAGCCAATCAGAACATTCGACAAAATGTCAATCTTCAAATACATCATTTTGAAACAGCCCATTTGACTGTCCATACTTGTTTTATACTCACTGTCACATTGTAGTAACAACCTAACCTCACTTTAAGAAAACTAGTTCTCGAAAACTGCCGTCCAAATAAAATTGAATATTTTAAAGTTCGCTTCAATTATTGAATAATCATAGAAAAAGTATAGTATTCTACTCGCGGGAAATGGATATTACTCACTCAGATGATGACGCTACATCCTCTTGAGTAATATCCACCATTTCCCGCTCGTTGAATAATAAACTATTGTTTCTGATGTTTTTTTCTTGATCATCTCACGTATCCATTACCTATGCATGACAAAAAATGTAAAACATGTGAGGGATACGTGAAATGATTTAAAAAAGAATAAATTAAATTTTAGAAACCAAATTTTAAAACTTGACAGAAAAATGAAATTTGGAATACTGAGTTGTAATTTTAGAATTAGCCTTTGGATAGGATTTAAAATCGTTTTTCATCTGCAACTTTGCTCCAGAACGAAAACTAAAGGTAGCTTCTAAGAATTTCGCGTTTTCTTGTTTTTGGACCACTCTGTAAAATATTTTCAAATTAATATAAACTTTTCAAACCAAGCAGAACTTTTTATGCGGAATAAAGAGACATTGTTTTACGGTTATCCGATGTTAAACGGAAAGGTTGGTCCTAAGGGCACCACTCACATGGATGTAACTCTAGACATTTATTAAGGTTCTGTACCAACCTTTCCGTTTTTATGAGGAGTTAATTTTGGTAAAAAAAAATGAGATTTTTGGTTCATTATACCTATAGGGTACTCGTGGACATATTGTAGAGGATGATTATCATCACACACCCCCTCATTGCAAGTTTGACCCCCCATATTGCTATTTTTCATACACTCAAATTAACAGGACAAATACACCAATAACATTGAATTATTTTACTCCAACACAAATGAACGGAGAGGCCGATCAGCACGTTTTGTTTACTTACCGTTGATGATCAAACTTTCGCCATGCCTAGAACCGTTACCGATAATTAATCATTTCACCATACAAAACCAGCAAATACCCCGAACTGTTTCTAATAATTACCCCCTCAGCTCAACGACAATTTCTTACAGACGTGGAAAGCAAGCGCAAAAAAGAGGTGAAGTGACATCACGACGACGGCTGGCCCAGCTTCGCCGAGGCCGGCCACTTCCTGCACCGCCTTCTTCCCGCCTACGTTCCTCCAACGCCCTTTGACGAGGAATCTTCGTTGACGAGCACCTCAACCAGTGACGGTGAGGACGAGAGTAGTTTCAACAATGACGTCACCACCTCGGAAGAGGACGAATGAGACTATCTCAAGTCCTCGGACGGGGGACAGTCGGAATTCGTTTCGTTCGGATGATCATGATTTCGGTTCGGAGTAGGTCTGGGTAGTAGTTTTGGAAATTGCTTTGGTTAACTTTTCGATTTTGGCGATTTTCTGTCAATAGTGTCAATTTCCAAAACATATTATGTGCATGTCCAGACCAAGTGAAGTTTTGGTAAGTTTTCCGCTTTTTTCCATTTATTCTCACGGTTTTCTCGACAGCTACAACTTTGAATGTGCCTTTTATCAAACGTATAAGTATACTACAGCTGAAATAAATGTACAGTGATTTGTTTGGGAAATTTACCAAAAAATTAATCCGAAAATTGAAATCAGAAATGTGATATGCGCAAGCGTGTGGGATTTGAAAGAAGTACAGTGAAAACTGCAAACACTCTTAGTTTGTGATGATTGGTGTTGTGCATTGTGATATGTATTTGAAATTTTAAATATTTTTGCAAAAAGTGTGACTTTTTGTGTATTGGGATTGTATATTTGATAGTGCTTTATTGGATGGGTTGTATTTCTACTTTTTAGACTAGAATGTCAATATTTTTATAAGAATCGTGCGATTTTTGAAAACTGTGTGATTCGCACTCTTTTGCTTTTGGCACCGTGTTGAAATTCTAATTATAGTGGAGTTATCGATAAAATATTTGAAAATTGCCTTGATGTCAATTTGAAGCGTATTTCATCAAAAATATGCATTTTTTAATAAAAAATGACTGATGATGATCACTTTCATACTTTTTCTGTACTTTCTTCCAGCTACAACGTGTTTCTTCTTTTTATATGGGGTGGCTTTTTTTTCAGTTATCGCGTTTATATCTTCAGAAATCTAATGCTTTATTAATGACGTGACGTAATACAATCTACTTTATATTTCCTTTTGATAAGTAAGTTTTGATTTATCATGGCTTGTTTGATTTTTTTGTCTATATAAATGAAATTCTACCCAATGTCCTTTGATGCTGTCTGCTGTACAGCAACAGATCAAAGCAGAGGAAACTAAACAACGAGTATGCACGAAATGGGGTGAATTTACGTAATTTATTTCTAGAGCGTTTGTCAAATATCGTGCAGGTTATTGGTGTTTTTTTTTGCCTGAAAATTCCAGTGAATCGTGTGTGTACCGTGCGTATACAACAATACGTGGTGATGAAAAAAACCTTGTTTCATTTCCTCAAAGATATTGAAAGGTGAATATTACATTTCATAATGTTAGCAGTGTATAAATGAGGTCATTTTAAGCCAAGAGAATTTGGCCACCTGACATCAAAGACGCCGATATACTGTCGCTACTCGTTTGGTTTACTCTGATTAAGGTGTTTTACGACAGTTAAACAGTTTTTTACACTGATGATTCCGTTGAAGTTGCCCAAAAGAATCAATATGTTCAGTGAAATATTTTTTATTCAACAGCTTCATCTGCTTTTTCTTCAATTTGTATCCAAAATAGACAGGTCAGGTCTGACGTCACAAACTGGGTGGAGCTTATATTGATTTCAAATAATCTCGTATCCCATGGTAAAATCTCATAAGGAAACTTTTGTTGGGTGTTTTTAAATTTGTTACAACAGTGATATTTGGTTGAAAGAGAGTGATATTCACTCGAATCATATAAATTTTTGAAAAGGTTAGTTGATTTAAGTGTATAATTGATGCTTCAAAAAATGTCGAGCTTATGTTGTTGTTGACTTTTTAATCGGCTTTTTCTCAGACTATACGGTTTTGAAGCATGTTTTTTTCTTATTTGGACAATAAAAACTATCAAAATATCTGACATCATAATTTTGGAATTTTCCTGACAAAAACAAAACAATCTGTACCATAACCTCAATATATGTTGAAGCATAAATTGTCGTTTTTAAGCTTAAAAACGTTCTTCAAAGTAGTTCAAAGCCATTCTCCTTAGAATAAAAACAACATAACCTCAAAATGTTTTCTAGCTTCATTTATACAAAAAAAATCACTAACTTTGTCACAAACTCATACGATTTCAGTAAATATCACACTCTTCCAACCAAATATCACTGCTGGAAGTCTTATTTGCTGGTAAAAAAACTCAAAAACGCTCAACAAAAATTTCCTTTCGTGATTTCACCATGCAAAACGAATTTGTGAGTCAGAATAAGATTCACCCATCTTTGTGACGTCACGACTTGAGCTACTGAGCGTAACAATCTGACGTCTTCAAGGCAATTTTTATAACTTTCACTCCAAAAAAAAACATTTAAATGACCAAAATTGAGTCATTTCTTTCTTTTATCACCTTTATTATGCTGACTAAATTGTCTTTATACTAATACTTTATTACCATCACAAACTAAACCAGGTTTCCAAATCCCAGCGCAAAGAATTTCGAAAAACAAACAGCAAACCGTTCTAGAACGTGTAAATAGTTAGGCAATGTTTTCTCTGATTTGTACATAGTTATACATAACGATGAATATGGAATAATAATAATAATTAATAATAATACAAAAGCTATAGCGTATAAAATGGCATAGATAATAAAAAGAGAGGTGTATATTATAAAAATATTATTGTACATGTGGTATTTTACATACGGAGCTATACTTTGCATAATATATACATTATTATATTCGTTTTTAAGTCAATTTTTTTTCTTTATTTCCATTGTTTGAAGGTGTTCTGTGGGGGGGAATTGTGGGAGGATAGTGTGTTGGGACGAAAACACTGGTATTTGGACAAAGAAATCTTTCAATTTAGTTTTCGTATAATCGACATTCAAAATTCCAACTTTATTCTTGCTTTTTTGTTCAAATATTCGTCAATTTCCACCCGGCATTGTACAAAGTTGTTATGACATTTACTTGTTTTTATTTGTTTAGCCTAATGTACTTTGTTTATATTATTTATAATTTATACTTATCAGAAATCCAATCCAAATCCGTCAAAAAGGGCACCCTAGAAATAATTGGCACAAGAATATTATGTATATTGGCAGTTTAATTAATTTATTAGATTATTTTATGTCTTTTTTGACCTTAGCAGGCCTGTACGAATTATCGTTTTGTTTTCTACTAAACAGTTTTATGTTTAGGAAATTGTTATAATATAATTTAATCTAGAATAAATGCTTAGTCTGTAGGGATATTTTTCCTCTTAAATCCGGATTTGATGGGGCCTGTGGGATTGGATATGGATGGTTTCCCCCGTACAGAACACTCTCAGGCTTGTAATGTTCTTACTTGTAGATTGTGGAAAGGTTGATTATAAAATATACATTGTTAAATAGAAATACCTTGACATTTATATATTTTTGTTTTATTGTTTTATAATCTTGCTTCTTGGTGAGTGCAATAAGACGCTTTCTTTCATTGTAAGTATGCTGTGGAAGGTAGGTATATCAGTTTTTTTTTTTCTTTTTTGAAGTTTGAATAAGCTATCGCATAAAACTGATTTGAGTTGAGTTTATAATTCGGTAGAGATAAAGGCTCAATCAAATTGAGTGACTACTCGCTAGTCGCTAGCGTCATGAATCATCCGCTACTGAGCGAGTTTTAGCCTCCCATTTTTCTGATTTGAGCTCAAGTGGCACGGTGAGCGGCGAGTATGCTCAGTGTAATGACCAAGTGAGTTTCGTCGCGGTTACACTTGAATCCAGAGACAACGAAATTATTGGTTGCCCACAGTGTTGCCATGTCACATGCATAGTCTTCACAACCCAAACTCAGTTTTTCGACATTAAACACAAATAATGCGTAATTTGAATGATTCATCCAATTTCGCAACACTGTCGGCAGCCGATAATTTAGCCATTTCTAGACTATAGTCATGTAATTGACTCTTTTAGGACTTAATTCGGAATCGGGTAAGCATGCGCATACGTTAATCCTGAACTAGTTATTCACTGTTCTGAATGTGAGCCGCGTACAAAACTAGCAAACATTTTTTGTTGGTTTTCAGACAAGAAAATCAACGGAATAAATCAGACACATACGGCGGATGCAAGGAAAATAAAAACATCCCAAGATAATGCATTTGAACGGGTTAACGGTGAAAGGAAGGTGCATACACAAAACATTCCCCCTTAGCCTTAGAACATCATTTGTAATGCTACTGAACGGTCCCAAATTAGTGCGCCGCTCGTGATAGGAGGACGAACTATTTAGGCGTAAATGGTGGATGTGCCAGGGACTTGACGTTAATCTTATGCTGTGATCGATTTTTATAGTTTCATGTAGGGTATGTTCGGTCTTGATAATAATCTTGTTTTGGGTTGGTTTTACTCGTCATCAGAAAGTTATAAGTGAAGGTTGATCTGGATTTTTTTTTTCAAATTGTTAATAAATTACATAAAATGGAATTGGATGCGGAATGTTTATCATGACCTTTGGCATTTAATTTCTGAAAATGATTCGCCGTGTACAAAGTTAATTGATAGTAGGGCCGTGTCTATGTCCCAAGTGGTTTATTCGGAAGGTCAATTTTCGGATCACTCTTTCAAGTATTGCGAACGGTATCTGCCCGATTAGGCGAGTAATTATGGCTTGCAATTTCTGAGTCGTAGCTGGACGGACGAAGAGGAAGACTTTTGACATTACATAACCCCAAACAGAAAAGTCCAAGCTAGTTTCGGTTCAGGACATCGAAACCAACATCACTATAGTATTGGGCAAATACTGGTCACAATGCTGAAAAGAGTGATTCAAAATTGGACCTTTCTAGACCTTCGGCGTAGTCTCGACCATCATTTTTCAAAATTATTGTCAAAAATTATATCTCAATGATTGTTCTTTCAGGTCATTATGAAGATCCCGCCATCCAATTCCATTTTATGTATTCTATCAACAATTGAAAAAAAAGGTCTAAATGAATCACCCTATATTATGAATAGAGAACGTCAAATACAAAGTTGGAATCAACTTTCTTGAGGCGAATCTTAAAACTTTCAAATTCTTAATATGAAAAGATATTTTCCTTACATTTTTTTTGTATCTTTTTCTTCTTTGATAACGAACATGATTTACCAAGGATAAAATAAAATCTGATCGGCATTAATAATGTAATTGGTTTGATTATCAAAATTGACAGATACAAAACCAATTATTGTAAAGAAAATATCTTTTTGAAGGAAAAAATAGTTTTCGGTGCCTGCTATTTAAGAAGTTATCTCCAAGAAGTTTGTCTGCGACATTCTTGATTCATACACTTATGACCTTGTGACCATGAACAAAACATTATAAAAACGTGACTTATCATCACCAAACATAACATACCAAAAATTTTAAAAATCAATATCAACCTACCGTTTTTATAGTAGTAGAATAAAACTTTTGAGAAATAACATTCTAGGAAATATAGAAAAAACATTCTCTATTAATGTAAAAATATATTTTCAATTTAGGAATTGAACCTAGCAGACAGTGTCACTTAAGTGTGCAACATATGGGATTTTTTTTTTATTAACTGCACAACCAAAATACAAATATTGCCGAAAGTTGGTGCATGTTTGATAATCATAATAGGTGCAATAAATATAAAAATTGTACAAGAGTAAAGTCCCCTTATTTCAGAAAATTTGGCAAAATGTTATGAAGAAAACTTGTTTAGAATTAAAAGTTATGCCTAAATTCCAAATCATGTCCTCCGAAGAAAAAAAATATAATTTTTTAAACATTAAATATTTCCCAAAAAACAAAAACAAAACATTTAAAATGAAAAAAATTCACTTCAAATTAGAGTTTTTTAATATGCATATTATCATTAATAATGTTTTACCTTGTGAAAAAGAATGTTTGCGATATTTTAAAGTTGTGTTTAATATCGTTGCAACAAACATGAAGCTTGTGATTCCCTAGAAATTTAAAATTTAGGTAAATTTTCTAAATATGCTCAAATTTGAACCAGGTTATGCGAAATTGATTTGTTTTTGAATAATTTATGAAACTGTTTAGGGTGAATATATTTTATATATATATATATATACAGGGTTTTTCACTTAAAACTCCGCACGTCAATATCTCGGAAACGAATAGGAATATTTGATTTCTGTAAAAAGTAGTCAATGTATGAAGTCGAGTAGTTATTTTTCACAGTTAAAAAAATTCGACGCCTACCAAGAGTAAAGCGTCGCGACGCAGCGAAAATATTAATCGATTGCAGGGACTTTGAAATTACGCACATAAGAGGCCCTCAAAATCCGTCATAAAAAATCCAGGACCGAATTTAAAAAAACAAAGCTGATGATGGCTGCTCATAGACGAAACGTCGGTTTTTCAATTTAATAACGCTATCTTGTAAAGGGCAAAAAGTGGCCATGAAGAAGTTCCATTCATTTCAAAATATCTTCAAATGTCAGAAAAAAATGAAAACAATTTTGAAACATTTCGGTTTTTTTCGGATAATTTCGGGGTCGGAATGTCTTGGCTTTTAAAACGGCATTTTGTTAAGCATCAAAATACGCAACTTTGCCTCCATTTAACCGACCTTGTATCTCTCACGGTTTTCAAGATACCCATGATAGACATCCTTATCTTGGACACACTGTATATCTCAAAACTGAGTAGAATAAATGAGTTCGACTTAATAACAAAAAAGTGTATAAATAACTCGTACTTTTGCATGCGCGTAGTTTCAAAGTCCCTGCAATCGATTGATATTTTCGATGCGTCGCGACGCTTTACTCTTGGTAGGCGTCGAATTTTTTTAACTGTGAAAAATAACTACTCGACCCCATACATTGACTACTTTTTACAGAAATCAAATATTCCTATTCGTTTCCGAGATATTGACGTGCGGAGTTTTAAGTGAAAAGCCCTGTATATTTTTGGGAAATAATTGGATGTTCAAAAAAATATATTTTTTTTTCTTAGGAGACCATGAGACTTTTCTTTATAAAATTTTGCCGAATTTTTTAAAATAATAGGTACTTTACTGTTGTACAATTTTCATATTTTTTGGCCTACCCTGTATGCTGTTTGACTTGCAACCATTCTAAGTGCACCTAATACAGTGGCGGCTGGTCGGGGTAGGCAAGGTAGGCGCCGCCTCACCGCAGTAAATAGTAAATACCAAAATAAATTATTATCGTGAACTGAATAATTGAATCACAATTAATCAAGAAGATTTCCATTTAAAAACAATGCTTATTATATTCTTCATTACTTCTACCTACCAGTGGTGCGAAACTCATTCCTAAACACCCACAAGAGGACCAGGTCCTAGCCGTTGACCGCTGGTGCATTCAAAATAAGCGGCCGTCCCGGTTGCCTTTTCTCTCTGTTCCCGCGTGGTATTTTATGCACATGAGAAGGGGTAATCTTGAGAGTGGGGCAACGGCGAATATAAGGAAAATATAGGCGAATCGATTTCCGCCTTCGTCGCGTGTTTTCGGTGTCGACGCGCGAAACGGTCATCCCACAATGACATGAAGCATGAAGCATAGGGATGAGACGATTGAAACGTATAAAAACGACAGTCGATACTCTTTACCCATCTAGCGAATATGAATTGATTCATCAATACAGATTATCAAACTTTTTTAAAATCACTTTTGGCATAAAAAAGCTAGCCCGAGCATTATTCTATCTATACTCTTTTTCATGCAATTGCAGTGATGACTGCAATAAATAGTCGTTATTGGGGATATCGGTTGCGATTATCCATCCTAGGCCTTGAGCCCGAGAAAAACCAAACTAAATTAGACTGTATTGTTCTTATCAGGTGGCGGTGTTTTGTGATTTTGCCAAGATTTGGATAACTACACTACAATTATTGATATAATCACAGATTATCAGATAAGTTTTAGAAATTAGTAAATTAGAATTTCTGTTTTGATATTTTCATTTTTTGGGACAGGATTTGTCCACACATAGAGGTAGAGTTTAGTTTGTTTAGTAGTTGTCGTTTTTTCAGGATATTCATTATTTATTTTTGGCATTTTTACGTAAGTTCTTTTTATTTTCAAAATGACTTTGCCAGCTCATGACGTTATTTGTTCCTTATTGGAGGAACCGTTTTCTAGGCTTAAGGTTGAAGATCGAAATCAAATAATCGCTGTAGGTCGCCCTACACCCTCACTTGACATTTTGAAACCGGATAAAAAACAAGGGCAACATTTTTCTCGCACTTTTAACACCCAATGGTATAAAAGCCACGGATGGTTATGCGGTAGTTTCTATAAACAGAGCCTTTTTTGTTGGCCCTGTTTATTGCTCGCGAAAGGAAGAAATAACGTTTGGGTACTGCAAGGATATACAGATTTGAAAAATTTGTCTGCAAGTATTAGAAAACATGACAGCTCTAAAGAACATCTGAGCAGTTACTTGACTTTAAAACGATTACAGACAAATTCTTCAACGATAAAAGACGCTCTTCAAATTCAAACCGCTCTTTCTTTAAAACTTTATAACGAAGACGTTCGAAAAAATAGAAATTTGATGATGTATCTAATAGACGTAACATGTTTACTTGCAAAGCAAGAATTGGCATTTAGGGGACATAACGAGAAAAATGAATCTTCAAACGTTGGAAATTTCAAAGAATTTTTCAAGGTTCTGATTAAACGCGATGTGGAGATGCAAGAACATTTGAAAAAAATTGGTAACATATTTTCGGGATTATCTAAAACTATTCAGAATGATTTAATTGTATGCATTTCCGAGCATCTTATGGAACACATTAACCGGGAAATTAAAGATTCTATTTTTTTTGCGGTACAGGCGGATGATACAACCGATATAGTTGAAAAATCGCAGTGTGCAATTTCGGTTCGTTTTGTCAATGAATCGGGAAAAATTCAAGAAAGATTTTTAGGATTTTATGACGTGAGCCAAGATAGAACTGCTCTTGCAATGTACGAACTGGTATCGGCGGTTTTGCGTCCGTTTGACTATAAAGCCAAGTTAGTTGGTCAGTGTTACGATGGTGCGAGTGTCATGGCTGGTTCATTAAATGGCTTACAGATGAAAATCAAATCTGATGCACCAAACGCTTTATTTACACACTGCAGCGCTCATAGATTAAATTTAGTTTTGCAAGACGGAACAAAAAGCATTAAAAGCTGTCGTATCTATTTTGCCAGCGCTACTTCATTACCGGGATTTTTTAATCAATCAGCGAAACGAACATTTGTTTTAGATTCGGTAATGGCTAGGAGAATTCCTTCCTCTGTGGAAACAAGGTGGTCCTCCCGCTCTAAAACCATCAATATCATAGATTCAGAGTGGGAAAATTTGCGTACAGTTTTTACTGAAATTATTAACGATACGTCATCAGGAAAAGAGTCCATTTTTGGCGCAAGGGGCTACTTAAATTTTTTAGAAGATATTGAATTTTCATTTTTAACGGCTGCTTTCAAAAATATATTTGATATTACCGATTTATTATTTGACATTTTACAAAAAAAGTCTTTGGATATAACTTACTGCAAAAATCAAGTTTTTTCTGCCAGGGATCGCATAAAACTGCTGAGAACTGAAGAGAAGTTTAACAAGATTTTTGAAAAAGCGGAGGGGAGAATAAATAAATCTGCGTGCTTACCACCTGCACAAAAACGAGCTAGAATATCTGATGCTATTCCAGATAACAAAAAAGCCTCATTGCGTATTCTATTTTATGAAATCTTAGATAACGTCGTAACGCAAATAGAGGTGCGATTTGCGGATTTGTCACAAATGACATTTTTTGCGTTAGCTGACTCGTCAAAATTTAAACATTTTAATAATAACTTTCCCCATGATTTGGTTACTGGTTTGGTCGATTTTTATAAAGATGTTTTTGATAAACAAAGATTAATAAATGAGTTGTCTGTTATCTATCAGGATGAACAATTCGAAAAGTTAAATTTAGAATCAATTTTACAAAACCTGGTCAATAACGAACTTCGACAAATATTTTCTGAGGCCTATAAAATGTTTGTTTTGATTGCCACGATTCCCGTAACAAGCGTCGCTGTTGAGCGTCATTTCTCGTGCCTTAAACGTATCAAAACATACAGTCGTAACTCTATGAGAAATGAACGTTTGTCTTCACTGGCATTGTTAGCTATAGAAAAAGAATTGTTTCTTAAAATCCAGGCCAGTGAAAGTTTTGAAGCTGATATAATCCAGAAATTTTCGCTTCTAAAGGATAGGAGAATAAATCTAATTTATAAAAAATAAATTCTTTTTTTTTCTATGATAATATTAGTGTATGGTGAGGTTCAGGAAGGCTGTATGGGGAGGAGGAGGCCTTATTTTTTGCAATCAAGATACATTCTTTGTAATATTTCAAAATTAAAATAAAATGACCGCAATATAAATTATTAGTCAAAGTTTGGGCAGGGTCTCGAACAATGATTTGTCTGCTGCGCATTCTCCACTTACTGGATATGAGGGGAAATTATTTATAAATGAGGAGAAATCTCACGAAAAATTCGCCTGCGGCGTAGTGGCGGAACTATAATAGAACAATTCGAGGCGAAGCCCGGGGACCCGTGAGGTTGGGGGTCTACAGACTCTTTATTTAAGATTAAAGTTAAAGTTGTTTTTTTCCCTCTGTTGTGTTGTGTTGTAGAGTTGTTTAGTTCTCCAATATATAGAGAATTGGAATGTGAAATGTCTCAGGGATCGGAGAAAAGAGCTGCTCCAGCAGGAAATACTATTCTCAGTTATTTTAAAAAACTGAAAACAAAGAATCAAATCGAAGAGCAAGTGGAATCAAACTCAGCCCAAATATCCCTTACTATAGAACGGAACTTCCCCTACCAGAAATGAGGGAAAATTCATTATAAAGGAGGGGAAATACAACCACGAAATTTTTCGCCTGCGGCGCCTTCTGAACCAACAACATTTAGTCACGCTACGCCACAGGATTCCGCCTACCCAAATATAGGCGGCACGAGCCGCCACTGACCTAATATGATTATCGAACATGCACCAACTCTCGGCAATATTTGTATTTTGGTTGTGCAGTTAATAAAAAAAAAATCCCATATGTTGCACACTTAAGTGACCACACTGAATACTTAGGTACTATTACAAACCGAAAACTATTACAAAACAAAAAAAGATACTTTTATAGCTTCATACCATCAGAAAGCAACATGTCCTCTGACTTCGACCTTACTGCGTCCTGCAGAGTTTTTCCAGGTAGGCTGAACCTCTTGAATCGAGACTGTCGAATCGTTTATCCAGAAACAGAATTATATTGGCATTTTTATCAGATAAGCATGGATTTGCGATCTTTTTAATCCACTCAGGACAGATATGATATCTCCATAGTTTTCAGAATATGGACACCGAGAACAGTTCTTGCTGGTGTATTTTTCTTCACAGTCGGGAACACAGCATTTATTTTCTGCAGACTTCTGCTTGCCGGAATATAAGGAAATGTTTTGTGGGTGTATGCGCGAAAGTCAAAATGGAACGGAAAACGAGAAAACGTCCAGCGGCCGGTCCGATACGCGAAAAAGACGGCTATTGAACTAGGTATTTTCTAAACATTAAAAAAACTATCCAACCTGTGTTTTACACATGAATAATTTAATAATCCGCTCGAATTCCTGTGGACTGTTTTGACAGTTTTCAAGTAATTTGAAAACAAAAATTGTTTTTCGCCAGAACATCTCACTGACAGTCAAAAACCCAGTTTCAATTTGCTAGAACGCGAACTTTGCTATGCGCAAGCTCCGGACGATTTTGTACCGTTAGGAATCGTTGCTAGAACAAGCAGGCTAATAAAACGCGGTTTTGAAAAGAAATAGTACATTTTCTATCAAGGGCGGAAAGTAGATGATTTTGACGAGGGTATAAATAGCAGCACGAGCGAAGCGAGGGCAGATATTAGCCGAGTCAAAATCATCTTTCGTCCGTGGTACAAACAGTGCTTTTTGTACAACCAGTGTTATCATTTAAAAAAGAATAATTATAAAAATCAAAATAGTACATTTTGTATCAATGGCGGAAAGTAGATGATTTTGACGAAGGTATAAGTAGCAGCACGAGCGAAGCGAGGGCGGATATTAGCCGAGTCAAAATCAACTTTCGTCCGTGGTGCAAACAGTTCTTTTTGTACAACCAGTTTGTTTGTATAGGTGTGTTCCCGTATTCTTTGGTGGTGCGGATTCATTGCAACCGAGACTACCATGTGATTAGTTCCTTCTAGTATGCTAGACTGTCACGTGGTTATTATATTCAGAGGCGTTGGGATCCAAGGAACCGTTGCTAAGCGACCTACTAGCGAAAGTACTTTTAGGCCCGGCTGCCAAAATTAGCGACTTTCCGCCTGCTTTGCATGCATTGAAAAGTGAACTTTACGTGTAGGTTGTACAAAATAGTACATTTTGTATCAAGGGCGGAAAGCAGATATTAGCCGAGTCAAAATCATCTTTCGTCCGTGGTACAAACAGTGCTTTTTGAACAACCAGTTTGTAATAATTTGAAAAAGAATAATTATGAAAATCAAAAATAAATAATCGATACACTGCACTACACTGCTGACAAGTCAGACAAGTTTAGTGACAACTGTCAATCATGGTCATGGTTACAATAGGTGTGTTCTCGTATTCTTTTGTGGTGCGGATTCATTGTCACCGAAATTGTCACGTGATAAGTTCCTTTTAGTATGCTAGACTGTAACGTGGTTGTCAGATTCAGAGGCGTTGGGATCCAAGGAACCGTTGCTAAGCGACCTACTTTTAGGCCCGGCTGCCAAAATTAGCGAGTTTCCGCCTGCTTTGCATGCATTGAAAAGTGGACTTTACGTGTAGGTTGTACAAAAATAAATAATCGATACACTGCACTACACTGCTGACAAGTCAGACAACTGCACTAATTGTCAATCATGGTTACAATAGGTGTGTTTCCGTATTCTTTTGTGGTGCGGATTCATTTTCACCGAGATTGTCACGTGATAAGATCCTTTTAGTATGCTGGGCTGTCACGTGATTGTTATAGTCAGAGGCGTTGGGATCCAAGGAACCGTTTCTAAGTGACCTACTTTTGCGCCCGCGGGCGCGAAAGTATATTTAGGCCCGGCTGCCAAAATTAGCGACTTTCCGCCTGCTTTGCATGCATTGAAAAGTGGACTTTACGTGTAGGTTGTACAAAAAAGAAATTTTCCTCCCCGCAAACTGTCGTTTTTCTTTAATTTTACCGTGCACCGTGATGAAGTAAAGCACAATATTTCCTGAGATGGAAGAATGAGATCAGAAAAAATTTTCAACGAGATAAGCTACTTCACTCTGATTTCAGTTGCGGTGAGGAAAACAAGTCTCCGGGAAAATAACTGATAAGGGGTAAGATAGGAAATAGTTTTCCAAGAAATGCTGAACTACTTTCAGAAAACTCACTTGAATGGGTAAAAATGGGAAACCGATATGTTACTCTCCCCTTTTGTTCGAAAGACTGACGTGGTACCTACACTTGAGTGAATTTCGGAAGTGGAAACGGCAAAGAGTCCAAGGAGCATGATGCTCCCACAGAACACATAATATACAAAGTTTAGAACAAAAACGGTAATGGAGGGCGGGACCCATTGACTTTAAATACTATAGACTGGGCATCCCATTCTTAAAATGGTATGTCTTGACGCCAACATCACAATAAGTGCGAAAGAGACAACACTATGAGTGGAAAGAGATAAAACGAGGAATCCGAACCCATCGGGCAACACCGCATGAGAACATGTGATTCTTATAATACGTACGTCCGAACTCGATTTTCATCTGGAACAGCGGCGGCACATTTCGAGTTTCTACCGTTTTGTATGAAAAATATAAATGAATATTAATTTGGGTAGGTACCTATGTCGTTATTGTTATATGACAGTATATCACATTTTTGACTTTCTGAATCAATAAAAATTGAAATTTTCATAACATTGAAAATTAAATCTCCTGCTGTTCTTCCGACAATAATGAATTACGGTTCCGAATAAAATGACAACCAAAATACAAAATATATTTCGCCTTTCTTACATATCTCTAAGGCCATTTTACTCAATTTGCCATATGATTTTTGTTTTTGGAGACGGGAAACTGTATGGTCTGCCGGTGAGTCATGATTGGCAAGCTTCCCGGTTTTAAATATTTGATTCCATCAATGTCACGTAAATAGTCTTGTGGGTTAAAATGGGCCGAACACAAAAAGGGAGGTTTGATTCGAAGTCGGTCCTCGTCAATCCTCACCAAAGAACACCAAATATTTCGCAGCTCTTCATTTTTTGGAAATCTAAAATTGGATAACAAGAAAAAAATATAAAAAATAGGAAACAGCAACGTTTTACTTTTCTTGTTTCTAATACAAAAGTATAGTACAGGCGAAAAGTATTATAAATAAATGACCGAAAAACTATTTTTAACTATACCAAAATGATTATCAGTGCTGGAAAGTGAGTGGAGATAAATTCAAAGAAATATGGTGCAGGAGTCATACTAAACAAAGACCGCAAATATTGGTATACCTGCAAATTGAAGCAGGTAAGCAATATTGTTTATTGGTCTATTCTTCTTCAAATTAATGTCTAGACATAAATTTAATTTTGTATGTTTAGACATAAATTTGGCCCAAAAACATTTATGTCTAGATATACATTCAAAGAAGTAGGGGCAAATAAATAATACATAATGCGTAGGTACCCTGCTTCAATTTGCAAGTACCAATATTTGCAGTTTCTATTCACTTTTCGCATTCTCCAGAAAATTAAACATTTTTTATATATCCTATACCTACCTTAAAAACAAAATTGCCATTTTTTCTGGCACGTTTTAAAATTTAAAGGTTTATTCGGAAGCCTTGGGAACAGGGTAAATATCTATTTTCAACCATTGAACTTTTATTTAAAAATTTTTTCCAAACGTCAAATTAAAAAGTGAATTGCGGGGTCCATTTAGCTGTGCCCTGTACAAGGTTTTTTTATATATTAATTTAGACCCCCTTTATCTTTTTTATTTGACGTTTCTGACAAAAATGTCCCTTCATAAAAGTCTATTGATTGGTTTCGAGCAAATTGTTGGAAAAACTATATTTCGCTTTTACAGGAAGAAAGACTGGGCGTCGTCAAAATTTTTAATTCCAATTGAAAGGTACAGGCAAAGAGGGCGATATGTCAAAAAGTTAATTTCGAGATAAACGCAAGGTTTTAAGAGCTCTAAAAAGTGATTATAATAATAATAATTGTAAAAGTAAGCATTCTTACTGAAGACTTCAACCTTATTGTAATAAAAAAAACGAAAATAAGACAGTTGAGGAAGTATCCAATAAATAATTCATCTTGACTGTGTATGAAATAATCGAGGAAATAATGGAATAGGTATTCAAGTAATATGAATATCCTTTCTTATTTGAGAACAATCGGTTCCTATTGCATAGAACACTACCATTCAGCCTTTTTTTTTCAAATCAGTTTCATTTTTTTGTTGTTACCTATTCACGAATAAAAACAAACATTTAAACTTCCTGAAGATTGAAAAATCCTCATTTTCATGAATGAAATATGATGATGCCTACACTCTACACCACTGGATCCGTCTCCAGTCAATGCTCAATGCAAATTTGACTCTTACCTGTGAATGGTGATTTCTGGATCCGAATGGTCCAGTTTTTGACACAGGAAGCACAATCTTACCATTTTTCACAAATAAAGTCACAATACAACACTTCACAAGCACGAAAGTAGAAGTTTTCAAGTTGAAACCCCATGGCATCACCGCACTACCTTCAAAATCGAAACCAGCTGTTTAAAGGCAGCGTTGCCGTGTACTAGGACCAATATTTACTATGTATCGCCTGTATCCAATGCACAAAAAATCATTATTTAATGAATGTTAGTAATTAAGCTTTGAGTAGCACAAAAATTTTTCACATTATTTATGATATGAAATAATATCATCATTAGACACTATCACCGTTGTTCAACATTGAGTTGATTTACACGAAATCATGGTTGTAAATGTGTCTGATTATGCGATAATCTAGAATAGTGAACCTTGATGCACTTTCTTGAAAAATGAACAATACTCAATCCTCCTTAATTTTCATTGCATCATGTCTTATCAATCAATTTCGTACACAGAGGAATTTTCATTGATGAAGATTTGCCCGAATCGGCAACCGCGTCCAAAGCAGGTGAGTTTTCGGCGACGCAGATAGATATAACTCGACAAGGATAGCGATACAGTGAATGTCTCAAGACATACGTCCAAAATTGGATGATGGTGCCATTATTTTTGAAGGTTTCCTTCTCTAAAGCCTTATAAAACTCAATGGCGGGACCTAAGTTGAAGGCTCCCCCAGACTGAGGCGAATATTCGCGGCGACTTTGGCCGCAGCGAATTTTCTCCGATTTTTGACATTAATTTTGACACATTTGCATGTAGAATGTGACATGAAGTGACAGAATGTGACATCCACGGAGAGGCGCGGATATACTTGAAGTTCGTTAAATATCGAGAAGATGGCTGTACGTAGAATGCCACATGACAGCTTATTAGCTTTTCCGCCATTGTAGAAGTAGCGGAGAGGTTCATTCTCCACAAAATAAGGGCAGTCACAAAAGCAAAAAACTTTCTGCCAGATGAACAAATGGTAGCCCAGTCATATAAGGACTTCACTGCACAGAGATAATAAGCTATAAACTTTTATAAACCATTATTTTGACATCCTCAAGGTTGCCTCAAAAGTCTCATGAAATCTCGTGTCGGCATCTTGAGATATTCAAGGTCAAAGGTCACAAAAATCAGTTTTGCGTCAATATCTCGCCTGCTATAATGTTAATCCTGTTTGTATCTATTATACAAATTGTAAAGCACAAAATTCGCTAGAAGTTTTGTCCAAAACTTTTCTTTATACGGCCAACCGTTTTTGAGATAGACAACGGAGTTAAAAAAAAAAAAAATGGGTGAAATAAATCCTCGTCGAAAGAATCGAGTAATAGCTCAACTTGAAGATCTTCTGTCCTTCATCATATCCCCTTTGTTTTGAGATGTTATCTCTTGTGGGTATTTATTTATTGAATATAAAATATATATTTTTTTTTATAAGCTGTCATATCAACAGGAATGACAGTAGAGGCTTGAAACTCAGTAATTGTAATCAGTATGGAAGGGCCTTCAAATTAGTGACCCCCTTTTCATTTGAAATTTTGGAGGTAGATATCATCCCCACTTAGGGGTTGACAGGTGGGGGTGAGAATACCAAAAAAGTGTCCCTCAAAAAATAAGAATTAACGTGTCCAAGCTATTTTTGATAAACCTGGGTGGGAAGTTATTCGTGCCCCAGCCTGTATGTATGGATGAGCGCTGCGCTCTTCACGCGGTCTATCCCTCGGTCTATCCCCAAAATGTTTAGCCATATAAAAAAAAGTGTTGAACAAAGTTTCTAGAGAATTTTACGCTTTACAATTTCTATAATAGATGCAAAAAGGATTAAAATCATACCAACCGAGATATTAACGAAAAACTGATTTTTGTGACCTTTGACCTTGAATATCTATAGACGCCGACACGAGATTTTATGAGACTTTTGAGAAAACCTTCAGAATGCCAAAATAATGGTTTTTACAAGTTTTCAGCTCATTATCTCTTATTCCGCAGTTACCCTCTTATTTGGCTAAGTGACTGGAGTATCAACACATCAAACAGTGAGGCTAAGTGACACCATCCTGAAAAGGGCTAACAAAGGGTAAGAAACAGCAGAAGTGTCCCTTGAGGAGGTTCGTAACAGCCGTCCTACCCCACATGGAGCCATGAGTGGCATTTCCTCATAGTTACCATTACAGAGGGCAGAAAACATCAACTAAGGAAGAAGGGAAGCCCACACTGACCCCATCCCCAGATGGTCCCGGACATTCAAGATAAAACCGAAAAAACTACATCTATTTATGTTTTTTGTCTTTCTTTAACAAATAAAGATAGATTCAAAGTCAAAGTCAGTGCTTTTATGTATAGAAATCTGTATAATACATTATCAAAGACAGATAGTTCGATTCGCATCCACTGCATTCCGTGGCGCATTGTTCCGTAAACTTTTAAACGTGAGTTTGTCTTCTATGGAGGCATACGGGGCAATGATCCATGAACATGACACACGCAATAAACATAGGCTAGTTCCAATTTTCTGGAGACTTCCCGTATATATATTTATTATCTATGCTGGAGACTGAGAAGGTGTCAAGTTCATTAAATGTTTCAATAAATTGCCAAATAATATTTGTCAGTTAACAGTTAAGAATTTCATGACAAAAATTAAATCACTATTAATGAACAGTGCGTAATATTCTGTTTTTATAAAATATTTTAGGAATTGTGGATTTGTGTATTGTGTATGAATAAGGAAACTAAAATTTTTTACAATTTTTTTATTTCAAATGTTATACAAGATTAAACAGTTTTAATCACATCTTATGCTTGATCATTGATTCAATTCCTCAATTTCCAAACAACACTATAAATAAAATAAGTCTAATCACTAGGACAAGAATCAAACAATCCCTTCTTCCTCATTGTCTCGAACTCCTTTTCAATGTCGTAATTCCTGAAATTGCACTAGTTTAGTATTCCTTACAGTCGAATAAATGAATACAAAACTAACTTGTAAAAATTGGCATAGTTTTCTTTCCTGGCATTGTTGTGAAAGATTTTGAAAGCAACGCCAGCCACTGTCACGGTGATGCCAACTAGGATGAGGTTTTTTCTTATTGAGGAGTGCAGGAGTCCTCTAAGTTGAGGACGGGCTACGTTTCCTGATACCTGAGACATTCTGGAAAAATATAGGTACCTATAGTAAGCACTTGGAATTCATTTTGTACCTAATCGTAGCTAATTATTTTAATAATGGATATTCATATGATTTTATCCAAAATTATATACATTATGATTGTGACGCGCTCGCGGTTTGCGGTTGTTTTTGACCAGCAATAATGTTATATAATTAATCAAGCACAGAGAAATTGACTATTTATAACCTTTTCTTGGTAATAAAACTGTAGAGATAAACATTTCAGTATGTAAATTTTCTTTAGAATAATAAAATTCTATATCGATGTTTTGTGAAGACAGTTCAATCTTGCAAAAATCCAGAAACTAGGTAATATCCATTGGATTGGGGCTTTTATAATTGAATTACAATGAAACTACTTAGCGGTGACCCTTAATTCTCATGTCCCACTACAAGGTACGATTCAGCTTCTTTCTATCTCTACAGTTTGGAAAAATACAAAAATATTCCAAACAGTCCTTGAAGCGATAACGCGAAAAGTTCCCAACTTTGTTGACTAATTGGTCTCAAATGAAGATTATTACCAATGGTTAATTTGCACAAGTATTACAATTTGCGATTAACAATCAATAAGGTAAGGTAAACGTAGACTGGGGCAAATGAAGACACCTCCGATACCTCTCGCTTAAGTCTCTAGTTCTCAGAGCTCCGTTCTGTTGCTGGCGACAGATTTTTTACCAATAGGATCCGAGGACGATCTTACCCTATCTTGTTTTCGAATCTCTATTGGTCAAAAATCTGTCTTCAGCAACAGACACACGTGTCTCACCGGGAACAATATCGATCTGTACATTGAAAACTATACATAGGAATAATTTGAAAATTTGACAGTATACCAACATCTATAAGGGTAGGTACATTGAGTTTTTATAAGGCTTAATTTAAAGTCAATGGGTAGGTATAATCAAGCTAAAATATTTTCAAGATGGTGGAACTTTCGGTTATACTGGAATTGTGTGTCAACTTGCTGTTTTTTAATAGAATACCCTAGATATTACATTTTTGGATTCTACGTAAAATTCTAGGCAAATTTGGTGTACCTACCTATCATATCCTATATATAAGTATAAGCGTTTTTGAAATACTTATTTGAGTTTTCAACTCCAAAATGACGTTTGTAGACTCTAATATTTAAATGAGAATTTTTTCTTAAACAAACCCTTCATAATTTAATTTTTGTTGAATTTCTTTTTGGAAGGAAGAAGGAACCCACTTTGATAGATTTTGTACCTCATTTCAATAACTATTAATGCAAGGTGGTCTAAAAATAAGATTAAAAATTAAATCGAGAAAACTGCTATAAATATTTTTTTTCAAATGGGAGCTCCCAAATTTTATTATTTTGTCTTATCAAGTATTGGAAACAAATGTAAGTTTATATGAGATTGTCCATTCCATTTTTTTATTATTATTTTTTTTTTAGTTTTTCGAATATACAAGGTTTTCACGTTTATTTTGGCCAATAGCTATCTCCGTTGATATCAACCCTAAAGGGAGGTTCAAATTAGCAAAGTTGTAGTACTTTCTCTGAATGATCAGAATTTGTTTTCAGAAAAAACAATTGAGCATCAGATGTCGAAAAAATTGAGACTTCTTATCTTTTTTTAAATGGGACACCCTGTATTTGATTACCTAGTTCGATAGTGAATCCTTTCCTCATTTCGAATATAATATAAGAGTTGTTGGTGTTATGTTCAAAGGTTATAAAGATATTAACGTTTAAACAGTTGTCTCTACTGATCAACACCTTCTTCACAATTTATTAACATTATACCTTGTATAGAAAAACGTTAATATCTTTATAACCATTAGAGATAACAACAGCAACCCTTACACAGGGTGCCACAGATCCGAGTGCATGCATGGGGATCTCAGTTATTAAAAGAGATACAGGGTCGGTTAAATGGTTGCAAAGTTGCACATTTTTATGCTCAACAAAATGCCTTTTTGAAATTTAAAAAATTTCGACTACTTCCGAAGATATTCGAAAAAAATCGAAATTTCGCAAAAACGTTATTATTATTTCCTGAGTTTATTTGGGAAGATATTGTAAAATGAATTACACTTTCTCATTGCCACTTTTTCTCCTCTACAAGATGGAGGTATCAAATTGAAAATCTGACGTTTCGTCTTTGAACGGCCATCATCAAGTTAATTTTTTTAAAAACGGACCTGGATTTTTTATTTTATTTTTAATTATCTTTTGACGTCCTAAATGTATTGAGGTATCGCAATCGTCGAAAAAAATACTCATTTAAAAAATAATACCAGAGAAAATTAGTTAGGCAACCCTTTTCTCCCTAGCTCATAGTTTGGTTCAATAATCCATTTTTATTCGACACGTTATTCTTATGAGAGAACATGCACAACGAAACAAGCCTAATTGACCGAACCAAAATCGAAATAACATCCAATAACGATATACATTTGATTAAATTTAATCTAATCCACAAATGACATGGAAAATAAAAAAAAAAACATATAAAAATCTGGATTGATTTCTGCAAGTGTTCAAGAATATTGCCATTTTAACAAAATTTTGAAAATAACAATAAAAGGTGAAAAATAATTGAAAATATTGAAGTTGCTAAGGCAACCCATTGCTCTACACCCTCATCTAACTACCTTAATGCCTCAAGGACGTCAAAAGATAACTAAAAATAAAATAAAAAATCCAGGTCCGTATTTAAAAAAATGAACTTGATGATGGCCGCTCAAAGGCGAAACGTCAGATTTTCAATTTGATACCGCCGTCTTGTAGAGGAGAAAAAGTGGCAATGAGAAAGTGTGATTCATTTTGCAATATCTTCTCAAATAAACTCAAGAAATAATAATAACGTTTTTGCGAAATTTCGGTTTTTTCCGGATATCTTCGGAAGTAGTCGGAATTTTTCAAATTTCGAAACGGCATTTTGTTGAGCATAAAAATGCGCAACTTTGCAACCATTTAATCGACCCTGTATCTCTCATAATAACTGAGATTCCCATGCATGCACTCGAATCTGTGTGTGGCACCCTGTATATTTGAAATCAGGAAAAAGTTGTCAATCGAACTGTGAGATAAAATAAATTTCCATCTAAAAAAATGAAGAAGCCTGATTTGTTTTGACTTCTGATGCTCAATTGTTTTTTCTGACAAC
Organism: Orchestes rusci; assembly: GCA_958502075.1. Taxonomy (NCBI): domain Eukaryota; kingdom Metazoa; phylum Arthropoda; class Insecta; order Coleoptera; family Curculionidae; genus Orchestes; species Orchestes rusci. Next base: position 7,067,374 of record OY293313.1, on the reverse strand, counting down.
AAATTCTGATAATTCTGAAAAATTACCACAACTTCGCTAATTGGAACCACTCTCTAGGGTTAATATTAACGATGATAGCTATTGGTTAAAATATACATGAACACCCTGTACATGCAATGTTATACAAACACACCTCTAGCTATATTTTTCAATGCTCAATGAGATAAAATGATAAAATTTGAGGGTTTCCATTTGAAAAAATCGATATTTGGCAATTTTCTCAATTTAATTTTTAATCTTATTTTCCGACCACCTTGTTTAATAGTTATTGGAATGTTGTACAAAATCTATTTCAACACGATTTGAATAATGAAGGTTTTCTTATAGGAAAAATTCACATTTAAATTAGAGTACACAAACGTCCTTTTTGACATGAAAACACAATTATTTAAAAAACGCTTATACTTAGATATAGGACATGATACACCAAATCTGTCTAGAATTTTGCATTAAATCCAATAATGGAATAAAATATAGGGTGTTCTATTCAAAAAAAGCAAGTTGCCCCCCGAGTTGACCATATTGACCGAGCATATTTTAGCTTGATTGCCCCGACCCATAGATGTACAGATCCATCTTGTTCCCGGTGAAACACTCTGTATTATTATATTTGTATATTTTTCGTGGTCAGCATAACGAAGTGCGAACATTAAGAGAGAAGAGCTTCACGACACCACATGGTGACGTAGGTGAATTGAATTCACAGTAGACCTTCCGAGCTATAAAAAAACAACTGATGACAACCGATTTTTTCAGAATATCTGATTTCGCACAGAAGTATCTGTACGTATCTCTGATGGCTCTGTAAGACTAATATATTTGTTGTGAACATTTCATGGGTTTATTAGAAAAGTCTTACAGACACACACTTTACGATTAATCGTTTCGGTATACAGGGTCGATGATTGTTATGAGAAAGCAAATGAACTGAATGGATTTGAATACCTGATGCACCAGTGCAGCTTGTGAAAATCTTATCAATATACAGGTTTGCCATTTAAAAAAACTATGTTGATGACTACTCTGCAAAAATGTTACAACCTGTATATTGAAAAAGATTTTCACAAACTGCACTAAGGCAACCTGTATTTAAATTCATTTTGCTAATTTCGATCTTCAACGGATTCGGCGTAATTTAGCGTTCCCGTTTCAATGACTCACCCTGTATATTAATTATTTTGTTGACAAAAGTTTTTACAAATTATTATTTTTGAAACATTGATGACAACTGCCTACATCGTATGTAAAAATAAAACTGGAATATCTTGCGGTTTTTCAAGCCAATACATTATCTACATGAATATTTGTTGTATTCATAAACATTTGTGAATACCTGTGTTTTTTTGAGAGGTGTTAATGCGCCGTACTAAATGCAGTTGGAAACATTCAATTTTCTGAGCAAGAAAAAAAATCGGACTAATGAAATTATATCGATCGTTGGCGTCGTAATTATTTCATGTGTTTCGGCCGTAAAAATTATTATTTTTAGTTATTATCGATTTGATGATAAACAGAGAACTAACTTTGTGAGTATCTATCGATAGAGATATCACGGAAAAAGATATCGTGAATCTTACCAAAACTTTTTGTCAAAAAAATTATTGATTAAATTAAAAAATAGTATATGTAGTTCAACAGCTTTAATAGGCTTGATATAGTTCCAATTATTAAAAATACGCCCACAAATGCTTGTTTTTCGAGTTACATAGAGTAAAACAATGCTACCTATATCCTGATGATAAGTTTTTTCTAGGAAATTCCCGGAACGGCCAAAGTTAAAAAAAAAATTGTTTACTAACCAAATATTTCAGACGCAATAATAATGGTTTTTGAAACGGTTTTCGAGAATAAATGACCACCATAATAAGCAAAATATGAAATAGATGGAATAAAAACAAAACATTGATGGCAATATAAGCATAGCATCTAAACCAAACATCGCATCGTGTGCGCGTATGTAATCTAATAATTAAATTGCTCTCGAGAATATAAAAGAAATTTAGGATAGGATTTTCCATTTTAATGAGAATTCAATTTTATTTTGGCAAATTGTTGAAAATGTTAATTAAATGAAAACCAGATCAAACTTAAACTTAGCAATTATGAGAATTTTTAAAAGTTTTATTCACTCTGGAAACTTGAAAAAAAAAGAAATTAGAGCTCTTTAAGTACCTCACCCAACACCGCGCCACGTGATACTCTTTGAAAACCACTTCAATTTTCCCACAAAAACTCGTTTATATATGAAAGCCATAGAAAACAACGATTTCCACCTACTTGTATTTTGCAGCTGCGAAACTACGTACAAACACCACTTTTGCTGCTTTTCCGAATGCGTTTTGAAGGACTCTGAAGGAGAATATTTGGTTTTGGTTAGACCGGTTGCGCAACGCAACTATACAGGGTGCGCTCAGAGTACTCACCTTTAACTAATACGGGAATATTTGATGTGTTGAAGACTGCGTTTGATAGATTAGACGGTTATATGTCTTTTTATTGTTGAACAAGTCAAACGAAAGAGGGATATTATAAAATGATAAAGTTTGATGTATGTATATTGGAAATGGTGATGTTTTGTGGTGACCGCCCTCTATATTGATAAGATATTTTCTACAAATAATATCGTAAAGGTATCCTTGTTTACCTTATCGATTCATGTGAGATTAGATATGATAACTATTATGTATGTGTGAGGATTAGTAGAGGGTGTCTCATATTAGATCCTCTACTCATACTCCCTTATCTCGAAAGATATGCGATTTACAATAAAAAGTTGAACATAAAGTCGTGAATAACTTGTGACTTTGAGGTTGGATGAAGAAGCTTCACGTTTGAAAAAACAAATGAAAAAAATTTAAAAAAAAATAAATAAATTTATTGAAAAAAAAGTTGAGTATGATGAATCATTATTTTCAGGAAGACAAGACTTACCAAAAAATGAATTTAAAAAGTTGGGTATTTGAAAAAAAAAAGTTGATGGTCTCGAGATTACTCGAGAATTTGAAACGTCGTATATCAATTTCGAACTTGCTATCTTGAAGAGCAGAAAAAGTTGCCATGAATACTGTCATTCGTTTTCAATTATTTCTTCAAATAAATTCAGGAGAAAATAACGATTTCTCCAAAAGTCTTCGGAATTTTCCAAGATTCGAAGCGGCACTTTTTGCGCAATTTTGCCTCCATTCAACCGACGTTGTGTCTCTCATGGTATACCAGTTACCAATGCTATAACTCGAATTTGTTACACCCTGTATATGTAGATACAGGGTAAAAAGGAGAATGTCCATTTTTGAAAAACCGCAATATTTTGCTTATTAGAAAAGGTAAAATTTTCAGGATATGGATAAGAGGATACGACGCATCTGAAAACGGCGTAAATAATATTGTAGACCTACTATGTTGCGCCCGGCCGGGGTCAACTTTTGTTTTACATAATGGGTGTCATATTGAATTTCTCCATTTTCAAAATCTGCTTTTTAAAAATATGTTGTAAGAAAAACAGACTGGACTTTAGCTGGACGCAACAAAGTAAGCCTAGAATTTTTTTGACATCGTTTTTAGAATCGCCATATGCCCTTGACCATATCCTGAAAATTTTAAGGTGTTGGCATTTATATTATTATAAAGCAAAATATTGCGCTTTTTTAAAAATTAACATTTTCTTTTTTCACCCTGTATCCACTATACGGTATCGATTCAAAACCAGACAGAGGTAGAAGTTTTTTTGGGCATTCAGTGTCTACGGATAGCACGGAAACTAATGAGCCGAACCAATCAATGCGATGCAGCAAATTTGGGGCTAGGTTTTCTCCGTTTGACGTTTTGATGGTGTGATTTGTAATTGTTCAAATTCAAAAATGTGTAGATTTAGAACGTGGAAAACTGCAAGTTTTTAAGTCAAATAAAAAAATCACGCTGTGTAATTCTGTGAAATCTCGTGTGCAATGGAGTGCGGTGACTGCAAAAAACAGTATGTGAGATATAGTGATCTTGGAAGACACATTAAAACCCGTAGGTATTCTCCGTTCATACTTGAACGCGTTCAAGATTTGACGGTGTTTAAATACAATATTTCGTATGCAAAATCTGGTATTTAAACGCAGTCAAACCTTGAACGAGTTTAAGTATGAACGAAGAATACGGGCCTAAAAGATTTCACAGCAATGCACTTGAGCAACTAGCTCCATTAAAATGATCAGTGAAATCGTATGATTCCAAATGTGAATGTGGAAAAAACTTTATTTCTTACAAGAAAAACTCTGATGCACATTCCAGATTGTGCATCAAACAATATTTTTGAAATATTTGGAAGAGGCTCTGTGTACTTTGATATTGAAAGTGAATGCTGTCAATTTTTCACTCCTCAGTTCCTTATTATTGTTTGTTACTGAGAAATCTTTAAATCTTATTTAAGAAAATCAATGACATTTGTCATTTTTTAAATAAATTGGAAATTATGTATTGTCAATAATAATATATTTTATTTGTGTCCTATAATTATGCATATAGTCACTGTATTTACGACCAACGCCAATACCCAAACTAATTCAAAAACATAAATATCAAGTCCAATTCATAATTATTGCGTTTTATAAGATAGGCAGATAGGTATTATTATTAAATACCTACATCCTACATGTAAAAGAATTAAATAATTGACACCCTTATTTTCATAAGGGTGTCAATATATTAATCCACAAGATAACTAAAACCGGAACCAGTTCGCAACGCATCATACTTTGACATCACCTTCAACAACTGTCAGGAATAGAATACATTATCATAATAATATAAATTCAAGAAAATAATCATTATAACAGTAGTATATTATAGTAGAAATAGACAATAGGATCACTTTTTGCAAAGATAAAGTAATGTATTACTCTTTATGTATAAGTCTGGCGCGAAAATTTGAATCACTGGAAGAGAGAGAACTGTCTGAATTATCGCTATTGGTCGTGCTTATTAGTTTCCGCGCTGTCCGTAGACGCAAGTTTCAATACACTACTTTTCTTTTATTTGAGCAACGTCGTATCTTTAACCTTTTCCAATATACCCATATGGTGCCACGTAGTTACTTTTATCCGGGACAACCTGTATGTCAAGTCAAATATATGTAACAAAGAAGTTCCTTTTAAAACACTAAGAATTCAATTTTTTTTCGTAAACCTTCCGAGTTAAGGGAGTAGAACCCAAGTAACACCAATTTCTTTATTATAATCTTCAAGATTGCTTCAAAACTATGTTTTAAAACATGAGGTTTCAAAGAATAAGCTTGAAGAACTTCTCAGCACTCTCATAAAGTAGCTTCTAGCCAAAAAGGGCCCATCCTAAAAGGATCTCCAAGACAAAATTTTAAAACTATTATAAAACCGTTTAGTGTTAATTTTTTGATCCTGAAGAGTTCTTCAAGATGACTTTTAAATTTATATATTGAAACCCTACCGGGACATTTTACATTTAAAACATACTTGCAGCAGAATAAATCATCTTCGAATTAGTGTGATAACTCTTGAAGGGGTTTTATTTTATTTATCAGTCGGACAACTAGATGTGCGCGTTACCATCCAATTCCATACACCCAAGTATAATGGCGGTAAGATTAAGACATTCATGGAATAACTTTAATTAGTAAAATGCGATGTTTTCTGGCAAATAATTTACCAACGGATAGCCCTTTTTTCACAAAATGAAGTAAAATACTTGTTTAAAACTCGAGCGCCATCGATTCGCTGCTGTTTTGAATATTCTGAGAATTTCCAAGTAATTTTGTGAAATTATATTTTACATCTAAACATTTCAAATTTGTTCCCTAATAGAAATGCATGTTTGTGCACACTGTATTTCACTTTTTTTAAAAGTATATACTTCAATAATATGTTTTTTTTTCTCTATCTCTGTTACAAAGTGTCCAACATGGCGGAGCCCATAATCTTCTAGAGAACAAGAAAACATGGCGCGTTCTTAATTAAAACTGTTTGTGATTTATAAGAATCCTTAAAGCTAAACTAGACTCATTATAGCTTTTTATTTACCACCTTCAGGACAATTTCTCTTGAAGTGATCTATCTACTATTCACTTTAAAACTTTTTTGACTTATTAAGTTCAAACAGGTTTTAAAGAGTTTGGCGGAGGGCGGAGAGACATGATACCCGGAAATATCTGGCTCATAGTGCATGATCTGTGTACTATTCAAGCCGGGTGATATGATTCATATGACCAAGTTGATAATAATAATAATTATTAATGGTATAAAATAATAATTTATACGCGCACTATACTGATGGTACAGCAGATAGCTTGATTATAACAAATATGGCGATCTTTTCGAATGAAGAGTTGTAGACAGAATTATTCTTGAAACAGTTCTCAGAAATACCAGGAGCATTTAACAAAACCAATTTAAATCCTTTGGGTTTAAAAATATTCTTAATGTAATCTTAAAAATGCAACGATTACCTTTTGTGATTTGATATAGAATTTTTTTGAACATTTAGCCTCAAGATGAAATAGTCTTCTTGATGAGGTTTAATGGATTCATTAAGAGTACTCCATCCATATACCCATATCAAAACCATTTGCTTTAGCCTAGATCGTTTCAAAACCATTTTGCTATTTAATAAGTACTCTTTGAAGGCAAATTAGTTTTAAAATAATCAGTGACTAGAGTATTTTAAAATCAGTTCAAGATCCATAGTACAATAAGAGTAAATAGTTTTTTCTTTTCATTCGAGGAGTGCATTAAATGTATGGTTTGAGAATAGGTAGACTTAAAGACCAATCAGTTTATCATAAGATAACTTTAAAACACATGTTATTTTATTGAACATATCATAATCTTTTTAAATCTTGAATAAATCTAAAGTATCTTGGACGTGTTACTTGGGAAGTTCTTTTACAAGGTGTTTCATTAATACTGCGAAAAAATTCGGGATGAGTTTCTCCACTTCAAAATAAGAACAGAACTTCCTGTAAGCATATGTCCGGAAATGCTTTGTTACAGAGCTACAGGGTGTTGAATTTTTATTTTCATTTTTATTTTGTTTTATAAATAATATTTGAACTAATGTCGATATTTTAATGAAAATTGGTATTTAGGGGTTTCTTATCATTCGAAACTCGAATTTGGTGTTAGTATGACTTTTACTTGTAGAGGGCGCTACCTAGACTTATTTTTCAGGATATGAACAGCCATAACTCTTTTGGACGTCCCTGTATCATTTTTTTACCAAAAAAAAACTATACCTTCATTACTTTTACGCAGAAAATGTATACTTGTTAGAAGTCGCTGCGTGCAACCATTATAGAGATATTTGGATTTGAAATAATGAATGCATGTGATAATGGAATTATGGCCAGGCATGGTGTCTCTTGGATAGTGCCAAAAATACAGGATGAGTTTTCTTGCTCAAAAATAAGAATAAAATTTCTTATAAACATATGTCCGGAAATGCTTCGTTACAGAGCTACAGGGTGTTGAAGTTTTTATTTTATTCAGTTTTTTAATTTGTTTTTGTTTAAATAATATTTGAATGAGAGCTGTTGATGACATATTACACACAAGTCGACTTTTATCTTTTTTACTGAAAATATGGAACATCTATACGAAATATGTTATAACTACTAGCTGGTTACATACGCCATAATTTTAAAATCCCATTTTTTAATTATTTCAAATGCAAATATCTCGAAAATGGTTGCACGTAGAGACTTCTAACAACAAGTGTATATTTTCTACATGAAAATGACGGAGAAATCTGTTTTTTTACTTAAAAATATAATACAGGTCTGTCCAAAAAAGTTATGGCTGTTGATAACAGGTAAAGTACGTGTGGGTAGCGACCTCTACCGGTTAGAGCCATACTAAGGTCAAATTCGGATTTTGCATGATACTTCTGATTTGTTGAGGCGTGCAATGAAATTTGTTCATTCAATTCATTTCCCTCCTACATTTTTCAAAATCTTCTCGAAAGATGTAAAATTAAATTACTGATACAAACTCACTATCTTCGAATAATATTATACATATTACGGCAAGCTTATTGATACGATATTTATGGAATGTCAAGTGAGGAAATATCAAATCGGTGGCTAGCTTTCTCTGCACACCAAGCACGCCCTGGAAGACCATTATTGTATTTGTGGCTATTTATTTGTTACCTGGAAAAAAACCTATTAGTAGATAATTGATAAAACCTATCAATTCCAAATGTTTTGAAAGCGAGTCTTCGTGAGTGGTACAGGGTCATTCCGTATATTCAGGATGTCCCAGAAGTATTGGGAGATATTAAAAAGACGGTTGGTAAGAACAAAAATAACACTAAAATGTTCTATTAAATATTTTCGTACGACCCTTCTTTTCGGAATCATTCGTACTTTGAAGTTATTGTACCCTGAAGAAAGTTTTTTCGTGATATCTCCGAAACGGTGAGATCAATTTAAATGAAACTTGAACAGTATACGCAACCAACCTAGCGACTAATAATTTGAAACTATAGCAGTATTTCAGTCTTAAATTGGAAGACAGAGGTGGACCACCACTACCATAAAATGCCCCTAAACTTTGTCACACCTTGAAAATGTTCACTTAAACCACAATGTTATTATTCATCGAGCACACACATGATTCCGTTTTTTCGACCGACCGACAGCTAGCGGCCAGAAGACGGAATTCCGCGGGTAGGCGGAATAGTGACGGCATGCCGCCGGTCGGCCTACTGGCGCCTAAGCGGTCATGGGCGGAATGAATGCCGCGGCGCCCTTAGGCATTCTAGCCGCCAGTGAACTTTCTAAACGTAGCATACGTTTCGGCGGCGGCCCGCCAAGGTTGTCTTTGTTGGGTTTTGTGTCAAAAATCCCTGATAAATCAAGTACAGTTTGTTCATGGGCTCATGGCTTTCCTGCGGTCACGTCACAGTATTTGACGTTTGGCAGTATGTCGTAGATTGATAGCTCCACATGTGACATTTTGTCAAAATGATCAAAGAGACCCTCGTCCAAACGTACGTGTTTTTTTTTCAAATGTGTAAGAGAGAGACGGAAAAGTATGACGTAACAGCAGGAAAGCCATGAACAGACAGTATGCAAATCAAAAACCAAACAATTTCCAGACTACCAAATTGAAGAACTAATGAGCAAAAAAAACTCTTAAGCAAGTGCTAAAAGTGGCCTCCGTTTTCATAAACACAGAGATTGACACGTCTAAGAAAACTGGACCGAACTTTCTGCAACATTTCTTCACCTTGTCTCATTGTGTTCGTGGCATCTTGAATACGTCTCAATAATTCGTTCTCGCTATTTATGGGTCTGGCATAAACCATTGTCTAAAAAAAATCCATTGGTGTTGAGTCTGAATCGTTTGGCTACAGAACACAAAAGGTTATCATCATGATTTTTTCCTGAAACCAAATATTTTTCTCGACTTTAGAGATATATTTTATAAACGTCAAAGAAACAAGTTTCATTGGTTTGATTTTTTCAAGATAAGCTTAACAAACAAAATATGTTCAACACGATATGATTATAAGTTGGATATCGAATATGGCAAACGATATATGTTTGATTTTATCAAAATTTACAATTTCATGGCAAACTCTTCAAAAAATTAAAGAAGGCATAACTCCACGCGTTATTTTTAGTTTCATGACAAAATTCCTGATAACCTTTCATGTTCAGAGAAGAGTTGTTAAATATCTTAGAACATAGAACCCACTAGAACTAGCGTACACCCTAGATTCCGGGCAAATTGTTTGTCACTATAGTAAACAAGTTTTTATTTACATCTCGTCCGTTGAATTCGTTCAACGTTGCCTTGTTGCAAATAGAAAGCACTCAGAATTTTCACTTTTTATCAAAAGGGATTAACCAGTGTATTAACGAGGATATGTTTCAATTTTTTATTTGTTTCAATATCGTTGTTGTTATGGGATAGTTATAATTTACTGATTATTGATAAGTTTCGTTCACATAGATCAGCTGTTCGGCCTTCAAAAATATTGAATTTTGAACAAGCCGACAACAGTGTTCCAAGGGAGCTACAGGCTATGATTGGTTAAAATGACTATCATCTGTGATTGGTTGATCTCAAATAGGCATTTGTGTCGTGTTGCCAGATGTATTTCGTTGCATCGTGTCTACATAAGTAACTAAGATTCATGGAAAAATATGGGTCTCATTGAAAATGTTTTATTATCACTAGTGATCTTAAAATGTATACATATTATATAATTGGTAACTACCGGAGATATAGAGTATAGAGTATTTTTAATGAGAATAAAAATACCTTGAATACAAGGTAGCTACTTATTAAATTTGCAGTTTGGCAAACTCGCCAGAATTCCTCTCTCCCCTCAATGTATAAACATGTGACACACAAAGACACGTCGGGCTATATCTAGTTGTTGGAAAATCATTGTCAAATATATACACGGTGGCCCATTTAAAATAGTCATTTTTCTTAATAAATCGAGAACGCAGTGTTCAATTTTTTTTCTGTTAATACCACGTTAATCAGCGAAACAAAAACTACTACTGTTTCTTCAATGCTTTTCGGCGGCTACGTCACAGTACCTGACATTTGCCAGTATGTCGTAGATTGATCCAGTATTCTCTCATCATTTGAAGTCCAGTAATCCAAGGTTCGGAGATGGCGTTTCCAGAACAAAAATGTGGAAGTTTTTTCCCACTGCTGAATCCGAACCTGAGAAGTAGATATGCTCTGTAGTTTTGTGGCGCATCCATGATTTAACAGATTTTTTTGGGTATTTCGCCACACCCTATCAAAAAACAATCAAACTAGTATTAATATACCGGATCGCCAGTGGAACCTGAAAAAGGAACAATTAATTCAAATTCAAAAATTATTGTTCGACTTTTTGTGATTTCGCAGTCAAATCAGCAGGCAACACACAATCATACATAAAAATATCACAACATTTCTTAGAGAAATCATCAAACATCAATTATAATCCCCCAATAATCTTCTTGTAAGTTTTGATGAAGTAAGTCTTTTCACTAATGTACCTGTTGATAAAACATTGATGATCATAAGAGATAAACTTGAAAATGATACACATTAAAAAGAAAGAACAGACTTGGATATTAATGATATTCTAGAACTCTTAATAATTTGTGTTAAAACAACATATTTTCAGTATAATAATGAATTTTATCAACAAGATTTTGGAAAGGCAATGGGTTCTCCTTTATCTCCACTTAATAGTAAGAAAAGTAATATTTTCATGGATTATTTTGAAACAATTCAAATTCATGTAGAAACATATAGATACAAACCAATGATTTGGTTGAGATATGTGGATGATATTTTTCCTATATATGAGTATGATGAACAAAAACTTGATGATTTCTTAATCCACATTAATGATAAAGAACCCACGATTAAATTTACAATTGAAAAAGAACAAGAGATGAAATTAAGATATACTAATAAAAAAAGATTTTCAAACTATCAAAACCAAAATTTACAGAAAACCAACCCACACAAATAGGTATCTTTATTTCAATTCCAATCATCCATTGAATATTAAAAAGGGTGTAGTAAAAAGTCTATATGATAGAGCAAAAATAATTTGTGATAATGACAATTGTGAATCCAAAAAAGATGTTTTGTCAAAAAATAATTATCCCATAAATTTTATTGATAAGTGTTTTGATAGTTTTCAACAACCTAGACAAGGGGAACAGAATATACTTATAACTAATCTAATTATTCCATAGATACCTGGAATTTCTCATAAACTGAAACGTTTATGTCAAACATATAATGTACGGACCATTTCAAAACTAATATCACATTACGCTCTAATTTAACAAATACTAGACCTAATAATATTAATGAGTCCACTAAAAATGTAATTTATAAAATTCCTTGTGAATGTAATAAATTTTATATTGAAGAGACCTCACGACCCTTTAAAAAGAGAATTGAAGAACATAAATCATACATGAAAAAAATGGAATTTCATAGATCGGGAATTTGTCAACACGCACTTGATAATTATCATAAAATAAATTGGGATAATTCAAAAATCCTAGCAAAAGAGCCATGTTCTAAGAAACGTAAACTTGAAGAAAGTGCATATAATATGTTAAATTCTAACGAATGTGTAGCAACTTGCTCTGTAAATCTGAGTAATACATGGTTACCTTTATTAAAAAATTGAACATAGCCCAAAAAAGTGAATTATAAATACTGAACATATATAAAGTTAAACAATCAACACCAAACACTTCAATGTCAGTAAGAGTGACAATTTGTGCCAAAAACACAAAAAGCCAATTCTACTGCGAAATCACAAAAAGACGAACAATATTTTTTGAATTTGAATTAATTGTTTCTTTTTCAGGTCCACTGACGACGGAAGCAGATTCGCTTCCAAAACGTTTGATATTGATAGGTTTTATTGTTTACCAATAGACTTTTTTTCAGGTAATATAGAAGATCCGGGATATTAACACTAAAGTTCATTTTTTATTTAAAGTTTCAGTGACAGATCAAAATTGTAGGTCAAAGGTTGGCAAACATGTTTTATTACGATAGTCATAAATTGAACTGTGATTCGTTTAATCTTGCTATGTTCAAAATGTATTTGATTTGTCAGAGAAAACGTTCGAGAATAGAGAGTGATGATCATTTTGGAATTGATGATGAGAAAATCAAGTCTATTATCAAATATTTTATCTTTTCATTTCAATTAGCGAGCACTTTATGTCATTTAATTTTTTTTTGCCAACCTTCGACCTCCAATTTTGATCTGTCACTGTAACTTTAAATAAAAAATGAACTGTAGTTTGATTGTTTTTTGATAGGGTGTGGCGAAATACCCAAAAAAATCTGGTAAACCGAACCTGAGGTTTGCTACCTCGCCAGGTGTCGCCCTCACAACGAAAATTGCAGAAAACCTCAAACTTCGGAACTTTATTTCAGTTTTTTAAGTGTAAAACGGGCCACAGACGGTGCAATCTCTCGTACAAAAAGTTTGACGTTTATGACTCTTTGTGGTTCTGTGATGCGTCGTTCGTTACGTAAATTCATATTGGTATAAAAATGACTTTTTAAGGAACCATTTTTAAATCACTTAAATCATCCGAAAACAACTCGACTACTACAGCAGCTGATGTTTTTTTGACAAAGTTGGTGTCATGTTGAATGATAAAAAATCACTTACTGAATATACTGAACTATACTTGTCAGTAGTCTAGTTTATACCGATAACTCGTTTAGTTCGGTCCGATAGAACCAAGCTGGTGGGGATAGTACGGTAGGACCAATGCTTGCTTTTTGCCCGTTTACATCGTCTTGCAACGCGTGAACTAAATGAGTACGCCCGCAATTCGACAAATGTCACAAACAAGTCGAAATTATTCATCAACACAATTCGTAACCAAAAAAAACATAACATAAACATAAACAAAATTATGAGGTTATGTTGATTGTTATTATTGTGAATTGTGTTGGTTCTGAGTTTCTCAGGCAATCTGAGCGTACTAAGATTGCCTGAGAAACTCAGAACCAACACAATTCACAATAATAACAATCAACATAACCTCATAATTTTGATCCAGATCGAACCAAATTTAGTCCGGTACACTTGCTGGCGAGTACCGAACCAAGAACGGACCAGCTTGGTCCGCTACTGTTTACACCATTCGAACCAAATATTTGGTTCTGATATAGTTCGAATTTAGTACTTGGTCCGAGGACCAAGTTGTCGGTGTAAACTAGGCTAGTATTTTCATGCTTGACACGTTGTACGTTGCAACAAATCGCATCGACTGTGGGCCGTTTAACTCGAAAAGAGCGTTTTTTGTTGATAACTATGAAATACCAAATTAGAGAGGACACAATTTTCCACAAATACGTATTACTTTAAAATCTGGACATTCCATGACGTGGATAGACCGGGTATGAAAAATGACATCTCTTGACTTTCCGTCAAAAACTAAAAAAAAATATTTCAAGGTCGCGCTTTATACATCTCCAAAATCAATAACTTCATGACTACGTGTCCTGGTCACAGCTATGGAGTCCTCCATAGTCACAGCTAAGGAGTTGACAAACGTGAGAGGTGATACACTTATTGTCTGCATCAGTGATCAAGGAAATAATGGTGCTTTTGAGAACTTGAATCCAATTGTCAGCTTACGTGTTCTGGGGATTGTTTTTGAAAATTTGTTTAGGGCCCTTCTGTCACGTTTAAAAAAAGATCAAGAATGAAACTTTTTCTGTGTGTTCAATTATTGTGAAATTTTCAAGAAGTACATATGTTTAGCCCCTTTTTCAAATAGTGCCAACCATTTTGATCAGAAGTTTCACAAAGAAAAAGTGTCATTTATTGAACCCTTCTTTTAAACGTGAGCAAAGGTCCCTGAACAATTTTTTTTTTAAATCGCCAGGACACGTAAACTGACAAATGGATTGAAGTTTTCGAATGCACCATTAATTCCTTGATCACTGATGCAGTATCAAAGTGAAAGTGAGTACCGTCTTAAAAGTGAATTATGAGTGAGAATTGAAAAGTTTACGAATTAGTTCAAAACATAAAAAAGTGCGAATATAAATTACTGCAATTGATTATAGGTGTTTCTCTGTGGTTTCATTTTGTATAAAGAGTGATTTTTTTTTCAATGTTTAGCACATGGATCTCGAAAACTAGTAGATACGAGAAACTCTAAATGGGCAAAGATTTACAGTTTTCTTAACTTTACTCAAAACCACTACGAGTTTCACGCGGAGGTAAATTCACTAAGAAATCGTCCAAAATAATTTTTTTAGAAAAAAAAATGACAGCTGTCAAATTTTTAAAAACTCAAAATAGTTTTGAGTAGATCTTAAAAAACTGCAAATTTGAACATTCTCATATCTGCTATATTTTCCTATAGGCAAATGCATGTATGTATGTACTGAACATAAAAAAAATGAAGCTGTATAGATGTCCTCGCCATAAAATGAGTCGGAAAGGAGATATTGTCACAAAACTGCTTTTAGGCGCCATTTTTTCAGCAATATGTCCACCAGAAGCGATGCACTGATGTAGGTGATTTCTGACGTTTTCAGCAAATTTTGATGGGTGTGGCGGCGATTTCCTCTCTAATAAGGATCTTCAGTTTGTCCAAATTATGAGGAGGATGCCTGAAAACCTTTTTCTTCAGGTAGACCATGGGAAAGAATCGCAAATGCGTAAATACGGTGATCTCGCTGGACATTGGAAGGTCCACTGAGTGATGAAAAAAAAAACGTGTGTACGGCGAAGCCGCGAGGCTCTCCGCTCTAAAACTATTCATCGAACTGAACACGTAGTGAGTGACCGGACACAATGATTTCCTTTACATGTTTCCATCCTCACCGCAGCGGATTGTGTCGCCCCTTGCAAGTGCAAGTTTTGTCGCATACTGTATGTACTATTTCTATTGCAAATTGCAACACTGGAAAACTAATGCCTGGTTTATTCAACAAATTCATAAGCATAAGCATAACTGTAGTCATAAGCACAGTCGTAAATATATGAGTAACTTTGAAATGATTTATACAACTTCATAAGCATAAGCGTTAAAAATTTGCTTGTCAATCAAAATTCATACCTAACATCAAATCAAAAGTGACTTCAGGAAATATTGAAATATTCACAAAAATGCACAAAACTGTTCAGAAACCACAAAAGAACATAAACAACTATCGAGAAGCCAGGCGCCAAAGAAAATCATGATAATACTTATATGAAGACAGGACTATATTTGGCTACTACCGTAGATTGTCAGAAATGACGCCTGCGCTGTTCCGATTTTTGCATAACTTTGAGCATTAAGATGAAAATTATCAACTTTCTTATCCTTATGCTTATCGTTATGTTCGTGAAAGTTTGTATAAACGCGTTCATAAGAAACCACACGTTCAACTTTTGTGCTTATGACTAAAGTTATGCTTATGCTTATGAATGTGTTGTATAAACCAGACATAATAATTGTGAATATTCAAAACTTCTTAATAAGTAAAATAACAGAATCAATAGACATACGGGATCCGAAACAACTAAATAAAGGAGACGATTCACTTACCTCACTTTCGACCACCTTAAAAACTTGGATTGTTAAATTCAAAATTGATTAAACTTTGATAGAGCTCGGTAAGATCAGACCAAAGCTTTTCTTCAAAAACTAACGATGAATATGTCATCAAAATATAGCCAGTTCCTGAGGAATCTGTTGATAAAATAAAAAAATATATATCCATTAATCATACAATTTTATTTATACAGGCATCCAAACAATAAAATGCAGTAGCTTAACACATCAGTCTTACATTTACATATAATTTCCAAGCATCATTAACATACTTTAGCGATATTAAAATTTTTCACAAACAGAACGTATATGTAGCGTTTGGGCGTTTTTTATACTTACCGTTTAACCACCATTCCTTGCGCGCCTTTACGAAAATATATCAACTAATATAATTTGCACACCTTTAAATACAAGAGTTATTGTTAATAAGTATACACATGAGCAGTAGGGGGATACAAAAGCTAATAGATTCATTGCGGAACTTTTCATCCAACGCCTTTTTAATGGAGATTAGCATCTATATGGCTATGATTCAAATGAATTGGGCAGTTTCAGTTGTTTTTGGATGGTAATGACTGACTTTAATGTATGGAATGTTTTCCTGATTTCATGCTTCAGACTTGAACAGGCAGCGGATAAGAAGCTCCTCTAAAACTACATTGTATAAAATTCGTTCAAAAGTGAGTTTGTGTGTTGTGATATGGCTGGTAAATGGCAATTTTTAGCAAAAATACTCTCAGAAATCCGTAGAATTTTGATTCGTAGTATTGAAAAAATATCTCCTTATCAAACGCTAAGTCCACTACTTATGTTGGTCTGAATTCGATTGAGTCAAGATATGTTGTAGCTCTAAAATTTTGAGGGAGATATGAAATATTAAGCTATAACATTGAGGCTACTACCTAAGCTACATAAATTTCCACGTCCATATCTCCCATGGCCAAAAAATCCAAATGAAATCTTACTTAAAACATACGTAAAAATTTGTGACTAAACAAGAACATACACTAATTAAAACCTACAAGTAATAATAATTCATATAAAAAATAAATTGAGAATTTAAAATTTGGTCAATCAATTCACATTGGTTACGACGTTTTGATTAAGAAACTATAACACAGAATAATATGGTCATTTTCGAGATCCCTGCGGTACAATTAATATCCGGACAACGGTGACAATTGTCCAGAAAAATTATCAAAATTGTATAATATATACACAAAGATTCATTTTTTTTTGCTTATATTGTATGTTCAAATATCTTTGTGTATCAGTTTAACCTAGATATTATCATCATTGTCAACAGGTAATATATGGTATATGTCGGTTTACTTCTTATCGCCGTCTTCGGCGTGCTCACCAGTACCTGAAAGGCGACACATCATAGCATATGATGAAGACCGAACAATCTAACTGATAACATAAATACGAATAATCCACTCACCATTAGTGACTGCTTCTTTCTTGTCACCCTCCCCATTTTCAACCTTCTTCTCCTCTTCTTTATCCTCTTTCTTATCTTCCTTCTTCTCGTCCTTCTTCTCTTTCTTCTCCTCGTCCTTCTTCTCCTCGCTATTCTGTTTCTGTTTCTTATCCTTGCCTTTAGCAGGAGTGGCTGGTTTGGGCTTGGGCTCCAAGCTGGGGTCCAAAATCATTTTGCCCACATTTTTCCTGTCGTGCATTTTCTGCATGGCTTCAACGACATCTTCCAAAGCCCAGGTGGAGTCTAACAGAGGCTTGATTTTGCCTTCCTGGAAGAGCTTGAAGACTTTCGTGACGGTGGCCTTGACGTGGGCGGCGCCATTTTGTTGGTACATGAGATGGCGCAAGTTGAATCCGGCGAGGGATTTGTTTTCGTCGAAGAGCTTGAGTGGGGAGACTTTGTCCACTTGCCACCACTGTCAACATAAAGAAAATTGCATATGAATAAAAGCCAAGAATCCTTTCATAAATTACTTTTCCCGAGGCGGCACGGAAATAAGAGCGCTCGTGCACTGCCGACGAATAGACGAAAAAAAAAATACAAATGATATTTTAAAAATTGAATCTTCATAACAGAATATTTTTTTATATTAGGGAGTATTTTCGCTATCTTTATATTGCTCACAGTCCCACAAAAGTGCCGAATACCCTATCTATTCACAAAACTCCCGCGCTTTTCGCATCCTCTACTCCGTTCAATATTCAGTATGGTTTCTGTCAGTCTGTCCCAGCCCATGTGTGTATTCGTTCGGCGCTCAAGTCAAATGCGTTTTTGCTATGGAAATGGGTCGGAACGATTCGGGAAATCGCCCGATATAGGGCGCCACTGTACGCTATTTGAATACACACTACGACAGCGGGGCTTACATTTCAGGTGTGTCCCAAAACTTGTATAATTATTTTGCTGATTGTATTGCTATTCTACTTCGAAAGGAACAGATGTAGTACATTTATCATTGATTTTGCGGTACAATGGGGAGATATTCTTTTTTTATTATTTTTTTCTGTGAATTCTTTGATGCATACTAATGCCAAAAACAATGTTTAAAATTTTTTAATCCATATTTATTCTTTAAAAATCAATAATTATCTGCTAATTTTCTAACGGTTTCATTCAAAATACTCTTAGGGAAACTACGTCACCGACACGTGATCCTGATCAACAAATAATACGGCTCGAAAGACTGGTGACGCCCCATTCTAAATTTGTTGCCAGGTTGTGAAATTAAAGTAGCATTTTATTTAGCTCTATCGCGCATCCACCAATGAGCTTACTCTTACACCAAGGTCTATTAGGTAAATTGCGAACGAGCTGACAACGCCACATCATGTGGGTAACCTAACCTTGTTTTTTATTATTGTTTACATCCGTGATTTGGGTACTGTTACCTGTTACTGTTATTATTGTTTCTTAACATATTCCAATACACACACACATTATGGAATGACCATTTCCACCTGTCTAAGTTCTCCATAGAGTGTTTCAAAATTTTGGAGACGAAAAAGCCATTTGAAAAGCCTCGATTCCGTAAAATATTCTGGAAAGCACTTTGTAATTGAGTATGTTTATGAATTTAGGACAATAAAAGACAATAATGAATGAGTGTTTACCTTTTATTGTCACGCAATATATAAACTGTTTCACGGGTATATGAGAGCATAAAACCCGGAAGCCACTGATAAAAATGATGGCACAAAGAACTTTTTTTTTCACTGAATGAGAGCTTCACCAAAAATACATATGAGGTCTTTTGAAGGGTTTTGATGGGGTTTTGACGTATAAAAAAAATTCAAATGGAAAGTTTGCAGTTTTTCAGGTGCAAGCAAACAGCAAAACAAAACAAAATTTGAGGTTAGGAGTAGAAGTAGAAGGAGACGGCGCTGTGTTGCCACATTTACACATTAATCACATGAGATTATGCTTGTTAACCAAATATTGTATGATCTAGTCTTGAATAAATAAAAAAAATTGGCTCAAACTTGAATGAATAAATAGTTGACCAATTTGATTACCTGGAATATTCAATAGAAAATGTTTGATTTGTTTCTATATAACCCCACTCATGTATTCTCCGGAGTGAAACGTAAACTGTGGCAAACACGCAGAATGCACGCTAAATCGGAAAAGGGTGTCTCTGTTTAATCGAGAAAGATGGAAAAGCTAGGGATAGTACGTCAGAGCGCGCCATTGAAATTGGTTTCAAATTTTTATCAAAATTTCAAACAGCTCTAGTAAATTGACAAATTCACCAAATGACTTGAAACTCTCACAGAGTACTGTTTGAGCAATTCTAAAGAACAAGTTTATATGTTTTTGTTAAATTTCGAATTCATGAAACCTCCCTATTATTGTTATCTGCGTTGACAGTTGCCACTATTGTTATTTTTGTTATACACGCCAATACGCCTATGTGACGTCACGATGGAGTAAATGATTACTCCAATATCAACCAAAATAAAAACTAATATATCATAAACACACAAAAAACCCTACAAAACTACGATATCAAATGTCATATACGTACAACTGTAGCCTAAGATAATAACAGAAGAAGAAAAATTCCGCCTTTTCTCTGGGTAACGGCACGCGCGAAACGTATAGTAAAATTTGAGACGACAAATCGAAATACCGCTTTATGGCTTTACCTATGTGTATCGTAGTTCCAGGGTGGTCGTGATTTGTGAACAGAAACAATTAATATTTATTTATTTTTTTCGGTTTTCGACATTTTTTTTTTTATTGTTTATGATAGTATGTAATCATATAAACAAACTACGTGTCGATTATGTCTCGGGCTGTTCGTGCTTCGGACTCAGGAGCTAGTGGAAGTGAAATTGGGTCAATTCATAATCTAAAAATTTTCCTCCCGTAATATAATTGAAAAAATAGAAATAAAAGCATTAGAGAATAAACGTATACTTTTGCCGGGGTGTTTTTTTTTAATGGTATAGGTAAATAATAGATTTTTTGTTTTTACGAAACAATATTCTACATGTTTTTTTTGCTGAGGCGATAGATACACCGATTTTTTAAATTGGTTTATTTCGTCCATTAATTGAATGAAATGATGAATGCGCCGTATTTTTTCCTGAGATTTCCTTTTGGTAGCACACACTCATACTGACACATTAAGAGCCGCCACTGAACTTTCCTATGAATAAAGATCACACGTTTATGTTCAACCTTTGAAATAAAATTTGTAAAAAACGTCCTCCTTTCCCTTTTCCAACTGGACGGGTCCATTCATCCGATTATCTTGTTCTCGCTAGTCTAGAAGTTTCCTCACGTACTTCATGGGGTTTCAACCGCAACTATAAACTCTCAATACAAAATGCGTTCCCAAGCTCCTCACACTTTAACTGAAGTCAACTACGGTTTCGCCAACTCAGAACGTTTTCAAGGGATTGCGCCTGCCAAGTTTCACTATGACAGCCGGAAACATTTCTGTTTAAACTGTGAACTTGCATTATTGATCCGTTACAGCCTAACTGGATTACTGAATCCTCGTGAGATTTTAGCAGGATAAGGGAATGAGAAAATGTCAACAGATTATAGCCATGAAGCTTGGCCGCCGCTTTATAAGCAAGGAAATTGCAAAATACTTTTGTGGGCTCATATATTTTTATGAAAGTTCCAAGGTGTTAGAAGTTTAGGAAAAAATGTAGGATGATATTTTTGCAAATGACGATGCTCAAGAAAAAAAATACCTCTGAGTGGAAACTAAATAGCACGAGTACTTGAGTTGATTGGGTAATATCTAGAATTAAACGACCAAGTCTGGTATAGTTACAAGAACCAATATCGCGAATACAGCAAATTGGTAAGTTCAGCACTCGGGTCTTGTAAAGATTAGGCATCCACACATTAATGAATTTTTTCAATTTTTGACCATACTTTTGGGTTTATAGAACAATTTCAACCAAAAAAAAATGCTGGATGAACAGCTTTTAACAAAAAAAAATAATCACATAACAAATTAAAATTTTATCAGGATTCAGCCTGACTAACTTCCTTAAATGACAGCTTTGTCACATTGTTACAATCCATACAAGCTAAATATTATAGAACAAACAAGCAATGTTGCCAAACTTACCCAAACTTCTTAAAAACAATGAATGCAATCGTTTTTGTTTGTATATTTTAATATACTATGACAAACATAATAAAACAGTAAAAAAACAACCATATGTGCAGGAGCGTTACTTTTTAAACGATATTTAAGAGAACATCCACCGGCTACGCTGGGCAGGAGCGTACCTTTTTACTCGGGCAGGAGCGTTACTTTCTAAACGATATTTTAGATATGGCGGCATGATGGACATCTGAATATACATCAATAAAATGGCGCCAAAACGAAAAAGCAAAATAAATGAAAAAGGAAAACTTGGCAACAGCGCGTATTTTTCACTCTCGGTCGTTATTTAGTGAGTATTGTCTAATGTCTTGACAATCTTGACAGTTGTTATTGATAATATCGAGTTCGCCGGGATGTTCTGTGAATCAATACGAAATAAGACAGATGATGCAAGAAAGGGATAGTCTGTATAAGAAAGCAACTTTTGATAAATGCCAGAGTACATGGGAACAATATAAACGAAAACGACATAATATTGTCAAGGAAATAAGACAAAATAAAGCAAAATACTATCGGGACTTACTAGATGGAAATAAGACCAACTCGAGAGAATTGTGGAGGAACCTTAAAACCTTACTTCCAGGCAGAAACCTACATTGTGAAGTAATTGTCTTCGAAACTATAGTCGTATCTGAAGAGATGCAAATAGTGTCCAAATTCAACGAATATTTCATCGACAGTATATCCCAAATCATAAGTGAAATACCTCATACAGTACCCACATTATATCCAAAGCAAAAAATGAATGTAGACTTTTTCAAATTTGGAAAAATCTCAATGTCAAAAATGAAGGAACTTCTTGGCAGTTTGAAGAATGTTGGTGGTGGCGCTAGTGATGTGTCAAAAAAAATACTGAACGATGCCTGTTATGTCGTTGGTGACCGAATGCTCGACATTATCAATACCTCCCTTTCAACGGGAATTTTCCCCGAAGACTGGAAGACCCCCATTGTGATCCCCGTATAGAAGGTTTCTAATACCAATAAATATTGTGAATTTCGGCCTATAAATACAATCCCTTTGTACGAGAAAATTCTTGAACTGACTGTCAAGGAACAACTCATGACTCACTGCAGTAGTGATATTAATGACATAATAGTTCTTAATCAATCCGGTTTTCGTGAGCGTCATTCATGTGAGTCTGTTATAGTTAATATATGTGATGATTTCCTCAAAGCCATTGACTGTGATAATTATGTTTTAGCGGTATTTCTTGATTTCAAAAGAGCATTTGAGACTGTCAATCGTGATATTTTGTTGTATAAGCTAGATCAAATGGGAATTAGAGTACTGTTATCAGTTGGTTTAGATCTTATCTTACTAACAGAGTCCAAAGGGTAAAATTTAAGAACACTGTGTCTGAACCTATGTATGTTCCGTTTGGTGTACCTCAGGGCACTGTGTTGGGCCCTTTATTGTTCCTACTGTACATTAATGATATGGTAAAAGTGGTACAACAATGCAGTCGTACTATTCGCTGATGACACAATGGTGTACATAGTAGGCAAAAATATCAAAGAAATGCAGGATATAATGAATGTAGAATTGGACAGACTTTTCAGGTGGCTGTGCTGTAATAAGTTGTGTCTAAACACTAACAAATCGAAATTTTGTATATATGGCAAAAAAGCTAGACTAAGTCAAATTAACTTAAAAAGTATAGACATTGTAATTAATTCTGAGAAACTCACCTATGATAGGGAAATCAAATACTTAGGTGTCATATTCGATCCCCATTTGACTTTTTGCAACCATGCAGACTATGTTATGCGAAAATTCTCGAAAAAAGTTGGTTTCATAGCTAGAGCAGGAAAGAGTCTTTCAATGTATGCAAAAATGTTATTATATAACACAATTTCTGCGCCGCACCTCCAGTTCTGCTGAACAATCTTGTATAATTTGCCTTAAGTTACAAAAAATCCAGAACAGAGCCATGCGAGTTATTTTAAAGTATAATAGTTATACCCCTATACAATGTATGTTGAATGTGCTAAATATGTTATCAGTGAAGCAAAAAATTATTTATAATGTAAACGTGTTTATATTTAAAATTAGGAAGAAAATGTTACCACTTTATATTTGTGATAAAGTTAAATATTTCATTGATGTACATGATTATGGAACCAGACAGTGTAATGATTTTATATTGTTTAACAAATGCAATTCTAGTCAGATGCTAAACTCACTTTTACATAAGAGACTTCAGGAATTCAATCAGCTACCTGCTTACCTGAAGAAATGTGATAATTTGAACCAGTTTAAATGTCTGTTGAGGAAACATGTTTTAAACCAAGTTTAGAGTTGTGGTTGTTTGTATTTGCTTTTTACATTAATTGTTATATTATAAGATTATAATTTTACATTTTTCATTTTTTTACTAATTGGAACTGATTTTTTTAGATATTATTAAGGATTTGTGTAATTTTGTAGCTTTATGCTAAATAAAGATTATTATTATTATTAATCAAATTTTTTAAATTTATTTTTCCTGCTTAACTATATGTTTTAACTCAGTGGTTACGGTAGGAACTGTAGTACATGAGAACAACAGAAATTGTGCATTTCAATGACCCACAACTGGAACAAATCGAGATTTTTGGAAAATGTTCGTAAGAAACAATGTGCCTAAAATAGTGTTTTTTTACAAAAGTGATTCATCCAGCATTTTTTCTCTTTAGAATAGTTAAACGAAGGATAATTTTCCAAATTCGCCTTTGAAAAGTGAAAAATACGTGGATGCCTAATGTTTACAAGAACCCAGCACTCCAATTATTCAGCTCGAACAGCAGCATACATTGCTCATATTCATTTCGACGATACGGAAAGTCGATTATCAACCCTAACCGTAACAAATAGACTTCACAGCTCCCATTTAAGATCCAGACACTCAACAGTCGCAGTCGACAGTAACAGTCTCTCAGAGTAGCAGACGCTCATCTCCCGACACAGCATTTTCCTGAATCCACCATCATCCGTACTACTGCTTTTATTTTTACCAAGGTATGGTATTTGCTCTCACTACTTTCTAACTTTCCCAAGTTCACCGGGTTTCAGTTCTTCACAATGAGGAGCGTTAAACTATCCTAATTCTTTAAATTCATTTTCGCCTAAGTATGCTGTCCTATACATGGAGTCTTCCAGTTCTTCGCCCTTCACCGTCATTTTAATGGACGGGTTTTACCTCTGTGAGACATTTTCTGTGGAGAGTGTTCGGTTTCTTCTTGTTTGATCTCTGTTCCACACTTTTATCGTGATATGTCAGGTCAGGGGAAACGATGTTCCAAGGTGGAGAGTGCTGTCTTATTCCTAAATATCCATAAGGTGTTAAGGTTTTAATCATATTTTCTCCACAGTGCTCAAGTCACCTTCAAGTCTTTGCAGCTTAGTACCTGATTTGATGGTAAAGTCATGACTCTTTATTCTTGGGAGAGTCCGAAACATTGATGGTGTTCCAGCGAAATTGGCAATTGTTCAATGATTGAACCTCCATCAATCGCGGCTTCAATTTCATTAACATTAACTTTACACTTTACCCTAGCCACCGTAATAAACTTTCTGTTTTCTTTTAATTTAATAACCTACACGCCACTTCTCGCACGCTCGCTCTGCATACACCGTTATCATTTTCATTATTTTATGTCATCAAGAGAGTTGATAATATCATTATTTACCATTGCTTATTTGAGAAACAAACCTATTTATTTTTATCCTGTGGTATGAATGCCAGATGAAGATCACTATTTTGATCACCAAGACACCCTAGCTGCAAATGCACCCCGAAATACCTTTAATGGCTGTCTGAAAGCTACATAAATCCAGGAGGTGGCGCCCGAGATTTGGGAGATGTCACTTTTCAATCCCGTTTGAAAACCAAGTTGCGTTACAAATTTGGGCATTGGAGAGCGCGGTTAGTTTGTGCAATAGATCATCAGATGGTTTGGGACAACGGAGTCACTTTGTCTCTTATTATAAGTAATATAGATATCGACTGATCCACAACGACACCCGCAAACGAGTATGCATACCTAGAGGTGAGCGCTATCTACAATTAAATTTCAGAAGGGGGCAAAATCCAGACTTTGTCCTTCTAAATGCAAGAGTATGCGAGACTCACACCGCCCGACTATCAACAAAATATCAAGGTTTTAGAGTGACCGGCCAATTTTTCCGATCTAAATTCCGTAGAATAACATATGGGATGTTTCCGATTACCTACAGGCGAACACACATTATCAAGTGGTATATTTTTGAAAATCTTTTTTTGTAACATTTTTTTTCTGTTTCGTTCTATATTGAAAAAATAAATACTATTCTAAAGTCCAATGACTTGAAAAAAACTTTCACGAGATCCAAAAAAAAATTTGAAAACATTGACTATAAAGTCAATGTTTGAAAATAATATTTATGAGCATTTTTGCAATTGGTCATTGATTTGTTTTGTCAAAAGGGTGAAGTAGTATTTTTTATCGGAATTACCCCTTTTAGGAGGAAAAAAGGAGCGAAAAAGTGTATTTTCATGATTATCTCGGCTGAGGTGAATTTTATCGAAAAATATTCAAATGATAAAATATGCAAGAATGACTATTCGACCAAAAAGATCTCTTGCGTTTCTCGTCTATTTACAGCCCTTCAGGTGAAGTGACAGTCTTGATAGAAAAAAGATTTTCAGTTTGGGTTAATTTTTGCAGAAATGCACGAATCATTGAATACTATATACATGCCTTCCATGTAGAATTGAGTACTTGATTTTTTGAGGCGTAATAGTGACTAGTGAGTTATGGATCATAACACTTGACACTTTACTTGTCCAAAATGCATCAATGATGACGACACCTCACCTATAACTATCATGCGTTAGATAAAAATATAAACTAGGATTAAGTTTAGTTCATATTCTGAAATGATTATGATATTAGAAGAGGCATGCCTCTGTGGGTGGTGAAAAATGGCAAACAAATTATTATTGTAATAAAAACTGGTCAATTTTTCACTTTAAAAATGATTATTCAACAGTCATTATAGTCAATGACATTTTAAGCTATACATATTTGATTTCTTGAAGTTACGTGAAAGTAGTGTATGGATTATCCCTTATCTGTATACAGGGTAGACCAAAAGTAATGATACATACGGTAACATTAGATTGCTTACACACAAATATTGCGATCAACCCGAACTTGTCTATTCCGAAATTTTATATTAAGAAAGATGTAGGTTGTCAAAGTTGAATTTTAATTGTTTCTTTGACATTTTCCTCCCAGAAATGCAAAATCATAACTGGCCTTGGTATAACAAGAAAACCATGTCCAAAATCGGAATCAACGGATTCGGCCGTCCTTCGTGCCGCAGTGGACAAAAACGCCAAAGTAGTCGCCATAAACGATCCCTTCATCTCCATCGACTACATGGTGTACCAAGTACGACTCCACTCACGACCAATTCAAAGGCACCGTTTCCTCGAAGGGCGACAACTTGGTCGACAACGGCCTACCTATCCAAGTATTTCAAGAACGCGGCCCCAAAGCCTTTCCATGGGGCAAGGCTGGTGCCGAATACGTTGTTCACCACCATTCAACAAGCCTCCACTCACTTGGAGGGCGGCTTAAAGAAAGTCGACATAAGCGACCACTGCCACTCGGAAGATCGTAAATGGACCTTCTGGCAAGCTATGAGGGGAAGGGCGTAGTGCCCAGCAAAACATCATCCCCCCGGCCACCGGGGCTGCTAAGGTTGTAGGCAAGGTCACCCCAGCCTTGAATGGAAAACTAACAGGTATGGCCTTTAGAGTGCCAGTCGCCAACGTGTCTGTTGTTGACTTGAATGTGCGTCTGAGCAAAGGAGCCAGCTATGATGAAATCAAGGATAAGGTCAAGGAGGCCGCAGAAGGACCTTTTGAAGTGCAGGACCAGGTAGAGTCTTCCAATTTCATCAGCAGCACTCACAGCTCGGTGTTTGATGCCGATGCTGATATTTTCTTGAATGCCAACTTTGTCAAGTTGATTTCTTGGTACGACAACGAGTACGGGTACTCGAACCGTGTTGTCGACTTGACCAAGTATATCCAGACCAAGGATGCCAAGGTGAGTCAAGTGTAAAATCTCACGGCACTTAGTGCCGGCTATTTATTAAGTTGTAGTTGCGCCAAAGCAAGTTTATTAAAAATTATGAATGTCTCACAATATAACTAATTATTTCGAAAGTAATTCAAATAAATCCAATTCGAATTCAAATTTGACACACTCTATCTCTGTTAATATCAAGTTTCGAAATAGACAAGTTCGGTGCGATCGAAATATTTTTGTGTGAGGAATCTGCTGTTACCGTATGTCACATTCTTTCTGGTCCACCCTGTATACAGGTACGGTAAGAATATGGCATAATTTCAGGAGTGTATAGGGGAGGTCAAGATAACTCTAGCTTGTCAGATTTTTTTCTCTTCTAAACGGAGATACAGAGCCTTCAAGTCGGTTTAAAAATAAGAACTATCAAAACATCGGACAAATTCACGACAAAAATTCATTTGATAGAACATTTATTGACTAGTTAATGATATTCAGCTCTCTGAGGGGTTCAAATGAAAATAGAACTGATTCCAGGTTTATGACCACACTTGAATTACTGGCTCGATAGTACTGCAAACCATTAAAACGTTCTAGATCGAATCATTTTCAAATATCCTGATTGATTGGTCAAGCTTTACGACCGATAAATGGAGCACAGCCTCAATTCTAATGAAAATGTCTCGTTACATCAAAAATTGGAAATGCTTTCAAAAATTCCATTTAAAAAACAATAAACCGGTGAAATTGGCGATAAATTGAAAATTCCATCAAAACCAAGGCAAATTAGATGATGTTCTTGAGAGAGATGTAGAAAAGAGGGAACGAAAACTGCAAACTTCAACAAAATTGCAAAAAGTATTTTACTGAAATTACGCTAAACTTTTGACTTTCCTACTTTACCATCGTGTGCTCGTTACATGAAAAATGTATGTTTGTATTAATCAGACACCTAAAATAGCGCACATGCAAGGTAATAGTATAAACTAATTAATCATGAACTGGAAATATCACATGAAAACATCATCAATATCGATTTTGAACGCCACTGGAATTTGCATTATTTCCAATAACTGTCCTGATTCCATTATCCTTTGTTACTCAAGTTTTTTTCCGAATAAAATGAAATTTGATGAAACCTGAATAACATGCATTAACAGCATAATTTATCAATTAATTGGCAATGATTTCAAACGATAATGGTTTCCTGTACTAAGCTAACCACTCATTTGTCCTGCTCCATATCAATTAATGTTACAACAAAGATGTACCTAATGAGCAAAATCGCATTAAAATTGTACTTTCACGTTACTATTCAGACAATCCATCACTTCCGTATAATAAAATATAAATTAACCAGAGCTGAAAAATACATTAACGCGGAACTCCGGTCTAGAAACCAACTTCTAACACTTGCATGTCACTTTTCAACGCCATATAAATTCAATTGTCTAGTGACAAGAAAATTGTTTGCAATACTCACACATCTGGCAGCACTGAAGAATCCTTTAGTTTCTCCTGTGACCACATTAGATGTTCCATAGAGCACATATCTGCCCATTGGCTTCAACAAGTTGTAGCCCTTGTTGCACTCTTCACCGCACAAGCAGTCCAGAACAAGATCCACTCCTTCAGAGGAAATCTGAAGAAAAAATAGGAATTGAAGACGAAATTTGATTCAAACAAGAAATAAAAATACCTTTCTGACTTCGCTAACATAGTCAGATCCTTTCTCCAACAAATGATCGACGTTTGGAGACGCTTCTTTGAGGGCTTCGTGCTTGGCTTTGTTACAAAGTCCAAAAATGGTGACGTCCGGGACGGTTTTGGCCAATTGGACTACAGCTTGTCCCTGGAAAATACATAATTTTGAAATTGTAGAATGGAATATTGGATTGGGGATTAGGAGGGACTTTCCAAAGCTCTCCACCAATGTGTTTTACCAACGACAATTTGACATACCCTAGTCTAGACTACTGTAGTGTGGTCGCTTACTCGTTTTTGACAGATAAACCCAAATTTCAAAATGCACAAAATTCTTGTTTAAATAATTCGATGTGGTCGAGTACATACGCCCCTTCTACCCTATAATCCCCTGACCAAGTTACCAAAGCCTTGCTAATTTAAAACAACAGATCCATAGTTATCCATAGACCAGCGTGGGAAATGAGATGATAAATGCGCATTCCATCTTTTCTGTCACGATGTATCGACGTTCAATCCCGACAAGACTGTTACCCATACACCAGCGTTCTTTCCTGTGGCAATGTCGACCCCCACATATGAGATGACAGTTCGAAAGGAAACAATGATAGAACAGATGATACGAAAACAATTACTGAATCCCTTTTACTTCAGGGGCAGATATCCAGTCGACTAAATCGTACATACCTTTACGAAAGTTACGATGAAATCCTTTATTTTTGTTTTGACTGGTTTGTCCTATAATAAGTTCAGGCACTGGGCCACCACTTTCCTTGAATTCAATTTTTGTAATGTGAATTTATTTCAGTTGTTTTTTTCTGCACTACCGACATTTTATTATCTATAAAAGTAAACTCGACAGCTCATAACTTGAAATCACTTGAAACAAACGAATCCGTTATTTCGCGAATCCGTTTTGTCGAAAGGATTTTTGGCGGCGATATGTTCCAAATTTTAGACAGGCTCTTGACCCCAGTTTAATTTTCCAATTTGCTTAGACGTGCGGCTACGCTCGCTAGCTATATATTTTTCGGCAAGCCTTATTACCGCAAGGGCAACTCCGAACGATCGCTGCTATGCGTAGATGATATCTGTATGTAGCAGCAATACACAAAGTAACTAAATTAAATAGACACAGCAAATTTAGTCCCTATAAAATGCAAATTTCAAAGACATTAAATGAAGATGATATCGTAAACTGTAACTTTGTGGAGAAATTATCCAGTTTAATGATTCAGAGTATCTGTACATTCTTTCTTAATGACACCTAATAATCAGAACGGCCAAGAGAGGTCAAACCCGTACGAAAAATTAATGTTTGGGCGGAAATTCTCGGTGATGCTGTGATAGGTCTTTTATTTTTAATTGAAAGTCTGGGGGGCGAGATGTATTTGAATAAGTGGAAAATCAAAGGGACGCACTGATCAATCAAGAGATTTGGCAACAAGAACTCTTCACAAGGCCAGAAATGTGCGAGATTGGATGAACAGAATTGCACAAAGCATAAAGGTGGATAGGAAGAAGAGGGCCTGCAATATTACCTGCCCTGGGCCATTAGTTAACCAATAACATTAACATTTTTTTTTAAACTCCCCAGAAAGTGAAAAGTTGATAGACTTAAACTTTGGTAGCAATATTTACCCGAAAACTGGTGTTTTACACGAAGAGGAAGAAGTGTAACAATTTCCATAATACTATGCAGATGGGAATCCGCATGCAACCCAGGTAAACTTTTCAACACGAATTTAAAATTGATATGCTGGCAATATATTGTAGCTTATACCATACTTTAATGAAGATTAACGAGAGAAATTTATAAGCAACATCTACAAAGTAATTTGCCATAAAGAGAGATATAGGGTTTGAGCACGATGAATCTCAATTCACCTAATACAGCAGTGCACGAATAAATTGTAAGGTAGAATTGACGACACCACTAATCTATGTATATAAACTGGATAACCACAATCAATGGAACCGACTCTGAAAGGAGGCAAAAATCTTTAACGTACGTAACGTAAAGTCTTCGTACATCCCCATCTATTGAGATCTAATCAAATCCTAATATTTGCAAGGCAAGATGCTCTGACAACATTTTTATCATATTATGTATTTGTCGGGGATGCTAAGCCTCAATAAAAAGAGGTATACGACGACTCTAGTTAAAAATGCATCTTCAGCGCATGCTCCTCCATTAGCGTTCTTAAGTCATCCATAGACTTGAAACAAAATAAAAAACAATGCACGTAATTCATGACGCAAGTGATTATTCGCAGTGATGCCACTACAGAAAAATAGCCGTAGTGGAATCTTCACAATGCCGTTGAATTTTCCGCCTTTTGGTTCTTATTAGGTTGGTAGTACGGACAGTGATGCCGTAGTCGTACTACACTGAAACACGGTATGCCAACCCGCATCTTACTGTGACGTCATCTGAGGCAAAAAGCAAAATAATAACCATAAAAAGCTACGTTCCGCATATTATTATGGCAACCAAACTGCTTCACTATAACGAATTTCGGAATTTCGTTCGCGGGGCTGACATACCGTGTTGAAGTGTAACGTGCTCTTCGATAGTTCTTAACATCAATATAGAGTATGATGTTTTTAATTTCACTTTTAATGAACAAAATCCTACGATACCTTCAATAACCAAAAACATGAAAGATACTTTCGAATTATTTGACTAAGAAGAGCGGTATCGAAAATATCAGATTAAAATTCCAAGTTGCTAGAATATTCTGAATCCTTACAACGCAAATATAAGGAAGAACTAATTAATTGACATCATAGTATCGTGTTCAATATTAAAAATGATATTTTGTAAATGAGACTTTTAATCCTATGAATACTCGTTTCCGAGCTACTCGTAAATGTGAATAAAAGACGTACACACAGAAAGAGCTAAAACTCTTTGAAGTTTTAAAATAAATCGGGCATTCCATTAAAAATAACGGTTACCACGTCAAGCCAAAAACTGTCAAATCTGGCAACAATACCGACACCACTATTCAATTTCCCATACCCAAAACACCAGTTTTGAAGAGATTTGAGAATTGCGGTTCCTTCAAATAACCCTGTATACAAGCTACGCTTAAAATCTGCATCTAAAATGTTACCAAACTGTTGCTACTTTTACTACAATTTAACTCGCATGAATGTCCGTAAATCTCCAAACCGCGTTTTTTAACTGTCAAAGTTTTCCATTAACCGTCATTAGAGAGTTCCGGAATTTTATCCAAAAGGGTCTTCTGGAATTGCACCGATTTTTCCTTCAGAAACCCGCGCCGTTTCCGTCCGTTTCCCGTTTCATCCTGCCGTCGGCGTCGGTCGTTTTCCGCATATCAAACGATTTCACGTTTCACCACTTTGATGGACATTTTCACCGTTCTTAGGTTTTTTCACGCACACACCATTCATTTATCGTTATTTTGGGGATTTTCATTTTTCCCCTTACCAATGATTGTGATTCCCTTCATTCTCTGGTTTGAAAACCAGCAAATGTAACCAACGAGATTTTTTTTAAGAGTGTTTTTGGCCAATGTTTCAGTAGTCATTTTCAGTGCGCAACTTTTAACCATAGCCTGGATTATTTTTCCACAGATCACATAAATCCATGGGGTGGCGCCCGATATGCTGGAAAATAATATAATTTTCCAGCCCGCGTTTAAAATCACCGAAAAACCCGAAGCCTTTTTGAGGAATGTATCACTTCTTTATTAATTTATACAGGGTGTTACTCAATGATAAGCCGTTATTCCAAAGACGTATTCTGAACCAAATTCATTGCCGATTTTGTTGATTTTCATTGTTAGAAGAACTAATTAGCACTAACTAGATGGTGATTATCAGTTCCAGTGGCGTGCCGAGGGGCAGATTCACGAATAATACCGACGAATAATGTGCGCCACTGACTTTATGATAATTTTATATTTATTCAGATGAAGCAAATGAAGATACAACTTTTATGTCATGATATTTTCTTCGTTTTCGATGAAATAAAAATGAAAACCACTATATTTTAACAAATTTTCGACATGCGGTAAAGTGGTTTTGATTGACTCGAAAACGAAGAAAGATACGAAAAAATATCAAGAAATAAAAAAGTGTATTTGTAGCTGCTCAATCTAAAAAAAAATGTGTCCAGTCCAAAATAAGTAATCTGGTTTTCGACATACAGGGTGTTTCAAGTTTCAGAAATCGGATTTATTAATAATAACTCATTTTTTTGCCTATTTTGTTGAATTTTGATATAGTTGAAGACGGTAATTATGAGCTCCAGTGGCGCCCAGAGGGGCATTTTCTCAAATAAAATTGAGAAAAAAATGTGAGCTACTGGCTTTTTCTGAAAAATTTCTATTTTTCTCAGATTGAACAGCTTTAAATACAACTTTTCT
This sequence comes from Orchestes rusci, assembly GCA_958502075.1. Lineage (NCBI taxonomy): Eukaryota > Metazoa > Arthropoda > Insecta > Coleoptera > Curculionidae > Orchestes > Orchestes rusci. The sequence continues at coordinate 7,033,515 of OY293313.1, read as the reverse complement.
GTCTCAACATTTTTTCGTATCTTTCTTAGTTTTCAAGAAAAAAAAATAACCTCTTTATTTCAACAATTTTTTTACATGCAATAAAGTAATTTTGATTTATTTTCCCGAAAACGAAGAAATATACGAAAAAATATCGAGAAACAAAAAAGTGGTATTTTTAGCTGCTCTATCTGGAAACAATACAACATTTTCGGAACAAGCCAGTGACGCACATTTTTTTGTTAATTTTATTGGTGAAACTGTCCCTTTGGAAGCCACTGGAACTCATAATTAGTGGGTGCTAACATGTTATAATAAAAACTCTGCCAAAATTCAACAAAATCGGCAAAAGGATCTTTGAGATATTATTAATGACTCCGTTTTTTTTTGAAACATTTGACGCTCTGTATCTCGAAAACCAGACTATTTGGGACACAACATGTCTATAGGACCTTTTCTACTTGAATTTGGTTCAGGATTGCGCATTTCGAATTACGGCCTATCATCAAGTTACACTCTGCATTCATGTTTTTTTATTTAACTTGATATGATTTGATTTGTTGTAATCTTCTGTGTGGAATTGTTGTACAAAAGTTTACACCTCCGTATCTTTCATTGGCTTAGAAATTCAATTTATCTTTTTTGATCCATGAAACATGACAACTATGCCAACATACCAAATTTGAGCAAAATCATGTCAAAAGTTTCGATGCAAATTGATTTTGAAATGAGTACTTCAGGAGCCTATAGCCTTTGACATACAGAGTGTTGCAAAATAATTTACTGAGATACAGGGAAGTCTTATGTTAGTTTGAAGGGTGTGCACACATTTTTAAAGGAAAAACTTGACGCAACTTTTTTATCTGTCATCAAATGATTTTTTCTTGGTACATCCATTATTTGGCCGATCAATCATAAGCCAAAATGTAACTATTTCCAAGATATTTTCATGTTTACCCTTCAAGTCTATGGCAAGGTTATCTCTGTAGCAAAAAACTAAAATATAAATATTGAGATTTGACTTGACTAGTAGTTATTGAGCTCAATCCTAACTTTTTGGCCCAAAATATGTGCAGTTGCTCCAAGGCCCATTAATCTTGCAAGTAAGCAACTCTCATTCACTGTTAGTGATTTAAATTTAGAAATACCACAACTTCAAAGCATAGATCGAAGCTAATTATGTTGATTGATCATTCAAAACAATTCAACTTACAATAAAAAAACTAATTGGTTCACAAGAATGTGCGAGATCTATAATAAACACAGAAAACATTCCGTGTGATGGTTTAATAAATTGAAATAAATTCATAACACGTAGTTATTAATTAATTAACAATCGCATTTTTCTAAGATGGAACAGTTGAGTAATTCATAAATATTGATTGGATTTAAGTTTGATATATAAACAATACGAATGGAAACCAGTTACAAACAACTCAAGAATAAACCCCCCAAAAGGAAACAGATGTCTTCTTTCAAATTTTAACAGATGAGATACATTCCAAGCGCAGACTTAACAAGCCAACCAATTCCGAAGACGTATGGATGTAATACTCAAGCCCGAAATGAAAAATTCCATTCCACATAATATTTACGCGATAAAAGTATGTCCTTATTCCCGATGTAAATATTTTGAAGTCGTAATTCAAAAATGGTGTAAATTGTCAATCAGAAAAGGGTCAACGGTTGACCTGTCACGATTGCCAATGCCAACTAATAACAATTGTCATAAAAATACACTATTCTGTGGAATTTTGTTTTTATACGCTGCATGGCGCTTTTTTCTTTGGAACTCTTTGTTGTCATTATCAGCGGCACCATAAATAAATCATAAACGGGACCTTTTGAGAAATACAACGATTGCCACTTGAGTCATAAATGATCACGTGTTTCTGTTCAATATTTTCGGTTTGAATGGCTGCTGTTTGTGATTAAGACAAGGACCACCAATGATGAAACTATACCGCAATAAACAACTTCAAAGCAAATATTTTTTATAGCCTTTACAAGATGATTTGGGTAAAAAGACAATTGATATTAAATTTATAATGGATGTGAGTTTCTCACGATAATTAATAAAAAGAGAAATGCATGGAAACCAATTTCTTAATAATTAATCAAATAATCAATTATATAGGTATTATTTTACGTTGATGTACTTATCTGCAACCTCAGTGCACTCCGATTTCACCAGATGTTACAGTGCTACAATAATATAGTCTTGATAAATTCCAAGTAAATAATTTTGTGGCTTATGACAGTCTTGCTATTATTTTTGAGGCAGATGACTTTTTACTATAAACAATTTTCCTGATTTAATCAAAGGTAATCAACTATTACTCACGTTGTATTGTATTGGATATGCATATTACCAAATTTTATCAACACAAATAGGTATTATTGGTTGAAAAAACGCGTATTTTTTTTGCTTAAACATCACAAATGTCAAAATCACGTGAGAATCGGAGAGTTCATGTCACGTGACCACGAAACGCGCCATAGCCTGTAGTTCTCGGTAGCCACATAATAACATAGTAGAAATAACCTGGTAGCGCCACTTTCCTAACTATTTCCCTATTAAATTGATCGTCTCATTTGAATCTGTTATTCGAGTTACCAGGGTTGCGCTTAGCAGAGCCGGAATGAAGAAAATTGGTGCGAAGCTGTGTGCACGTCGCAAAGTTATTTTTTTTAGATTTACATCGGATGCAAATTGGTAAGATTATGATAATCATAATGAATATTTGGTCAAACATCTATTTTGGAAGTTACGATGTTTCAATACTAAATAAACTAGATAAATATCTAGGATATATGGTGAGTGTGCTAACGCGTGCAGATTGTGCCAGAAAAAAAAATCAAAGAATTTTTGGCGAGTGAACCTTCTATACGGGGTGTTTCCTAATGGCGTACATTAAATTGAAGTGCGTATACCTGAGCTAATTTCATGAAACAAAGTCCATATAAACATGGATCCCGAAGTGTATTGAACTTTAAAAAAAAAATTAAAACGTACGCCACCAACTTTATTGTAATTTTTATTTTTTTATTAGATGAATCATCCAAATAGACAACTTTTTTGTCTCATAGATTTTTACAGTATCTAGCCTCGTTTTGTAGTTTTAAAATACTATATACCGTTCAAAAAATTAATGGAAATATTCTGTTTTATTTATAAAAATTTTTTTTTTTGAAAACGAGGTCAGATACGAAGAAAATGTAAGAGGCAAAAATGATTTATTTTTGGTTGCTTCAATCACAACAAAGTCAGTAGGGTACATTAATTTAACAAAAATATTCACTAAGAGGCCCATCGGGACGTCACTGGTCTTTATAATTTTTACTGAGCAGGGGTAAAACTTGGATCTTGGCTTATATCACTAAGAATAAGTCTATATATCAAATTTCAAAAAGATTGGTTCAAGGATATTTGAAACATTCGTGAAAGCCGATTTTTTTTTATGTTAAATACTCTGTATCTTAAAAAAATGCTTTCATGAAGTAAGCTCAGGCATACACCCTCAAATTTAATGTACGCAATCAGGAAATACCCTGTATATGTAGTTTATCATTTTTTACCACTTTTGTTTGGATTATTGATTTTATACATGTTAAGATATCTACAGATAAAGGTCACAACCCACACTTTTCTTTCTTATTCCAAAATATACAGAGTTTATTTTAAGTTGGGTTCTACCTTCCATAACTTTTACATAAAAAAATGTAATTTAATGGTCAAAAGAGGTGTACTAAATTTTGCGGAAATATCTGGAATGGTAAAAAGTTACGATAAAAACGACATTTTTTTTCTTAAAACTTTAACACCCTGTATCTCGGAAACGAAGCATTTTCGGACATAATTTTATTTAAAAATGTTCTCTTTTTCTTGCATTCTATACAGTGTTTGTAGGAAAACCCCACTTGAAATACAGCCTGTATTTTTGTTAAAAAAACAAAATGTCATAAATATTGGAAAATTCTTTGAAAACACAATTTAGATTTCAGGATTCAACCAAATGTTCAATCTTCAATAAAGTAATATACTATTTCATTGATTGAATTTTGATTACGGTAGTTTATTAAGCTAAAAAATATGCTTCATTGGTAAAAAAAAATTACTAATGTTGTTGATCTCCAATATTGAGGAAATTGTTTAAAGACATACGTTCAATAAATACATCCTGAACATATAAATTAAATGTACGCTCGAGTACAACTATATACTTGGCAACAACTCCAAGAATAAAGTCCCACTTCCAAAAAGTTCAACTCCCTCCGGCTAAGAAATAAAGGAAGTCTACTAGGGTTGCAAGTTTGGGATAATCCGAGATTAAAACACGACGACAGTTGAGATTTGCCAAATGCGAAATTTAATTTCAACGAATTTAAAAGATTTATAGTCGGGATTTTAAGACTTATGATAAGAAACTGCTTATTGCTGAGATAATTTATTATTATTGTCCCCTATATATGACATTTTATACGACCAATTGCTCCACCCACATCAAAATCATCCATCAAACCGTCACCCCCGATGGGCGATTATCATTATAGGGGCAATAAATCCACCATATGTTCGTTGCAACCGATTGTAACGCGAAATACATGGACTTTCCTCCACATTCTCCCATTCCTCCCTTCAAAACCGGATCGATAGGCGTCTGGACGGAAGCGGAGACAGTCGCCCCCTCCACTCCAGGGCACCGTCTGTCGGGGGGTTACCTGGGGAGTGTGAAAAGGGGTGAAGGACCCCGCGAAACGAGAGTTCCATAGGGTTTTATGACCACTGTCGTCAAGCGCTTCAAAGGAGTTTGGTCGGCGAAGTTGGAGTTTGAAGTTTTTGAGAGAAAAAGGCGAAAGTATGATTGGATATTTTCCATTGTGGTTGAGGATTGCAAGGCTCGCTTTATCGGTGGGTCAATTGGTCGTTTGACATTTTGATAAATAAAATAAATATAATAATAGATGCAGTGGATGAAGTATACAAGGTCTTGTTAAAATATTCATAACTGGATGCATCAACTAAACTACTCAACAAAAAAAATGGTACACCCGAAATTTTCGCCTATGTTTGGACACTCATAATTTTTTAACGAATCGATAAAAAAATATTCGGTTTGCACCACGATGTAGAGCATTTCTTTGTGGTTTATGCGGATGGTTCAAAAAATTAATTTCCTCAAAAAATTCTTTTATACAGGGTGGTAAAAAAAGTTCTGTATATTTTCTTTTTTTTTTCTGTCCTCCCATTTCCACAGAGATTCTTGTAGCATTTTTTTTATACGCCCAAGTGCTTGTTACGTCCATACCTCGGGACATTTTTAGATTTTTGTTGATATCTTCTTTAGTTTTCGAAATATCGACTTTTTTCAAAATTATGACACATAGGGCTTTGAATGGCTGTTATTTTTGTTTATTGTTTAGCTGTCGTAAGTGAAGCATTTTTTAGTTATTTTGTCAGGTTTTCTTGAAGATTAATTAATAATTAATTAATCAATTCAGCTTCTTCGACATAATCATTTGTGTGTTTTGTTATTGAATATTGTTACACCAAAGACTACTTATATTACTCCTTAATTTTTCAGAATACATACTGTTGTTTCAACACGAGTCAATTTTTGACAAATTGTCACTATATCCCTGTTAAAACCCAGTTATATTATTGTCCACATAGAACGAGAACAAACAAGCGGAAAAAACGCACCGCCACCGTCAATCCAGATCAGACAAAAATTCTGGATTGTGTTTTATAGAGCTTGTGCCCTGCGAAATACTTCAAAGTCAACCAAAACCAGGACAGTTATACAAAATTGACTGCCCTTTCAATCTCGATAATCCTTTTCTGCCTATATCAGCCATTTTTACGACTGCTGAATACAGTCAAGCCAAAGAAATTTTACGACCATATCCATAAAGCCAACTTTTATCTCTTCCACACATTTCGTCTTACTTGTGACTCACTCTGCCAAAACCTCCAAACTAGGTCATGTCGTTGGGGAACAATCAAATGAATACCCCCTTTATTTTTCTCGAACAAACTCGTAAACCCACCCTATCCAGACGGTTTTGCGGAAAATGCTGGCTCCACCAAAACCAACCCTTCCATACTTAATAATTTACAAATGATGGAAAGGCCGCTTAGTCACGTTATATCGATGGGTTTTCCCCCCGATTTTTTTTACGATGGTTCGTCACGCTATACAAGGGAGAAAGTGTTGGGCCTATGGATAGTGTAACTGGGGATTAAATAGGGTAGGTTTCGTTAATTGAAATATAGCTGATATCATCAGTTTTAGCAGAAAATGGCCACAAAAGTGAATGTGGTTCGGTTTATTCACATGAGATTGTAAGAAAATCAGTTAAAAGCTTCTAGTTTATTCAGAGGGTCAGCGTCTGATAAGACGATATCAGATTATAAACAAAACCTTGACAGTATGCTCATGTAAAACAAATAAAAGTAAATCAAATTATGAGTGACATCCATTCACATTATAGCTAATACAAAATAAAATCCGTTGCACGTCATCGAACAAGTGACTATACACTTTACCAGCCAGTGTTGCCAGACTGTCATAAAAGTACAAACGGGAAACATTTTAGATGTAGATTCGAGGTAAAATTACGAGTACTCGAATAGGTGTACTGTACTACTTCATATACATTCACGAGCGATTTGTTTTAAATCTTATTTTTTAGCAAATTGAAAATCTAATCTGATATAACAAATAATCTGAAAATCAATACATACTTAACGTTCGTTGTTCTTCAGTAGTGGCATCATTGCACTCATTTACTTGCGTCATCAATGACTTGATTTTAGCTATATTATTAAGAATCATCAAATTATCAATAAAATACATGAAACAGGCTCAAATATAAGTAATTCAAGATTCTAATTCTATGTAAAGTGAGAATAATTCTGCATCAATATTTTCAAATATTATAATAGAATATCTTTTTATAAAGTTTACTTAACAAGTTCTACAAAATAACCCATAATAATATATTGAACATATACAGCATAAGAAAACTTAATTTCACAATAAACAAAGGCAGAAGATGTCATTAAATATTTGCTTCTGAAAGCCTATGAAAATCAAAAATGAGTTGAGCATCATTTATCACTGTGAACTTTTGGACACCTGAAACTGGACAGTGCGGCGACTCAAAAAGGACCCCCCTTTAACTTTTAAACCATTTTATGTACAAGAATGAAGTTTGGATCCTCATAAAATGAGCATGTACATTTGTCAACTCAGCAGTGTCAGCTCAGAATGTGAAAACAATTCGACGTAATTTTGAAAAAAAATCTGGTTTAAAATTGAAAAATTAGAACATAAGATCCCCTTTCCATTTGGTTATTTCTTTCAAAATAGCACCCAGCCGCCATCTTGAATTGTGAAAGTAAGTCATCAACATCAAAAAGTATAGTATTTCGAAAGCAATTCAAGTATGCCAAGTTTCGAAATTTTTGATGCATTGATGAAACCGACCTTTTTGAGCCACACTGTATTGAGACGTTCAAATCTAAAATGTACAGGGTGATTCGCAACAGGACGTATTCCTTTGAGGAGGTGACAGTACGTGATTCTACTTTTTTTTTCAAGACATTTTTGGGCATAAAAGACACATTAGTTAATGAAATTGTAAAAGAACACTAAGTCTAAGTCCTCAAGTGTTTAATATCTAGAAACGTGACACGTGTTTCGCCTGTTATGGCATCATCAGACCTAAGAAAGAACCTTAATAAAAAATATGGCAAACGACACGATTGCTTGCCATATTTTTTATTAGGGTTATTTTTTTATTATTATTTAGGTTCTTTCTTAGGTCTGATGATGCCATAACAGGCGAAACACGTCAAGTTTCTAGATATTAAACACTTGAGGACTTAGACTTTGTGTTCTTTAACTATTTCATTGATTAGAAGACAGTCCTCTTTGGGAATTATGGACGATTTATCGTTACACATTAGTTAGAAAAAAATTGTTAACAATAACATCTGCAATAATTTTCAATGCTACGCACATATCGTCAATATATCAGCTGATAATGTAAAAAACGACATTTGGTGAATTTCTTGAAAATAAAAAAAAAAATATGTCGATAGGGCTTAACAATGGTATAGAGGTAAATTACGTTTAGTCGGTATCAAATAGGGTCTACGGTTCCTTAAAGGAACACGTCTTATTACCAATCACCCTGTATAGAAAATATAAGACGGTCCTCTGATAAATATAGACAATCTCTTTGTTCTTTTTCATGGGATCTTTGATAATTTTTGTGATTATTTTTTTAAAGAGGTTTATTCGTATTATTTATTGTTTTTTTTTTCATTCTCTCTTTTGTTCTGTTCTGTATTCAGGAATTTTTTGGCAAATTATCTTTTTTCTGTGATTGAATCACTTTTTTGCTTTTATTATGCTATTTTGCATCTTTCCAAGATCAATTAATTAATTTTACCTACGAGTAAACTACCTCTAATTTAAATTAAAAAAAAAATATATTTGAAAATATAAAGAATCACATACTTATTCAAATGACGAGATCTCATGTTAAAATTTCACTTTTTTTACATTCCAAGTATTTTTTGATCTTCCCCATAGGTAAAAAAAACTATAATTATAAAAAGAAAAGTTTTCCATTTGCTGACTAAAATTGGGCACTCGTTAAAAAAAAAGTTTTAATATGAAATTTCGTAGATCATTCAAGTATTTGATTCCAAGCAACTTTTTTGAATAAAATTTTCTTTGAAAATTCAAATTAGAGGTAGTTTACTCTTAGGTAAAGCTAATGTTAGTGCAATTTTTGGCTACGCCCTGTATACAAATCACTTAATATCTGGAGGCGGAATCGATAATAAAAAAGTTTTACATTTGTTAATCAAATTTGAGCACACGCTGTATATGCTTAGGTAATTGAGTTTTTTTGGGATTTTGTTTAAATTATTTTCTTGTGAATTTTATTGGTAATTTAATTTAGCGCTAATTATTCAGCTTTTTTTTTATCGGTGTAAATTAGCTACTTCCATCTTTTTGATTTTGTGGTAGGTACTTGGTAAATTCAGTAACTTCCAAGATTCTTGAAATGTTTTGAAGTTTTCTTGATTCTTCGTTTTTTATGTTTATAGGTTACTGTGAATGAAACTTGGCTACACTCATGAGACCTGAAATGGTTAAAAAAGCCACATTTGTCACAACAGATCAAGCCCTAAGTCTTTTGTTCTCTTATTCAAAAGTCTCTTTTGGAGGACAAATAACGATAATAATTATTTTGTCTATAGACGGACAAAAATACTATGTGTGAAAAAATATATGTATATTTAAAGAAAAAAATTATCTTTGTTAGGTTGAAAACTTTTCACACCACCCACCACTTCTGGTTCTCAGGTTGATTATGCAAAATGCTATTCTGTAATTTTTCTAAGGCATCCATATTTTTCTATTCACATTCCTTTCTTGACATCCATTGTTTTATGGTCTGACGCTTTGTGATCAACATATTAGATCAAAATAAAGGATTTTTATCAACTTCAACACGAAACCACAGACGAAACTGGACCCAGGGCCTCAAAGTACCTTGAAAAAATAGCGCAAGACTTGAGAATATTTTTTTCTGCTAATAATAACACAGACGTGTGCACCATGAAATGTCCATAACAATTTGTGAAAATGTAGTTAATTCCAGTGCGTTTCAAAAATGAAACTCAATATTATAGCTTGTGGTTTTCAAAACAAAATTTCGGCAAACTGTAAACTGTAAACATAGGTATTAACCACTTTGAAACGTGCTTTTTTAAACCAATTTATGCCTGGAATGTTAACATTAAATACATTAGCGTATAATCAATTTAATTTTATGATATTAACGCTTGTAACAATGATTAAGGGCAGTTGTTTTATACGATTTTACGATACGTGTTGTATTGAAACTGATTCTTTATTAGAAAACAAAACAAAATTGTGAAGATTATAGCCCGCAAACCTGCTAGTTAATCATAATGAAGCAACGCATGTGAGATATCAAGTACCAGAAGCGCAACTCATACTCCACAGTCATTTAATATTTAATTATTCTTAACATGATTCATATCGATTACATCTCAGCGATTTCACCTCGACCGACAGGAAATGACACCAGCAAGAGAATAAATGAGTGTTTTTGTTGCAGCTGATTTTCAGTCCCGATAATCCGAATCCGAAAACAAATAAATGTAATTAAACGCAGACACAGATCGGCAATTTTAATTATTTTCCTGTTATACATCCCGCTGTTCTTTCACGCATAGTTCAGATAACTAGGTTTATGTCGTGCATGGAATATATGAGCGCTTTAATTAAACAGAATAACAAATATGAGGATGATGGAGGTTTGTTTATTTACCCTTATAATAGAGCGGGAATTATTAGTAACGGACTTTTTGACCCAGTCCAATTCTTAATCAGCGGACAATTACATGGAAATAAGTTAAAAGTGTAAAAGTAACAATACAGTTACCGTCAAACAACTTTGGATCTACGTCATCGATGCCACCAGGTGCGTTGTTATGTAGTTTGCTGGTATCCACATTTGGTCACCAGCAAATCACGTAACAAAAGTTGTTTGGGATTTATCATACGTACGATTCTTCACCATAGATAATGAACTCCCCATTTACAAAACATTTAAAATAATTAAAATGTTTATCATAGGGTTCACTCAAGCATGAGAAGCACGCATTATCATGTATTTTTCGGTCAAAAACGTGTTAACCCCCGTTACTCTATGGTCCGATCTCAATGTCAGACTTGAGTCGTGCTCAGCAAGGCAAAAGTCAAGTCTCAAGTTTTCGTCCGTAATCTTCGTATTCGTGCATTCTTGGCAATGCAAGGCTTACGCACTCGTTTTGTAGGGATATATGCACATCATAATAACACATAACCTCATTTTCATTTTTCTATAAAAAATAAACCGTGAAGGTGCATACAATGACAATGAATTTTTTGGAGTTCATTGATGATGTGGAAAAAGACCCCATCAGAATTCAAATATTTTATAGGAGAAAGTGAAAAGTTAAAACAACAATGTGCAATGTTCAATTATTGAAATATTATATTCCTCCAAATTAAAACTACTTCTAGTATATTGTGTTCTCTTATCTAGAAAGGACAATGAAATGAGGTGAATTTATCAGGATACATGAAGGACACATTTCAAAATCCATTGCATAACCATTTCCCCACACTAGACACCAATTCCACAAATAAATCACATCAGCTGACGCCAATCAAACAACTCCAACCTCAAGATAGCGTCAGACAGAACCTAAGACAAGCAAATGAACCTGGGTAGAAACAATCCTGGCCATGCTGCCACATTTTCTTCCTGATAAACCTTATTTCTTATGTATGTTTTGTATATTAAAATTTCCCAATAAATTACATACTTTATTTTATAGATTTGTCTATGGTATGCAGAGCTTATCTCAAGCTTGGGATCGACTCAAGTATCGACTTCAAGTACAGGCATATTAATTTTTCAATAATTTAAAGTTTAAACCAGATTTGGAAAAAATCTGCTTGTCTGTGAAAAAGCGATTTTTATTAGATGAAAATAGACATTGAAAAAAAAAAAGATTTTCAAAATTAGAAAAAAAAATAAGGAGAAAAGTGTAACGTTTGAAAGGAATTTGCGAATAGATTGCAATATCATGGAAAGAAGTGGAAAGATTATTTTCTTTAAACCTATACTCCCCTAACCTCGCATTTTTGACCCAAGCACTGCTCAAGGTAGGGTCAGACCCAGACCAAACTTGAGTACGCCTCAAACAACGCACAGTTGTTCAAGATTTGTCTTTAGAAGGCAATTTTCATTCCAAGTCGTTCTCAAGCATGAGGTCGACTCAAGTCTCGACTAGGGGCAGACTCACATGTCTTATGTGAAAAGGCGATTCTTATTACATGCAAATAGACATCTTCAAATGAGAAGAAACTAAGGTGACAACTTAGGATAAAAAGTATGTACATACAAAAGTTTTTAGGAAAAATGGAACATTTGAAAGGACTTTGCGAATAGATTGCGATATTAAAAAAAGATGTGGAGACATTATTTTCCTTAAACATATACTTGTGGAGTTCCAGATACCATATTATTACAGGAAATCATGTAGAATGTTAAAAAGTAATAATTAACTAAATAGGGGTTGGAAAAAAACGCCCTAAATGTTTCATTTGAAATAGTCACTTATCACACCCAAGCAGATTATAATATGTAAATCGTGATACAAAAAAAAGTTTTTCGTTAGCAGTAGATGATTTCAACATAATATGCAGACTTATAATGGTGTTAAGAATTGCTTTTGTTAAGTGGTGCCTTGATGCCTGACTGAAGATTCCGGTATCAGGAGGGCAAAACTCACACAAATGTAATTCTTGGCATTTCATATTACAACGATGTAAGTTAAAAAAAAAAAAAGGTTTTTTGCTAAAATTTTACATTATCCAATGAATTCAGGAGATTTATATATTGTTCTATTTATGTTCATGTTTTTCTTACATATTCTCAGTACCTAGATAATTTGAGAAAAGGATCGTTTGATTATTCAAGTTTTCAAGAGGTTTTTTTGAGTTTTTTCTTGGGAATCCGATGATTTTTGAGTCGTGTAAATTGATTTTCACTTTGTGAAGTTTGTTTGGGTTCATGTGTTAATCTTTCATACACTTTTCACTTTGATCATTTTCTCTAATCTTTTACGTTACTTTAAATAATTTATTCCACTTTTTGACTGGATCTGATTTTTTTGTGTTGTCTAGGTTTTATAATATGTATCAAGTTTGATGGTTTTGGTTTTTTATCTTAATTTTCCGTCGCTGTCCTCCATAGAATTACAACAATATAGTTTCCGATTTTTCGACTTTTCGGCACGAATTGTTCGGAGTAAATACTAAAAAAAGTTGCCTCTTATCTGCTTCACCTGATATGCGGTTGACCCATTCCTTCTGGAATCATTCCGTCTTTTCGTGCTGATCGACACATACCAGGACAATAATAGTTACCTGCATAGATTGTGAATGTACGCGAATAATTTTTAAATTACAAATGAAACTTTTGAGCCTTTGTAGTGAAAATGACTCATAATGTGGTGAAAATGTCAAAAACGAAGATACTGCGTGAAGAACAATAGATAGACTTTTTATTGTATAACCCTTATTATTTTTTCCTTTTGTTCTTGTGATAAAAATTTTGCCCTTTGACAGACTTTGTTTCTTTGTTTTTTTTCCCGTTTTCATTTGACTGTTTTGGTTTCAGCTTCTTCCATAATTTTTGACTTTTTTTTTTAATTCGATCGGTTTCATTGATTTTTATCAGTTAATTTTTTATTTTACAAATGTAATTCTTGGTATTTTATATAACATCGATGTAACTTTGAAAAAAATGTTTTTTTGCTAAAATTTAACATTGTCAAGATCAAGTTTGATGGTTTTGGTTTTTTATCTAAATTTTCCTTCGCTGTAATCCATAGAATTACAACAATATAGTTCCCGATTTTTCGACTTTTCGGCACGAATTGTTCGGAGTAAATACTAAAAAAAGTTGCCTCTTATCTGCTTCACCTGATATGCGCTTGACCCATGCCTTCTGGAATCATTCCGTCTTTTCGTGCTGATCGACACATACCAGGACAATAATAGTTACCTGCATAGATTGTGAATGTACGCGAATAATTTTCAATTACAAAATAAACTTTTGAGCCTTTGTAGTGAAAATGACTCATAATGTGGTGAAAATGTCAAAAACGAAGATACTGCGTGAGGAACAATAGATAGACTTGTATAACCCTTATTATTTTTTCCTTTTGTTCTTGTGATAAAAATTTTGCCCTTTGACAGACTTTGTTTCTTTTTTTTTTTTCCCCGTTTTCATTTGACTGTTTTGGTTTCAGCTTCTTCCATAATTTTTGACTTTTATTTTAATGCGATCGGTTTCATTGATTTTTATTTTTTTGTCATTGACTACCTATTTGTCACCACCCAGGTACTGAATAATATTTTTCTTATTAATGATCAATTTGGATACTTCACTATTTTTTTTATTTTTGAATATTATTCAAGATTTTTTAAATGGCAACTTCTTTTTCTTCCTTGTGCTTGTCCCACTAAATTTTTTATTCTGTACATATTTTTTTGTTTTGATTGTCCAGTCTGAATTTTCAAATTTTTCATTTCTGTTAATTTTTTCTCTTTGTTTCGCAGATTTGAAATGTTTTTTTTTCACTTTTGATTTTATCTTCATATGTATTCTTGAACTGTTTAGAATGAACAGGTGATTTTCATAATTGCGCGTCAACTATAAATTATATGAAATTTTTCAAAATATATTTAGCATGTACATTTTGTGATATAAAATAACTTTCTCGACGATATATTCCATTTTCAATGATTTAATCAACGTTCGGAGACATTTTTGAACTTTACTCTCAATTTATTTCATTTTTAATTAAGAACAAAGCATTTTAATACATAGTCCATCAAGATTGGGGAAAAAAATCAATGCAACTTCTCAATATCATTAAAAAATGTAAACAAATCAGCTTTTGTCACTGATTGGACAAAGAAATGATTTTAAAAATGAAAAAAAACATTAATTTTATGTTAGGTCTAAATTTAAGTGCGCTTTGATGACACAAATGCCACTATAAATAAAGCTTCGTTACCTTCAGAGTAAATGCCGATTTGTTATACATAAGTTGATAGATTTAACGCTATGAATTCAGAATTCATAATGTTTTGAGAATTTTAGTTAAACTGCAGTATCAATGGAAAATGTTCATAAATATCCATTATTCACATTTTCTACATGGAGCCCATATATTCGAAAAAACTTCTCTGCAGCTTGCTTTGATCCAGAAAGTTAACATCAAAGTCAACATTTTCTTTGAAGAGAAAATACGGGGAAATCTAACATTTTACAAAGGACTATGCGATGGGAATACTTAAGAAAGAGTTTGCATAATGGATTTTTTCATACTAACAAAGAATATTCATCAGACTACCATGCAATTCATTCGGAACAAACTCATACAGATCCATAAAATTTTCCTCAGCCAAGTTTATTTTCACGGATACTCAAACAGTTTATTAACTCCGCTCGTTAAAACTTCACCTTGAATTTTGATAGCTTCATGAGAAATGCTTATTTGCGCATTCCAGACTCTAGAAACGAAGAAAAACATCAACAGCTCGGTTTTTCCTGCGGTGAAAAATTTCGCTGCAAATTCACGTTTTTTTCCTGTCAAGGGGGAATAAGAATGTGCTCCAATTCTCTCGAGAGTGGTTTTTTTTTCGCGGTGGTGAGAATAAAGTAATTTTAAGTTTAAATTCCTGATGAGTAAGGCAGTGTGGTTCGAATGGATTAAAATAGATTCAAGACCGCAGAATGATAATTAATATGGAAATAGCTGCTTTTGGTTGTAACAAATACATTTGGCTTTTTAATATTTAGATAAGTCGAGTATTGATGGAATTTTATTGAAGATTTTCACCTCGCGTGCTACGTTTTTCATTCAAAGAATTCAATAACGAAAACATCATTCCATTATGCCTACGGTGGTCCAATGATAGACATTCACTCGCGCGATAAAGTTTAGTTTGAAAAGATGTGTGTGATATGAAATTTTTTCATGCGCTGTATAGAGTTTAACGATGGTATCATCATTTCATTATGCCTAGGGTGGTCAATGTTACAAGTTCACTTGTTAATTCCACTTTCACTTAAGATTTATGATGGGAGCATCATTTCATTATACCTGTAGGGTAGTCTAATGTTACAAATTCACTTGTATATTCACCAAGAGTGGTATATTTTACATCAAACTTAGAATCAAATGATTCAATATATCAGTGGTCTAATGATAAAAATTCACTTGTGCGATAAAGATGAAAACATTTCATTTTGTCTAGGGAGGCTTAATGATGGGAATTCACAAGTTTGGTAGTATAGTGTTCAAGATGTATTGGAATTTTTACATCCACTAGACTCAGAACTTAATGATGAATATATCATTTCATTATGCCTAGGGTGGCTTAGTGAAAGGGATTCACAAGTTCGGTAGTATTGTGTTTAAGAAGGCACTTGAAACACATTTTTACATTCACCTTCTTCATTTGTGCTGTGCGATATATTGTCGAATAAGTCTTAATCTAGGGTGGTAAATTTTACATTCATTATGGAATTTGATGATGGAAACCTCACTTCATTATTACTAGGGTGACTTAATAATTTTGATTAACAATTGCGATATAGTGTCAAAGATGGATTTACTTGGTATTACTTAGGGAGGTAAAATTTACATACTTTATAGAATTTAATGTCAGCCTTTAAAATACTGATCGATTCGAGCTGAGACGAAGGTACTACATCTTATTTATTTCAACGAGGCCTACATATTATACTCAGTGACATTAGAAGTGTTACACCGACTAATTTCCCATAAGACTCAAAGTGAACATGATCTAATACAAAGCTCTATAGCCTCTTTGAAAAAGGACATCGAATTAACCAAAAAAGCAAAATGATCAGATTGAATGACACTTCAATATTTAAGCATAGGAGAAATTCCATTTCTAGTGTTTAAAAATTTTGAAGTCTACCTAGCAATGCAATTAGCATTGCTTGGGGAATGTGCTGGAAATTCAAAACACTTGAGTTTTCTGGTAGAAATGGAATTTCTCCTATGTTTAAATATTGAAGTTTCATTTATTTTGAAAATTTTGCATTTTTGGTTTATTTGATATCTTTTTTTTCAAAGGAGGTGTATTAGGTCATGTTAACAGTGAATCTTATGAGAAATAAGTTGGTGTAACACTTCTAATGTGACTGAGTATACAGGGTGTCCCAATATTCAACCGACAACGCTTGAGAGGTGATAGAACTCGCATTTTTATGGAACTTGAGATGGGGACATACAGCCCTAAAGTGCATTTTTTGCAATTTTTTCCAATTCATTCCGTTGCATTGGAAATTTCAATGAAACCATCTCGATAACGGTTAACACTAGAGACTTAGAAAAAGTACACCTTTTTTACGTAAAAAAGGTTGAAGAATCGATTTTTTCAATATTCATATCGATACACCAAACTGGAAAAAAGTTTTGACAATCTAGATTAGCTCGATGTGCCGTAGGTGGCGCCCCCCTACTGGTGATATCAGAACCGTTAATGAATTTGGATTTCTCGTCATAAAAACCCCCCATGCGTAATTTCGTATCACTGTGTCGTCTTGATAAGGAATAATTGACAAAAATTGAAATAAAAAATAAAACTTTGGCACCCTGTATTTTGAAAACTAAGCACTTTAGGGCTGTATGTCCCCATCTCAGGTTTCATAAAAATGCGAGTTCTATCACCTCTTGACCGTTGTCGGTTGAATATTGGGACACACTGTATAATCAAGATCGAACTTCATTAAGGTAGGTTTGTTTGATCCGAGGGGGAAACCACCCAAGGTATTTTGGTGTACAAGAGACGGTATTCCGAGGGTATTACAAGGTATTTCCAGGGTATTATGAAGTATTACGAGGTATTTCTGTGGTATTACGAGGTATTACCGGGTATTATAGAGGTATTACGGGGTATTCCATAGGTATTAAACGGTATTTCGAGGTATTTCACAGGGTATTATTTTAAAATATTCATAGACGCGCATGCTCCGACTCACACGCATTATTCGCTCTATGTTCTAAAGCCCCGTCCACATCTGCGCAAACGCACCGAATGAGCATTTTGCGCCACATGAGCATTTAGATGTGGACGGGACGCACAAACGCGCTGACAAAGTTTACTAATTTACTAATTTAATTAACAATAAGTTAGGTCACTTAGTCGTCGGCTCTTTGAAAAACCCGTATCACAAGCGGCCGCGGCGTCAAAGCATGCCGCTCAAAGAAACCCGCCCAGCGAAAATAGTTCAAAGCGGCCGACAAACGTTCCGAACTAATGGGAACTGGGTTCTCCAAGAGAAACGAAGTAGACGTGTGGAGCCGGTTTCGCGCGTTTTCGAAAGTGGCCTAACTTATTGTATATTAGTAAACTTTGGCGCTGAGTACGCTCATGTTGTGCGGCGGCCGATCTTAACGTTGTCGGTCCATCAAAAGAATACCTTGCTCAGTCTGGACGGGCTTTTTGTTGCACTGTTCATTTCGGTCCGAACGGCCCCGTACAAAATGGATTTTTCAGTTGAAATGTTTTTGCAATTGATTCATGAGAATATAGGCTTATTCTTTAAACACGAAACGTATGTTTACAAGTTTGAGGAAAAGAATGCCTGGTGGAAAATTGTGGAAATATTTAACAGGGATTTTTGAATCGACTGCCATCCTTGTCACTTATTTGGATGTCATGCAAAAAAAAATCAACTGCCAATCTTCACTTCTGTGTAAGTATAAATAATGTGAAGACCATCTAGTACATTCCCATCACTTTTTCCTATACTTTTATAATTTATGAATAATTATAAAAGCAGCACCTGCTAGTCCTAGATTTTCCATTGTCATTCGGCGCACAAGTGGAGCGGCCCCGAACATAGGCTGATGTGGTTCTGTGAGGGAAATCAATAGCCTAGTTTACACCGATAACTCGTTTAGTTCGGTCCGATAGGACCAAGTGGGTGGGGATAGTACGGTAGGACCAATGATTGCTTTTCGCCCGTTTACACCGTCTTGCAACGCGTGAACTAAATCTGTACGCCCGCAATTCGTCAAATGTCAAAAACAAGTCGAAATTATTCATCAACACAATTCGTAACCAAAAAAAACATGAGTAAGTACGCTCAGATTGCCTTAGAAACTCAGAACCAACACAATTCACAATAATAACAATCAACATAACCTCATAATTTTGATCCAGATCGAACCAAATTTAGTTCGGTACTCGAACCAAATTTAGTTCGGTACACTTGCTTGCGAGTACCGAACCAAGAGCGGACCAGCTTAGTCCGCAACTGTTTACACCATTCGAACCAAATATTTGGTTCGGATATAGTCCGAATTTGGTAATTGGTCCGCGGACCAAGTTGTCGGTATAAACTAGGCTAATAATTCGCCCGAATTCCCCGAATGAATGCTCATGTGGTGCAAAGTGCTCATGCGGTGCGTTTGCTCAGATGTGGACGGGGCTTAAAGGGCTTGATGGTAAACAGCCGGTTAAAAAGCAAAAAATTAAAGGTCCGTTCGACGATACCGCAGAGACTTCCTTTTTCACCTTGTGTGCGACCTCGTGTGTTTCACCAGATATTCACAAAGAATTTTAATTTTAGGCACTTTAGTTAATAATAAGCTTGATAATAACTCATGACTTGAAAAGAGAATAAGGCTTAGAAAAATGTACAGTATGTCCAGCGATGGGGTAAAAAAAAAGACAGCAATTATTGTAAGATTTAAAACCAAAAATTTTAATCAAGAATGACTATTTCTCGAAAACTGAAATTTGCTAATCCTAATCCTGCCCTCTTATTCTCACCCCATCGCCGGACATAATACATATATAAAGAAAACAATGTTTCCTTATTATCTGTGATCTGTTGCTTACTTTTAATTTCTATTTTTGTTGCTCCTTTGTCTAAAAATAAGGATTTATCGCCCTTTGTTCATGTTGCCTAAATTATATTATGCAACTAATTCAGAAATAAAGTGTTCGAAATTTTTTATCGTATCATTTTTTCCAACAAATGATCCGAACTAGAACCAAATTCTCTATTTAAAAAATTTCTAATGTTATGATGAAGGTTGAAAATGCTTTTTGGGTATTCCAAAGGTATTACATAATTAGGTAGGTATTACAGAGGTATTATCCAGTATTCCAAAGGTAATACCAGGTATTACAAAGGTATTACCAGGTATTATTGGGTATTTCGTAGGTATTACCGGATATTATCAGGTATTTTAAGGGTATTACGAGGTATTTTCTATGATTTAGAGGTATTTTTTGGGAAAAAAGGTATTTTAGTGTACACATTTTTGTGAGTGGTTTGCCCCTCGGTTTGATCTTATGATACTTCTTCAACTATAACATTGTGAAGATTTCAACCTCAAGAACATTCAAACTCCTAAAAACATTTCAACCTTACCACTGACATCCATTTCCCCCTTTTCACTCCATCGATCAACACACGAACGCTCTCCATTAAAGCGCAATTCTATCAGTAAACAAGGGAAACTCCGATTCGAATATGCTCTAAAATTAAACACCTTTCTGCGTAATTACTCCAATCAATCACGTCAACCCTCAAGGGCCCATTCAAGCCGCCCCACCCCTCACATCTCGACCACCGAAAAAAATCAAATAACCGAATCCCCGAGCACGTTTTACGGAAACTTTCTCCCACCTTGGGAAATGTCGAGCTTTGCTGGTTTTTGGTGTCGCTGTCGCTTTCCGTAGTCGATAAAAGGGAGTTTCGAGAGTAGAGATTTTATTGGAGATTTTGGAAGCGCTCAAAATATTCCCAATTAAAACCAGAAACAATTAACTACTTACCACTCCACCTCCAACAGAATGCACCAGAAGAGATTTGCCTTGAGTCAAAGCACCAATTTCGAAGAGCAAGATGTAAGCTACCGTGTAGTTCATGGTGATGGTGACAGCATCCAAATAGGAGATGCCTTGGGGAAGTTTGTAAACATACTTGGCGGGTACAGCAACCAATTCCGCCCAGGCACGGTATTCTGGTAGGGCTACCACTTGGTCTCCAACCTGTAAAGAAAATTGAATGGAAGCACAAAAGACATAACGGTTAAGATGTTCAAAGGTCTTTGACAGGACCGACATATTGCAAAAAAAAGATGGGTTTTCCGCGCGACTAGCATATTTTCTTTTTATATTATGTTATAGTTTGTATAATCAAATAACAAGAAGAACTCAAACTCTCTTCTGAGATTTGATATCGTCTTCGTATTATCAAAAAATGTCAACTTGAGTTACACTTCATAAAAACGATAAAATTAAGTGCATCTGTTGGGTACTTTTAACGATTTTAGTACTAATTCAATGTTACTTATACTTATTGAACTCTTTGGTGCACCTCTCACTTAATTCACAATTACGCAGTGTAGGATGTGATCAATCGAACGATAAAAGCGACCAATTATCACATCATACCCTATCAAATGGCCGTACTTCGGGTATCGTGTGAAGAACGTTGAAAGATGATCAATGTTGCCAAGCCGTTATACTGAGCTTGAACTAAAATTAAGTTCCAATGGTATAGTTTTCCAAAGTTTTTGATGATTTATGTTAACGTTCACGTATACGTTGAGATTTTTTTGATCGATTGGTTTGGTATTGATAGTTTGTTGATGTTTATCATTGGAAGGAATGATGAAAATGATAGGATACCTACTTATCCTCATAATGTTCAGATTGTAGGGCACTTTTTCTAGTTTTTTTCTTAAGAAATTATTTGAGTTTTATAAGTTTATTTATTGTGGTTTCCTTTGTCTCAATCGACAAGTCGTTCTTCTTGATCATCATGTCTTGATAACTCATTTTATTTGATTCCCCTGCAAAATTTACGTCGAGTTTAGAATAAATTGATTTAAAAATCTGGTATCTGGTCAGTAAACATATCGCTCCATTAACGAAAGAACGTCACATCTATAAAAATGACTTTTTCATACATTCAGGTTTAGAGCGAATCAAACTTTTTTAAGAAAAATCGTCACCTCTGCAACTCCCATAATTCGTCTGTAGGTGGCGCATGTCATCCTACCACTGTCAAAATCAAGTGTTCGGTCATGCGGAAGTACGTCAGTTGCTAACCATTTACCGAAAAAGTTGTCCCTTTGTGCATTTCATGGAAAAACTTACTAACTCGAAAAATGTAATTGTAATCAGTGCCCAGTGTGTTTGTGGAATAACGTCAGAACCGGAAGAGTATCGGTATTGCTCTCAGGTTTTGACTGCTATAATGTGTGCAAGAATGTCACAATTTCACTTATGTTGTGATTTTTTTTTCAAGTGATCAAAACATTTTCCTGAAAGAAAGATAAATGGACAAAAAAATGACACTAGAATGAGAATATCCGATAAACAAAACAATAATACAGAAGAAGTTTTGAATCTATCGTATAAGCTCTTTCCCTCATGATATCGTAAATTCCTTCAATTTTTAAACCGCTGCGCTGCCCTGAAAAACTTGGATATTTGGCATGTGACGTTTTTCTATAAACGGGGCGATATGTAAAGTTTCTGAAGGGTTATTGGATAAGAGCAATAATTGTCAGTAGGATTGACAATAATAATTGATGACTTGCGATCTTTTCCTGTAGAGCTACTAACAAAGGAAATGTTTTTAAGACATTGAAGAGAATTTGAATTGATCAGGCGCTTTATATAATGGTAGTGAATTTATGCCTTTATACACTGCGGCTCTAAAAGGTCCCCCCCTTTTTTTTTTTTAATGTGTGCACCAAAAATTTTGAAACTTGGCATACTTTAATTGCTGTCGAAATACTACTTTTTGATGTTACTGACGTACTTTTAGTATTCAAGATGGCGGCTGGGCGCCATTTTGAAACATTTTTTTAAATGGAAAGAGGGGTCGTGTGACACCTCATTTCGAAGATCCTGATGAGTACTTTATAACCCTTGAATATTGAGTCGATATCTTGAAGTACTACAAAATGGCGGTACATTTAATTACTACATTGATACATACACTTTAAAAAAAACTCGTCAAATTCAATTCAAAAGATGCTGGAAATATTCTTGACATAAAGTTTGGGTTAGGAATAAATGACAAAAATGTCAAAAAAGCATCTTGTCTAATTTTTTGTTACTAATTAAACAAAATTTATTCAAACGTCAATAACAAGTAACAGAAAAAAACAATAACAAATCAAAACAATTTTTTTTTGTAAATGTCCGCTGTTAGATTCAACCAATTTCAACACCCTGTATCTCGAAAATGGTGATTTGATAAAAACTTTTTTTCATATTTTCGGACCAGCTATCACATCCTGAAGTCTTGCGCATATATTATGAGACACCATGTAAACAGGGTGTCCGGAGATACGTTCGAATAATTCAAGGGATAATTTTACATTAATTTTTTTTTTCACGATACAGGGTGTCAAAGCTCATTTCCTATCTTTGATTTATTTGGATAACAATTCTGATTATTTAACCAAAATCGAATATGTTATTTTTGACAAAGAGTATCATTTTTATGTGAAAATAATGTTACAGTAGTGTCGCGATTATTCGAATAAACTTAAACCGGATTAGAGAATTATTCGGATCATCAAGACATATTCAGTTCCCTTTTAAAAGTAAATAAACATAAATAACACGCATTTTGATCCGTGAATAATCGCTGATTCTTCTTGGGACTTGAAAGTTCATATTTGCGTTCAAATGATGCTATTTTTGATGAAGGAACCCGCTTTGTGAGAAAACGTAGGTACCAAATGTTGCAGAGAACATGAAAAAAACACCTATCCACCTGAACACGATTACCAGACCAGCAAAAACCTGCGAAATTCTATTTTTATCCATACAAAAATCACGTACATGAATGAATTGGGATTACTGAATCAAGTAAAATTCGGATTGCGGAGGTCTTCAATGGAATGAAATTAATGCAATGCGAATCGCGGATTAAAATGCTTTAAAAAAAAAACAGTGAGTTTTTGAGATAAGAAATTCAAACTTGATATTACTATGACTCTATCTTATATGTAGCGCCATCTACAATTTCTTTTACTGTTTCGAATTTCATTTTTTTGTCCAGAAATTGAACTTTGACACCCTGTATCTTGAAAACTATGCATTTCCGGACCAAGGGTTATATGAAAAGAAAAATCTGTCGAATTATTCGAACGTTATTTCCGGACACCCTCTTAAATATAATATAATAAGTGAATTTATACCTTTAATATCAATCAATATCCTTGAATATCTTTTCTTTATTTTAGTTTGGAACAATTTCGTAGCATCATATTTTGACGTTTGTTAGGTTCCTAATGAGACTTATGACAAAAAAAAAGGGATATCCCTTATATAATGGATCTTCACGCTGGAAAGCTGATTGAAGCAAAAAAATAATGTTTATTGATTGATGTGCTCTTGTTTAAAAAGTTTACACATTTTCCAAAAAACATCCAGCAAAAGCTGGGGCGCGAATGTAAACATAAATACACAAATAAAACAGATCCCTGTTGTTTGTCAACTTTCACAGATAAAACACGTACATTTCCAGAAAACAGTTTGGATAATGGATTAAATAACATTTCTCCCTTCAATCAACAAAATACGTCAAAGCCAAAATTGGGAGCTTTCCGTGATCCGTATCGCCCCATGTTTCCATTTACTGTTATCGATTTGCATAAATATATTGTAATATAACGTCAAACAAAGGAAAACGTTTTGTGATTTTTTCATACGAAAATAAATGTTCGTGATGTACTAGTGATAAGATACTATGAGTAACTAGAGGTTACTGAGGATGATTAATTAATTCGACTTATCTCAATGTGGTTTTATGATTCATTGCTTTTCACTCGCATGACATTTATTGATTCATGTTGATAATTCAAATTAATTTATTTCAAGTGAACATTTTCCCACAAACTGACAATGGTTTCGCCAAAACTACCAACATCCTCAAAATTAGCAACTATCCCGCGACAACACGCTTTGTTATTTCACAAAACAGGAAGTTTCAGCGACTCCCTCGTACCTAACGAACTGGAAAACGTACCGAAGTGTTGTGCTTCCAAGAATTCGCTTTGATGTGATTAATAACATCGCTATTTGACCTCTATATGGATAAATGCAATTAGATTTATCTCGAATAAGACAAGAAAACATTTTTCTAAAAATACTTTGCCGTAAAACATCGAAATAGAATGTGTTATCAGCTTTTGGACTTAAATTAAATTTTCGACAGTTTTTCCATTTCCTCGCTTTCTATCGAAAGATAAAGCGGCACTAATGGGTATTGAATTGAAACTTACGACATATGTTCAGCGCTTTTCCGATTTACTAACGTTTAACTGATAATAGCTCCATTTAGTAGTTTATAGCCAATTATTGGTTTTATCTGCAAAAAAAACTACAAATCCAAGGCTTCCGGACACTAAATCTGAGCTTTTGACCCAAAAATTCCGGCTTCCCAATAATATCAGGTAGAATTTCCGTCGATTGGCTCAAATTACACCTTAATCAGATTAGCAGGATTTTACCTGGAATTCTTCGACACCTTCGCCGACAGCCTCGATGTCTCCGGCACATTCAAAGCCCAAAATAAAGGGACATTTTGGTGGAGAGTCGATGGCACCTTGGCGCACCATCAGATCTTGGAAGTTGAGACCACTGAAAAAAGAACAAAAATGTATTGATAAAATTGAATTAAGAATTCGTTCTTTGACTGTTTAACGATATGTGGATTATAAATCCACTTTCTATTGGTTAATGTTTCGAGATTACTCATACAGTAAGTTTTTTTTCATTACTCAATCACCTTCAACCAATGAAAAAGCTTGGTGTTAGGAATCCCAACAAAATACATGTATACTTTGTTCATGGCTTTCCTGCGGTTACGTCATACTTTTCCGTCTCTCTCTTACACATTGAAAAAAAAAAATCACGTACGTCTGGACGAGGGTCTTTCGGATCAATTTGACAAATGTCACATGTGGAGCGATCAATCTACGACATACTGCCAAACGTCAGATACTGTGACGTGGCCGCAGGAAAGCCATGAACAGACTGTATGTATTCACTAACTGAGAATCCCTATCTTCAGTTGTTTACTGATAAGTTGAACCGCCGTCGGTCGTGAAAGGGGCAGTTTGGTGACGACCTTACTCCTCAGCACGCTCCTGTTATTCAGTCCGAATCCAAATTGTTTCGTTTGTCATATTAACGATGATTGTTGAGTTTATTAGCGAAATTAAATGAAGTACTGAAGTACCTGAGTATATTTATTTATTCCTAGCACTAGTTTTATTACTCCATTGTTCAAGAGCCAATAAAAATTTAGTAAGAATCCAAATGGGTTATTTCGAAATAGTTGACTCTGACAAGACTGGGCTAACCTAACCCCACTTTGTCCTCAAACTGTCAAAACGGTCAATTGTGTAGATCAAATATTAATTTGCATAACTCTATTTTTTCTATCATTTGATAGTCACAGGAAATAGTATATTATTCAACGATTTGGTAATGGTGACTATTACTCAAGCGTATGAAGTTTGCGAATAATCTGAGTCAGTAATCACCGGCGAGTAGAATACTATAATTTTCTTATGATTATTTAATAATTCAAGCGAAATATGCAATGCTCAATTTCATTTATGCAGGGCATTTTTTGACAACTGTACTGTAGAATTAAATGGGGGTTAGGTTAACACAATGACTATAAAACAAGTATGGATGGTCAAATGGGCTGTTTCAAAATGATAGATTTGCGGGTTGACGTGATATGTTGTGAGTGGATGTTTGATACATTTATTATTGAAGTCATAGAAAAAGCATAGATAAAAAAAATAAATAAAATTTCTTTTGGAAACGAAACAGATGATTGTAAAAATCTAATATCGTGCATTTCTTTCGAATTTTCAATGCCCTTCTGAAGGATTAAAATGTTTCTTTAAACTCCTAAAGACTTTATTTCATTTTTGAACAGGGTCTTTGGCTCAAGTACATAATAAGGTCTTATTTCTTTGTTTAAAGACAATGATCTTTTTGTCGTTAGAAAATTTTGACAATGGCTTTCAAGTATTTATAGATTTTTTTTATTACAATACAATACAGTAATTTTTAACATTTATTGGTGGTCTTTCAAGTTGTAAACATACGTATAAATGAATTATTCATATTCAGCTGCTAATTAATTACAACATTAATTTCAATAACAGTCAAATGTTTTTTTCTTTTATTTAAAATTTAGGCAAAGCCCCAAAAATTATAATTTGTGATCCAATGTTTACAAACATAAACACAAAAATAAATTATTTTGATTTAAGTGGCTATAACACTTGAGCATTGTTTTATTTGCCGGGATTTAATAGCTGCATTAAATGTGATTATCAGTTATGTTAGAGAAAACGCCGCACTAGATGGCTGTACTGTAATAGTAACTCAATAAAAAATACGGTCAGCTCCCTTATGGATTGCAACTGTTTCAAAAAACGTATGTCTTGGCTAACATCGCGAGTATTAGGTGTGTTTGTTATTTGAGTGTAGGATAGTTGAGTGCAAATTGCTGGTTTAACTTATGGCTACGAGTGTAAAGGAAATTCACCAAACGCGTTAGTACTTTTAGTGCAGATATTCTAACCTAAGAAACAGACAAAACATTTCACAAGCACCGATGGATTTTTCCACATTGATTTTTCACTCCAAATTTTTAGTATTTTTATTTTAGATTAGGTTAAGAGATGCTTTGCTTACAAAATACACGAAATAGGCTCCCCACCGTATTCTACACTACACTACAATTGTTACACCTGTTGTTGTAACTAATGCAATAATGTGCATCATACCATACCCATACACTGATATAACAAACACGCTACACCGTTGCGGTGACCGCGCAACAGACGCCGCAGTGTAGAAAAGTGTAAATCTGTGTGCACTAGTGGAGGATAACAAACAGACATGACAGCTACCAAATCAACTTTCTAACCTAACTTTTGTATTGAAGTCGACTTTTGAAGAATTTTTGAGTTTGTGAAACATGAGATCAATTTCTGTTGAATATTCAATAAAAAGACAAAAATCTTACAATTAAATGACAGATGAAAGGATTTTTCACAATGTAACAATAGTTTAATGATACCGACGCTTATTAGGCGAACGATAAAGTGTCGTAGATAACTCATTATGTTATTGGTTATTTCAGGATGCAGCGCATGCTCAGAATAACCGACAAGTTGCTTATTAGTCAAATGAGAGCTTCAAGAACTCCCCACCTATCAGATTCCACCCCAAGACTGTTTTTTGATATTCGAATTACAAAGTCAGCGTTCGAAGACTAAAAGCAAAGTTTAAAAAGAAAACTTTGCTAAAAGCTACTTCTTCCAAAATGTATACCATTAGGAATTTTCCACCGTTTTCATCCTGATAAATTGAACCGATGCTTTCACAAGTTGTCCCACTTTAAATTCAATAATAAAATCCGAGCCTGACTTCATCATTTTCTGAAATTCAATTATAAAGCCAATCGTTTTCAGGAACCAATTTATCTCTTAGAATTCTGATTTCTTGACTCAAGATCAGTGAAAAATAAATCGTCATTTCCCTCATACCATCAAGTATAGTTCTTTCCCCAATCCCCACATAAATTTGCACAATCAATCTATTTTGGCATTTTCCAGACACCAAAGAGAGGTAAATGCACTTCCGACGCCTCCACAGCATACTTTATATTTCCTTCGCCATCACATTTTCTATTATTTTTCCTTGGCCTTAATGCACTTTGGCGTTACAACGCAAAACGTGAGATGCCTAGAAAATAGCATTATAAGGCACAAAGGGCGTATTCTCTGCATCGGCCAGTCTCGACAAAAAATTCCTATTAATAAATGCACTTGAAAAAATGATACTTCCCACTTCAATTTGTATGGCTATTTTCAATCCTTGATTGAATAATAGGTTGAATAATTCGGTTTGAATTAAGGTATTTATGATGCCGACTGTGATTTTAATGCTTGAATTAAGATGGTCCATACGGGATGAGGGCTCTCACAATGTATATCTAACAAAAACCCCTATAATTGTGGAATTTTTGATGAAAAAACCTATGACTACTCCACTGTTCTATACTAATCAATAACTCCACATTCCCATAACCATATTCATTTCCTTCACACTATTCCAGCCACGCCCTTTCGAACCGTCTCTCGAAACTATAATTTATAGGGGTTATGGTTGGTAGGTGAGAAAATGGTTTTATATTACATTAGGTATAGTTCGTTACGATTCATCTTAGCTGGGGTTTGTTGCCTTGATATTATTAATTTGAGGTTTTTGAAGTGGCTAATTTAAATGGAAGACATTCAGATCACAATCTATAACGTGTAATTTTTGGAAAATTTCATTTCAGGACGAATAATGATGATTATCAATTTTTGTTGAGAGATTCTTTGGCCTGTCTTAACACCGAAAAGTCTGTAATAAAAGTAAAAATATTTCGATACAAAGTACTGTCCAGTGATAAAATAACTGAATACGCGAAGTTGATATTCATATTGCTAAATAACTGCCTAAAAAAATATTAAAAAATCCACTCATTTTTCGAATTTCGCGCGATATCGCAATATGGCAAGCAATGCAAGGATCTGCAACCAACTATACAATTGGTTGCAGAATACAAATCAACTCCATGTATTGTGCATTCTTAACATAACCTCATACTAATAACTTTTTATTATACAAATTTCATTGTTGATAGATAAAAATGGCAACACAGATTCAAAGGGAATTCCGTGAAAGCAAATTCAAATGATTTATGGGGACAAATCATTCATTTGAGATGGTAGATCAATAATACGCCAGATATGAATCTATATTGCTGTTTGCTTAATTAAAAAGGCTCTCAGCCCTAATTGTAGCGAAAACCAATCGCTCAAACAAAATATATACCTCGTGACTGATTTTCCTTTTTAGTTATTCGAGCATTCACTTTACTTCCAGGTCCTCTTGTTAGAGCGTAAAGTTAAAGGAATGTTTATGAAACATTTTGACCAATAAATATCATTTGACGTTATCTTGGTTGCACATTCAACAATAATTCGTAATAAAACCCGTTTACTTGATTCGACAGAGTTTTTACATTGTGAGAGTCGATGACTCTAGATTTTTCAAAAGGGCGGAGAGAAGAGAGAATGCTCAAAAATAGAAGCCCTATAAAGATTATACAGGGTCGCTAAGCGATAATAAAGGCGATTTCGTGAATAATATTGATCAAACAATTAAGGACAATTATGGAAAACAGTATAATACCCCATTGCTGAAATTTGATGATTATAATAAGAGGGAATCTCAGGTCACACAAGTTAAGCTCGAATTCTAAAGTTAGTTATTGAATTCCACGGACTTATAAATCATTCTGACAAAAATCGTGGGAGGGTACTTCGACAATGGTGTAAAAGTCAAATAATTCTTATTAGTGGTTGAGTTGACTGATAATAAATTGACCTTGACATTTAAAAAAAAAACCGTCAAAATAGATCAATAAATTAAAAAGTTATGAGGGTGGCCCGCTTTCAAATGGGTCACTCTGTATAACAGTTGATGCATGAATTTCCAGAATTATGTGGAAAAACAACATTAAACTGAGTGAAATGAAAAAAACTATAAAAGTTGTGCAATTTTTGTTAAATAACAATAAAACAAGGAAAAGTTTTTCTGTTTCAATAATTTTCACTAATTTTTAAAAAAATCATTTTTGGTTTTTCTTTTAACACTGATTAAAGATGAATTAATTTAATCCCTAATAAATAATATGTTATAGCTAATTATTATTACATATTAATATAACCAGAATTCGGCATTCATAATACCTATATTCCTTGCCACATTATTTCGAAAATATGGGGTGATCCACCATAGTATCGCCCCTCTTCAATTTCTCAAAATATATTCAAGGTATGGTCATGTAGGTACAGAAAAATACTTTTTTTTCATTACTCAATTATTGTTTTCAACCAATGAAATGATCCAATGTCATTACTCCACTGTTTTTGAGCCAATCAGAAAATTCGACAAAATGTCAACCTTCAACTCCGTCATTTTGACACAGTCCATTTAACCGTCCATACTTGTTTTATAGTTATTGTGTTAACAACCTTACCTCACTTTAAGTATAGTTGTCAAAAAGTGCCGTCGAAATAAAATTAAATATTGCAAAGTTCGCTTCAATTGTTGAATAATAATAATCATAGAAAAAGTATAGTTTTCTACTCGCGGGAAATGGCTTTTACTCACTAACTTCATCCTCGTGGGTATAATAGCTTCCATTTCCCGCTCGTTGAATAATATACTATTGTCTTACCTGTTTTTTGAAAAATCATTAGTATACAGGCGAATCAAAAAGTTTGTTTTTCTTAAATGGATCAACCTATATTTGAATATATTTTTGATTTCATCGTAAAATTCTAAGGATAATTCATCTAACATACCATATGTACTTAAATTCAACGGTTTTCGAAATATTCGCATTTGAAACGCACGCTTTTTCACATAACGCCAGAAAAACCCATTCATTGGTGTCAACTCGGGTCGGTTCGGAGACCGTGCAATGGACAATTTGCACATTTTTTGGAAATATGAAAAATATAAGGATTAGTAAGTACTGATGCCATTGATGTTTAAAAAATCAACCAACGACCTCTCATAATGTAGTGATCACCGATTAAAGAGCGCCAATCAACATCCACTACGTCACAGAATACACTATCTATCTCCGTCTGCCGTATTGACTGAGATGACTCTCTCTCTCTCGGGAGGGTAATATGGTTCCACCCCTTTTGCGATCATACAGTGAAATTCGCGTCTTCTTTTTCATTTATTTAGTATATTTTTAGGTATTTCGGAAAAAAATGTTTGGTGGTGACTTTCAAATAATTTCTAGAATACGTATATAAAATAAAATATAATATATATTATATATATTATAAAATTTCAAGTCATTTAAAAATGTATGCAAATTGCCCATTGGTGGAATTATTCCTCCGATTCATCAGGGGATTTTTTTAAAGAAGAAAATGATCACCACTGGTTTTTTCAAATAAAAAAAAAAAACTATTTTTGTGATCCTTGTTCAAGTTGGATCAGAAAAGGATCCTTGCGTTTTTTCTCTTCTATATGTCGTTTTCGATTATAAAATTATTAAAAACCGTTTTGATGTTAAGTATATTATTTTTAATTAAATAATAAATGAAAGGGACATATTTTCTTCAAATAATTCTCAAAAGTTATCTGAATTGATAACCTCCAATATCTTAAAATTTTCTGTCGTTTGAAATTATTAATTAATTTCAATTATTATCTTTTAAACTTCATCACCCTGTATCTCAAGACTCGAAAACGAAGCTACTTTAACCAACGACTTAGATTATGCTAAAACTCAATCAAATAAGTAAATAAAGAGCTTTAAATATTTTCTCTGAAAATAATCATTAATCTAATTTGTTGAAATTGGCAAACATTTTCAAGTGAGATCTTTGATCCAACAATTACTTAAACTATTGCTGATTTTCACTGAAAAATAAAAATGATGCAATTTTTCAATCTTCTGTGAGATAAACCTTAAAAAGTACGAAAATTGACTGGATAAGTTAAATAGAAGATAAAGTTTCAATGAACCCATGTATCATTGAAATGCCGTGATAAAGACAATGACAAAAACAATCACATATAATTGCTGCATTATTATTTATACAGTACAGAAATAATCAAACTGATTAAAAACTAAAAATAACAGAATTCTGTATCACATTCGAAGGGGTCTCTCATTCTCATAAATTTCCTTTGTCACCGGACACCCGCAACTTTTCACTGTTCCCCGGTATTTCATTGAACCCAACTTCAATTAATCCCAGCGTGATGGATAGCAGACTGCATTGTGCTCTTATTTTATTTTTGTGGGAAAAACGACTCGTCTGGCTTATTAAGCCAAAATGGCTTGTAAAGAAATAATACGAAGGAATGTTTGACAATTTACAAACGGAAACTATGTTTATGCAAACGCATAAACAAGAAAACACTTGGTGTCCCACTTAAACGGTTTATTATCCTAACAAAAATCGAAGTTTATTATTTGTTATACCCCAATTCAAAAGGATTATTGGGCTTTGGACACGCCCTGTATAAATAAGTGCTGTAGAAAAACAAAGGGAGGGACTGTGGAATTATAAGAGCAGATAAGGAGTACATGGTATTTTACTTTAAGCTGTGGATTTTTGACATTCCAAACGTCACACCCTGTTGGTTTTATCCTGAATTATTGCTAGATTATTCCAATAGCTGTTGATCGTTTAGAACATACTGTATTTCGATAGAACAAGCTGTTTCTGGCCGGTTTACAGATTGAATTAAGATGGAACGAGTAAGATATGAGTTTGTATTTTATTGGTGATGAAAACAAATTAGTTCTAGAGATCTAGATAACATACGTCATGTTGATAGAATATCCCTTTTGATATTGAAAAAAATAGAGCTGTAGTTTTGATGGAGCGAAAATCTTGCTTTAATTTGTTTTTTCACAGTGAGTTATTCAGCTTTGTCTTTGTTCTGTCTTTATTATTGTTTTTTATTGGTTTTCGCTTGCATGGATTTTTTTCGCAACTAATCTATTCAAATTCGAGTCAGGGATCTACATAAAAATACAAAAGGGGATTATTCAGTAAATTGGAATAACCCCAAGTTCCAATAAATGTATAGTTTGGTCTTGAGAGGACTGTCATACATTTCACTCAAGTTCACTTATATGCCTGGTTTATATTCAATTTCATTTCGAAGTGGAACTGTCAAATTTCCGCTTGGCAAACGGAATTAAACAGGGTGTCCACGAACAACGTCAGGAAACTTAGAGGGGTGATTGTATGTGATAAGATAATGGTGGTAAGTCATAAAACAAAAATTGGAAATCTCAATATTTTCCGAGTTACAGGCAGTCAGAGACCATTTCTTTCATGTCATTGATATATTTAGAATCGAATCAAAGTAAAATTTGGTACAAAGTTTCAGCTTGGTCATCTATACCGTTCTGTGGAAAAAATGTTTCCCTACTCTGCCCCTAGAGGGCGCGTTACCTGAAATCCAAATTTTATATTTTGCGTATATTTTTTGTTTCGATGTTCCCGTATATTTTTGCACCCAACCTAGAGAGTTTATTTGAAAAAATATTGAAATAAGGTGAATACAAAAACAAAACTTTCATGGTTTTTCATGAACTTTTAGAATCTGTAGGCAAAAATGTCAAACAAAGTAAGTGAATGTCAATTATTGACAGATTGATGATTTTTTCAAATGAAACACCCTGTATATTATTTCAAATTTTTGTAGACCTTTTTATTCTGTTTTTAAATATAGGTATCATGATATATAATTTTTTTTTTCATTTTTTTTCCATGTGAAAAAACATCAACCTGTCAATATTTGACATTTACTTACTTTTTTTTGACATTTTTGCCTACAGATTCTAAAAGTTCAATAACCATGAAAGTTTTGTTTTTGTATTCACCTTATTTCAATATCTTTCCAAATAAACTTTCTAGTTGGGGGGGGGGTGCAAAAATATACGGGAACTTGAACATCACCTGTAATCTTTATACCGGTCGACAAATCTTACCGTTTGGCCTCAAATCGACAATAAAGTAACTCATGTAAAAAAAATGCTTTGAATAACATAATAACAAACAAAATACCACACAGAACAACAAAAAACAACACGGACAACAAAAAAACAACAGAGAAACAACAAAAGCAAAAACAAAAACAATACAAAAGCAACACAAAATCAACAAAAAAAAAACACAAATAATACGAATTGTGTTTTTGTTTTTTTGCTGTTTTTTTTGCTCATACTGTTTTTGTGTTGTTTCATATACTCAAAGAGTACATTTTTTGTCAATAGTCTTTCCTAATCTTCAAAAAAATATGAGGAATATGAAATTTGGATTTCAGGTAAAGCGCCCTCTAGGGGCAGAGCAGAGAAACATTTTTTCCACAGAACGGTACAGATGAAAAAGCTAAAACGTTGTTCCAAATTTTATTTTGATTCGATAACAAATAATCGAAATATTATATCAATAACAAGAAAGAAAAAAATGTATCTGTGACTGCCTGTAACTCGAAATATTTTTATATGACTTACCATCATTATTTTATCACATACAATCACCCCTCTAAGTGTTGTGACGATGTTCGTGGACACCCGTGACTTTGAACACTTCAATGTAGATGGTAATGATGGTAGCATATTATGATTCCCGTTTGCAAAGCGGAAATTTGACAGTTCCAATTCGAAAAGTAGTTGAATTGACATTAAGGTCACTAGCACAAAAGTTTCACTGTGATCAGAACAACCTTGATACCCGCCTTGCGCATTGATATTTTGAGTGCGGCGTTGCCGGAATGTAATATTCGATGGCGATTTTAGTCCAATAAGTACATTCTCAAATGGATGATTACAATGGAAATATGTGTAAATTTGGCAGGCAAGAGTACCGTAACCAAAACTAAATATATTGTGTAAATATTTTGAAATTCGAGAACTAAATCCAATGTCGCTTCGCTTTTTCTCATCTGATTTATTCCAATTTTCAATAAAGTGTAAGTAACGTTATGTTAAAAAAAAGTTTCTTCACTCTTTTTAACCTGAAATCCAAATTTCATATTTCGCATAATTTTAAATTCAGTTGCTATGGAAACGGTCAAAACTATGCAATTTCTAGCTAGGCGGTGAAAAGTCGGACTAACGCGAACGAAACGCAGTCGGACCTATAGCTGGTCTGATGCACTGATCTAAACCCATGGATAAGCATAATGCATGTGTCATCTGAAGCAAATGTGGCGAGGCATGGGCGAAAAAATGAGTTTCTGCGACTGTTTCACGGACATTTTCCAGTAGAGTCTGGGAATGTTGATCATGCGTAGTAGAATTCAATCTATCGATCCGACCAGATGTTTACTCTCGCGGTCACCTGAACCAGTCCCGTACTACATCGGTTTTCGTTTATTCGTGATCGACGCCATATTATTGCTTTATGCTTTGTTGTTTTGTGCTTTTGTATCGTGGATTATTTTGCTTTGTACGTAGTGTTTGTGTGTCTTCAACACGTTCATTGCCTCATCAAAAATAAGAATTATTAGGTTCACGGAAATATATAATATCATATTATGAGTTCGGTCCTGTCCACACCTCGTGATGATGACATTATTTTGCTGCAGTGCGCAATATCCAACTTGCCGGAAAATGTGTTTATTCACGTTTTTCGGTCGTAATTTAGCCATTTCGAGAGCGGCGTTTGCTCATCCAGTTGTTTAGATCGGTGGTCTGATGTCGCCTAATAGAAACGCTCGTACATTGGTCTGACTGAGAAAACTGGTCAAAATAATGTTCCTTTGATTTCCTCCTTGTATGAGATACATCCGCAAAACTGTAAAAGACCGCTTGCTGTAATAATGATGGAGGCCACACATACTAATGTTGCGAATGATGTTGTTGGTGATTCTGCCGAACGATGGCGTTATGCTCTATAACACTTCACAGAATTGGCAACACCACCAAACTTTGGTACCTTTTGTTTTCTTAGGTTCGCGGCAGCACATTTTCTCGTAATCTCCAAAAGTTTCAATGTTTGGTTAACAGTTTTCTGATTTTCCCAATCTCCCGGCTGTTTTGCTTGTCAGTTCTGTTTTGTGTGGAGTATGAAAATAATATAAAATTAAGGAGCCAGAGCTAAATAATACAAATTACGCAAATCAAGAACGAAGGAAAACTTGAAAATAGGAAAAAATAAAGACGGGTTTTGAAATAAGAATAAATTAAAAAAAGAGCTGAACCAAACCGGCGGAGGGCCTGTAAATTGCGACACAACGCGAAAAAAACGAATTTAGTTCGCGAGGCTGACACGGTATGTCGGTGTGGGGTTTAAGCAGTTTAGGTGATGAATACAAGTGGTGGAAAAAAATGGAACCCCTAGCCTAAAATCATTCGTTACCTAGCGTTAAGTGGTCCCTAAAAAAGTTGTGCAATATAAAAGAATGCTTTCTGAATTAAAATGTTTTTTGATATTCCTTGTATCATGTTTGTTTTTCAAGTCATCAGGAAGATAATGATTATTATAAGGTCATTTTGTCGAATCCAGTGGCATGGAAAAAATCAGTTTTCATTTATTTTCGAACGTTAGACTAAGTAGAGACTTTTATGTTACACACTGTATCAATATTTATCCAAATTAGTATTTTGGGTGATGAGGAATCGATGGCAACTATTAGATGTTATATACAAAATTGGGTCCTGAAGCTAGTTAGAGGTAAAAAGGAATTTCTCGTAGAAATATTGAAAGGAACTTCATGAAAATACCTCAGGAATCACCCCAAGTATTTCGGGGAAAACCCTGTACACAAAGCCAGTCAATATACAGGGTAAGTCTATGACTTGGAATTGGGATAGATCCAGTATCTACATTGAAGAGTTTTTTTTTCGGAAATGCTCTCACACATCTCATCATAACGAGTCTAATAAAAATCACTCTTTTTGAAGTACGAAAGTTTTATATAGAGTGTCCCAAATTTGAGATATGAAAAAATTAGGGATGTCATTTAAAAATTGTTGATAAAATTTGGGAAACCCAGGATAACATTTTTGTACATCACAAAAACTAATCGACGTCGACATGTCAAAGCATATTTCCGAAAAAAACTGTTTGATTTAGTGAATTTATTCCCTACATGAAATCTGAATTTGATCAAATGATATTTCCAGCATTCGCGAAAAAACAAGCTAAAATGAATCCACTTTTGTTTA
Source organism: Orchestes rusci (assembly GCA_958502075.1). Lineage (NCBI taxonomy): Eukaryota > Metazoa > Arthropoda > Insecta > Coleoptera > Curculionidae > Orchestes > Orchestes rusci. The sequence continues at coordinate 6,996,024 of OY293313.1, read as the reverse complement.
AACTCACAAGTATTTACCGTACAGATCTATTTCTGTATTCGGCACAATGCAAATATTATTGCCGTATTCAAAATATTCAAATATCACAGCAAATAACACTGTCTAAAATAAATTCTTATCGTCACAAAAAGCGTGAGTAATGGCAATATTTACATTACTATCTTATCCAGTACGATATGGAGAATTATTGCAAAAACAAAGACAGAGCATCTTAATTATATTATTATATTTCTTCTTGCCAGAAAAAAAAGGCTCAAGGGAAATAGTCTGGGACAGGAAAATTAGATTTATCTCAGCCTGTCACTTGGCATAAATCAATTTTCTCTTTCTAATGGAGTAGACACTGATGGAATATGGAATATTTCTTTAAACCTAAAATTTCGTCTATAACACCCCCCAGAGGGTTCCACACTGATAATGACAGGAAATGAGTCATCCTCACAGTACCATTATCACAGTAATGGCCATTCAATCATCAGAGGAAACGTTTCGAATTATTATCTTCGAAATTCTTTACGGTTTAATCTTAAGCACTTCCGGAAATGGGTCAATATAGATATGGGTATTTCATTAGGCAAATTATGAAGGTTGTTAAAATATCAAATATTGAGTTACTACTGCTTCGGCAACAGATTTATGATGTTGGTTTAGGGCCTGTGTGGCTGGGACGGATTTTTTGTCAATATTTGTCTACGGATTTAAAGAGGGAATTTTTTAATATTGGCTTGATTGAAGATTTATTCGGATTTGGATTAGACGAGGTATTAATGGTGGAAGGTATATTTCATTTTGCATCACTGCATCACACAAAGAAGTTGATAAAATGAGTTTTTTTTACAATCCGGCAACGCTGGAACTATGGAACGTTGACAGAAGCATGACAGCTGATCGGCTTCCTCTCTATTGAATTATTTTTCATCCGAAGTGTTTATTGGTTAAAGTTATAGGTATATTAATTTCATGTGGAATCCGACAAAACCATTCATTCAATTCAAGATAGACTAAACAACATGATAAATGAGGCAGCATATATTTTTTTCAATAAAACTCCGTTCTGATCAATAATACTTCACCAGTTGTTCACAAACAGTTCGGCGACTGCATCAGATTATGCTCCAAAACGTTTACTAACTTCTAAATAAGGGATCAAAATAGGCAACAATGTTGGTGATTTAATGAAACCTATTATTAACCAGATCACAACTGTGCTCACACATCCTGTCCAAAGATGGATTATTAAGAAACAAGGTACATATTTCTGTGTTTCCCGGTATTTGATGTCTGGGAAATAATTGTGATTTAGTCAACTGTTCCAGAACGGTGAGAGCAACCCTAAGCTTTCCTATCGCCACCCCCATGTTTAACTGTTGAAAAGATATTTTGGGCACATCTTTCATCAGATAAGGATCTAAAATTACACGTCAGATCTTCCAAAACAATTTAGAATTTTGTTTTGAGCTCGAAAACTTGTTGGAATAAATATTATGTTTTTATATTTCTGATCAGCTTCTTAATTTATTTATGTCTACCCCGGGATAAACCTTGTCATTTCCAATTTGTTTTCCATTAAGACTGAATCCTATGATGTTTATTAAAGAAGACATTTTCGTTATAATGTCATAAATCAGATTAACATCATGTCAAACCTTGAATGGAAATACAGTTATGAAGAGTTTGAATTTGAAAGATTATTTCAATTTTTTTATCAAGGTTTGCATATAAATATACAAAGAAGAAAAAGCAAACTTCACTCAATCTTAATACCCTTGTTAATACCAAAAAAGGGGTGTGGCCCAATTACGAACCGTGACGTCATCATCTTTGTGTTTGAGTCTACCGGTCGATCCTTTGATGCCTACGACCCTGTAGCCCGCTCTACACTATTTTAGTCGATTTACAGTGACGGCAGAGGAAAAATAAAGGCAATCCAATCAAGATTCACGCCAGAACGGTTTATTCTTTTTTCCGCTTATTGATTGTGTGAATATCGTGAATCTAGACGTGTAACGTTTCGGGGTTGACTGTTGAGTTATATATAATTTGATGAAAATTTAATATGATAAACAGTAAACATTGCCTGACCTCTTAAAATACTGCCGTTATAACATAATTAGCTTGTTTAGTTTATCTAGGTTGTACATTTTAAAATCCTTACATTTTCAACACCCTGTTTGATAAAGACTTGAATAAATTTAGATATCCTGAACCTTATAGGCTACAAAAAAGGTACTCTTGTTCATTATAGATAAAATGAACCGTTTTCGAGAAAAAACATATTTTTATTAAACATAACCTCTCGAAAAAAGCCATGACGGAGTGGTGCCCTTGACGAAATTGTTTTAAAAAATGTGAACCTGTTTTTTCGAATTCTGCATTGTTTTTTCAGATTAACTTACTTTCATAAACATTTCGAGGAAAATATAGGTTTAAATTTTGAAAAAAAAAACGTCAAGGACAGCACTGCATTATAGCTATTTTCGGTGGTTTTTTCAATAAAAATATGCTTTTTCTCGAAAACGGTTCATTTTGTCAAAAATGAACAAGAGTACCATTTCTTCAGCTTAATGTTCAAGGTATCGAAATGTATCTCCTTATCATACAGGGTGTTAAAAATTTAAGCATTAAAATATATACAACCTAGTCCGCTCCTGGTAAACTAAACAAGCTAATTATGTTTTAAGGGCAGTATTTTGAGAGGTAATGTTTACTGTTTATCATATTAAATTTTCATCAAATTATATTAAGTGGTTAAAAAGTTATTCAAGAAAAATTGATTTTCAGTGGCGTCTTTTCAGGGATACGGGCTCTCCGTAGAGAGGGGCCTCTAGGAAAAAAGTTTACGGCAACTTGTCATCTTATTTTTCAATGTTCTATCTGAATCCGAGAGATCCCCCACATTTTCCCGGACACCCTGTATAAGCAATGAGTACCCATCGAACCAAAAATAATATTTTCATATAACGGATACTTTTCGGAAAAGATTCCCTTTATTGATCTCGATAAAATAAACGCTTTTTGAGAAAATTTCGTTTTCATGTGGACAATAAACGTGTCAATTTGAGAAAAGTACTTACTAGGAACCAAAGGCAGAACTATAAATAATTCTTTTCTAGTCGTCAAACATTTCAACAATTTTTCAATTGAAGGTTTAATGAATCTCATCTCAATAATGAGAAGCGTTTGGAATAAATTTAAAAAAAAAATACGAACCGTTCATTTTATCGAAATCAAAAAGCAGCAAAATATTTTTTAAAGAAGACCAAAATGTGAATTTTTTTTCATATCTACTTTACAAGGGACCTTAAAAATGATTACTCATGTATCTTTCGACTTTTTCTGTACGATCAGAAAGATTTCTACATAATCAAAAATCAAATATTTATCCGTTTACCGTATTTGTAAATCAACAAAGCAATTTTGTATTTTTCCTCGTATTTTTCATTTCTCAATAGATCACCTAAAATTGAGAGCAATTTTGAACAAAAAAACGACCAAAACAGGCTTGTTTAAAATAAAAATTCCGTCCACTGAATTTATTATCAACATAACTCCAGTTGTATGTGCATAAAAATAATTAAAAATCGCCTCTCTTGTCAATAAAAAGTGATAACTTTTATCACCTACAAAACGGAGATTCACACTGTAATAATTAAAATAATTTGCGGCCACTGGGATTTGCATGAATTGCATTGGACATTGACCTTTAAGATTGTTGATATTTTCCTGACTCACAATTGTTTGATTAACATTTGATTCCTGGTATTTTTTTATGACAAATAGGGAATATAAAATTCAAACAGTCGTAGTAATCCATTTGATTATTGAAAAAGCAAATTCCAATGCACAATTAGCATTCGTTGCAAACATAATAATTAGCATAACAAATCGACGCATTCCTGATGCCCTTATGAACTTATTTTTAATGCAAATCAAACAAACGCGCGGAGCTTCTTAATTCAATGCATTATTAACACCGATGACTGTTTTAATTGTCATTAATTAAGTGCCTTTTGGACCACACCCTGTAGACAAAATCGATTCCCGAGGGTGCAACATATGTTAGCGACAATAATTGCAAAAAAGTTAACAAACAATGGTACTGTATGAACAAAATGGCGGTTGTTTATCATCGCAAAAAACACAAAACATGAATGAAAAACTCACCAGGCTTTAACACGGATCAGCACCTCGCCTTCTCCAACTGTGGGTTCAGGTTTTTTCAGAATTTTTACGGATTTCAATCCGCCAAAACCCGTCAAAACCACGGCTCGCATTTCTTTTTTGGGTACTTCGTTCTCGGCGGGTTCTTCGGCAGAGCCATTTTGCTGTTGTGTGCCGTTTTCAGCGGGTTTTTCGTCTTCTTTGTGGTCGCCGTTTTGGTGTTCTTCACCGTTGACGACGGCCTGGGGTTGTTCTTGTTCGGTGGACATATTTGTGGGTTCTTTTAGTAATAATAAACAATCACGAAACAACGGAAATTAACAGAGTTACGTTGTTGGCTGACCGGCCGGCAAGCGAACAATGAAAATGAAGCTGAAGTTAGCGAACGAGGAGGCGAGAGCGAGTCGGAGTAACAGGTGTGAACGCTTGGGCTGTTCGTTGGTTGGGGCGCGTTTTACGGCTGCGCAGTGCAGCGAGATGGGAGCAAAAAGGGTGCTCTTTGAAGCTGCGTTCTTGGATTCGGGATCTGCGCTAACGCTAAAATAGTTTTTACCATGAGCTATATGATACCTATATGGTTCCTACCATAATGATTGGTTCAGGATAAGTTTTTGTATTTATACAGTGTGGAACAGCCAAATGGAATAAACTCGATAACTAATGAATGGGGACATTTTCGAAAAAACACTCGGAGACGTCGATTGATATTTTTGGTTGTACATTTTTTCCAGCAAAAACATTTAATACAGGGTGTGTCATGTAGCAGTGACTGATACCAATTTTGTTATTGTATTGTAAATACAACATCCTGTATATTATTCAATGTCTGGATTCCTTACAGATCTCTAGACACGACCACTGGTGTAGCCACGGGGGGGATTTGGGGGTCAGAACCCCCCCTTGATCAGAAAAAAAGTACAATTGAAAAACACATATAAATTCAATCAAATGATGAAATAATTGCAATCTCTTGAAAAATTCATGAAGTGGCAACGCCGCATTCCAGCAAAATCATAAACAATAGCCTAGCTTCCACCCAAGGTTTCTATACAGTGTGTCCAGAATAAAATGATGTTTATGGCACTATATGGGGATATTGGAAACTTTAAAAGATACGACGTTGCGTAAATGGAAGAAAAGCAGCATATTTGTATGCCCAAAAATATTCCACCTTTGTTTTATTTTAAATCGATACCGTAATGTGGATACAGGGTGAAAAGGGAAAAGGCAAATTTTGAAGAAACCACACAATTTTGCTTATTATAAATGCTAGAACTTTCAAATTTTCAGGATATGGTTAAGAGGATACGACAATTCTAAAAACGACGTCAAAAAAATTTTAGGCCCACTATGTTGCGTCCAGCCAAAGTCAAGTCTGTTTTTTTCTATGAAAGTCATATTTTTGAAAATCATTTTCATTGCGGATTTTGAAAATGAAAAAATTCAATATGTCCCACATAAGAAAAACAAAAGTTGACTTCGGCCGGAAGCAACATAGTGGGCCTACAATTTTTTCGACACAATTTTCAAAATCACCGTATCTTCTTACCCAGATCCAGAAATTTTCAATACCTCATCTTTTATAATAACCGAAATATTGTGCTATTTAAAAAATGGCCATTTTTCTTTTTCACCCTGTATCTCCATTACGGTATCGAATCAAAACAAACCAAAGTGAGATTATTCTTGGGCACGCAAATACGCAACTTTTCTTCCATTTAACCGATACTGTATCTCCTGTAGTTTCCGATATCCCCACGTACATCATTTTATTCTGGACACACTGTATAAGAGGTTGCCTCACTTTTACGGTCATGACGTCATTTGCGTCTACTGTAGCGCCATTGCGGCCATTTCTCGAACCATTCCATCATAAAATCAAGAATTTCATTTATCAATGTCATAACCTCACTATTTATTTCGTGGTGGACGAGAGATTTTTTGCTGTCGATGATTTTTCTTTTGTGAAATTATCCATTTACGTTTTGAAAACTGCTTATGTGTCTTATCCTTAGATTTGTCTATCAAATATAGTGTTTTGAAGGTAGGTGTGTCAAGAAATGATCCTAATAGAGTTTGTTTACATGTGTTAAACTCAGTTCAACTGTCTACTTTATGTGTATTTTACGTAAATTAAGCTTTATTATTATAGTTCAATAGTTTTTTAGTAGAATATAAGGTAGGTCTAATATGAACTAATAGATAAAAAGCATTGATTTATTTGAATATACATATTATAGAAAATACTCACATTTGCAGCAGTATTTTCGCTTTCTTGACCAATAATATACAATAATAATGTCCCAAAAGATAATTTTACACCTCTATTAATATTTTATTTCGATTTAAATGATAAGATTACCAAGAGAATCAACGTTTCATCAATCATTGATCGAATGACACATGACACGACACGATGCAGTCCGATTCAATTGCATGACAGGAATGACAGAATGCGGACTGTTTCAGACCGACGTCATATTTTCCCCCTTCCGTCTTTACCTCAGGCAAAGTGAGGCAACCTCTTATATAGAAACCTTGGTTTACACCGACAACTTGGTCCGTGGACCAAGTACCAAATTCGAACTATATCAAAACCAAATATTTGGTTCGAATGGTGTAAACAGTTGCGGACTAAGCTGGTCCGCTCTTGGTTCGGTACTCGCCAGCTGGTGTACCGAACTAAACTTGTTTCAATCTGGATCAAAATTATGAGGTTATGTTGATTGTTATTTTTGTGAATTGTGTTGGTTCTGAGTTTCTAAGGCAATCTGAGCGTACTTACATATGTGTTGTTTGGGTTAGTTTGGGTTAGTGACATTTGACGCGTAAACATTTAGTTCACGCGTTGCAAGACGGTGTAAACGGGCGAGAAGCAAGCATTGGTCCTACCGCACTATCCCCACCCACTTGGTCCTATCGGACCGAACTAAAAGAGTTATCGGTGTGGTGTAAACTAGGCTAATGTTTGTTTGGTTCCCTATCTACTCGGTTTATAGCGGTTATCTAGAAGTAACTAATTCGAACAGTTGGTAAACCTGAGGCTGAACAATAAGTATATGGCTGAACATTGATGACAAATTATAATAATTGTACGGTGGTGTGGTGTACCGTGTTTTGTGTTTGATTGTCGTTAACTCCATATTTGTTAACATTATATAAAGCGAAGAGTAAGAACACAATCAGTTATACAATATAGGTATACATTTGAGGAGTTAGGTGCCACGGAAAAAGCAGGTGAGCGAATTTGTTTGGTTTATGTAAAAATTTGTTGCTTTCTGTTCAGCGAATGAATTTCTTAACGTTTTATTGTCGATTTTGACCAATAATACACCCCGCATGGTACATTGAAAAAAAAGAACAAGGTTCAAAATACGCAATATTTGTGAAACATTTCATGAAGACATGAAGAGCATTGTATCAATTATAATCAACATATAATAGCGTGAGAATTTTTTGCTCAAGAATGCGTATAAATGATCTCCTTTACAAAAAAAGTAAAAATCTACTTTGAGAAAAAAGTTATGGTTAAAAAAAAGTTAGCACAAACGCGTTGGAGCACAGATTCGTACTTTAGCAGACGCTGGAAGTACTCATAAATGTTATGAGTCATGGATTTGAGGGGAAATTGATTAAAAAGGAGGGGACAACAACTCACAATTTTCCACCTGCGGTGCGTTTTGCCAGCGGCGCTTCATCTATCCGAACCCAAAACCCCCCCTTATAAATTGTCTGGCTACGCCACTGGCACTGGAAATGACTCATCTTTAACTGACGGGGTCGAGATGACTTAAACTTAACGTACAGTGGATTTTTAGAAAAACAAAAATTTCTCTCTCAAATATACCTACACTACGTCTAAATAGGTAGGCACATTGGAAAAAAATTGCGGTAAACGCACAATTTGAGCGAAAAAATAAAATTTTATTCCCATGAAAATCAAGATTTTTACCGACTCTAAACACCAAAACTGGTTTCAGCCAAGGTTAAGTAATATAATTGCAACGTTGCGGGATATTTATCTACCATATAGAGAGTGATGCCGCTTACTCGTATGAATTGCTGCACTCACCTTCGGCTCGTGCTACGAACCTTCATAGTCGTAGGAAATGGGTATCATTCCATGCTTGTTGCACAATATCCTATTTTCTACGACTGTACGGTAATATCACTTTTGTGCAATAGATATCGATTTGTAAATGTAGTAGGTACATTGTGGAACTGTATGGAAATGAAACCATTCCCTAACTGTTGCCATGGAAACGAGTGCAAACTGAATGGAAATTAGAATGAACTGGCACCTCCACCAAAAACGAAAATTCAGAATCGATATTAATAATTACACAATAGTGATATTAATTAAGAGTCGTAGAAAAAGTATAGTGTACAACTCGCATGGAATGACCATTTTCTACTCGTATGAATTGCTGCACTCGCCTTCGGCTCGTGCTACAAACCTTCATAGTCGTAGGAAATGGGTATCATTACATGCTTGTTGTACAATAGATATAAGGTCTGAAATAGTTTGCAAACTGCGAATGCTGAATGCTGATTGGCTCTGACTGGTTTGTGATTGTTCTTCGAACAAACCTAAAACCTATATCTACTATTTAACAAATATTGGTGCTTTATTTCGATTGATCCTCACGTATAGAAGGTAAAATATTGTTTATAAGTTGAGTTCTTAGTGCATCTTTATAGAAAAATTGAAGAAAACACTGTCCCTGAAGTCATCTGTAGCCTTTAACTGTTTTGGAAATACCTATATGTGTGTGTTCTCAAGTTTATTGCAAAAATTAATATTACAAAAATAAAATTATTTCATGACAGAAATTCGCTAGAACTTACTCAAAAATCAATAAATACAAAGTAGTACCGTCTATTTCTAGAATGCAAAAAATTTAAAAAACAAAGTCTGACAACTTTTATACTATAGGTACTTTCATCAGTCAGATTTTTTTTTGTTGATATTTCCATATCAGTAGAAACACACGCTGAAATGGTTTTCAGTGTTTTCACTTACTTTTCTCATTATGAAGACCTAAATGGAGGATAAGTATAATATAGTAGTACTGTGTTCAAGCAAATTTATCTTTTTAAATTTTTTCAATAAATCTGAAAACACTGAATATTTCCGATACTGTTGAAGATAGGTATGGTAAACGCTAAACAGCTTTAAACCTAAGTACGTCATCGATGGCACCAAGCGCTTTGTTATGTGATATGCTGGTGACAATGTGGACACAAGCAAACTTCATAACAACGCGCTTGGTGGCAACGATGACGTATAAATTCTAAGTTGTTTGGTGTTTACTAGTGGGTTCTATGTTCTAAGTATAAAACATTGTACAAGGTTGTCGCTTCGTTGTGTCTATGTTGTGTCCTACCTCCTTATGGAGAACCGCTTGTACAATAAAATTGAATATTTGAGTGTGAGTCAATGAGAGGAACTCATCCAAATTATTTTCAAGATTGTGACATTTCCGGTTATACCGGGAGTAGATGTCAACTTGCTTATTTTAAAAAGAACACCCTATATACAGGGTGTTTCCTAAAGATTGGTAAAAAATTCGTTGTGTGATTCCTGGGGTATTTTCATGAAAAAAAGTTCCTATAAACATTTGCCGAAAAATGCTTCCTAAGGGAGCTACGCCCCTTTAAATAGGGCACCCCGAAGACGGTTTTTCCTCAATATTTCCGAAACCTTACATACAAAAATCATGAAATTTGGTACATCATACAAACTTTTAATGCTGAATGAGAATTTGAGCTCAGAATTTCAAAATTTTAATCAGGGGCGTACCATACTGGCGGGGTTAAAGGTTAATCCTTTTAAACCTTTTAAGATATTAGGCCGGGTATTTTCACATAATCAGGAAAAAAATCACTTTTCAAATATCTAATTTGAACTTTTTCACAGATGTGTATTGTTTTCCTGATTACGAATTGCCTGGCAGTTTATTGGATGAAATATTCTATCAGATTAAATAATAATATCTCTTCTCTTTCTCCAGCATAAAAGAAACAATGATCGTGACACCCATAATTATCACATTATCACGGAAAAAGTTATAATCTGGATAGTGACTTCACTAGTCAATAGAAATCAAAGTAATCATGCAAAACACCACCGCCAAATAACCAAAAGTCATAATAATTGCATGAAGCACTAACACAAACACAAATCAAAATTATTAAAAACTACGTCAAAAGTAGAAATTCAAAAGGTAAATAATCAATGAAAACTCCAAAAAACTATTGTAAACAAATACAATGCACGCCATGCATGTTTGGATCGTCTCAACATGTCACGAGGACAATCAGCCAATAAGAAGTGCACGTTCTGGGCAGGCGCAAAAGTCGGGTTGGCCTCTCAAGATAAGACTAATGGGGATTTTACATGCAAAATTTATATAGTCATCTCATGTCAACTTCGACTGTCGCTCGTTGTTCAAACGGGACGGTTTGCATATAGAGTTAATAGATATATGTTTTTGTTGATTGGATGGCGATCATCTCCATAGCAAATATTTCAAAACACTTTCTGCAAATTGTAGAAATTTTCATTCCAACGAAAAAGTAGTTAACTACGCGGTATAGATTTAACTTTTCGAGATGTTCACTTTAGAGGACAGAATGGAGATGCTGGAATGCTATATGTATAACTATAGCAATAAGGATAGGTCTCTATTGAAAAAACATTAACCCGAATCTACCAAGAATTCAAGAAAAATGGAAATTTATCAGCGCAGAGCTATAGAGGTGAACAGGCAAGGACGAAAATTTGTTAAAATTTGGTGTGGATCATGGAAAAACCGCGTACTAGGGCCCATATTCTACGACCACAATCCAATATCAGCAGCCTAATTTAAAATGCTCTTTATAGCTATACTTGCAAACGAAAAGGAAAATCTGGTTTGGCAGCAAGATGGTGCCACATATCATCGTGGAAAGGACATCAATGAAGTTTTGAATAAAAATTTCAATTAATGGATTGGGACTAATGGTTCAATGTCATGGCCTCCACGAAGTCCCGATCTAACTCCTTTAGATTTTTTTTATGGGGAACCTCAAAAGAAGCTGCTTATGCGCAAAAGCCACAATCTGAAGATGAACTGAAGCAAAAGATAAGAACCGCTGTGGATCTCAATCAAACTGATGCTGTGGAGGAGGCAGTGGCATCTATAGAGTTGAGATATTATACTATACTACCTGTATTGCTGAAAATGGAGGAAATATTGATCATATCATATAGTCTGTGGGTTTCTATGTTATTTTTTTTAGTTTTCTGATGAGTTTTCGTAACTTGTAAAAGGATTAGCGGAGCCCGTTACCTAACAAAAGATAGCGGGATCATTACCGTAACCTTATTTGACGTCAAAGTCAAAAAGTTGTCGAAATAGTTCGGATTTTCAGACTCTGAAATTGTTTTGATCATAGTTTTTTAGATTTTGTGTATTGTCCAAGGTCAGAGAGTTTGAATAGGAGATCAGAGTAAGAAGAAGACGTTTAGGTTTTCTCAGGACGATAAAATTTTACGTCTGACAGCAGTTGTATCTATTACATTATATTATATTAAATTGATAGAAATTTATGAAATACTGTGTAATGAACCATATTCTTATTCTGCCTCCATTAAAGAATCTTATTTCTAACAGAGTGATTTTTATTAATTCTTTCATATTTATTTAATAATAAAAACAAAGTTGGACAAGGAAATTTGTTCAGAAAAAAATCAGGTTATAGAACTCGAAAGTAAACAAAATAGCGGATGCTGATTGAGTGATTTGGCCACGAGAACTCTGAAATCACATGATACTAAAACAAACTTTAGTATCATGCTGAAATCACATATGAAATACCGTGTCCAGAAACCTACTCTCATCATTTTTTGCGGTTTTTTGTTTTCTCAGCTACATTTTATCCAAAAATAATAGAGAAAATAACATTCTTCAGTATCGCAAATTTTACTTTCAGTTGGAAATATATACCATTAAATATTCATCAGTGTCAATTATTTTGTGTATATACCTTTTCAGTTAAATATACAGGGTTTTCAGTTAAGGATAGCGAGCGGCCATATCCCCGAAACTATTCATCGTAGAGGCTTGCGGCGATATATGTTATCACCAAAACGGCCAAGAGAAAAACCTGGAAAGTAGTGGAAAGTATTTTAAAGTTTCTGAAATGGTCGCTAGGGGGCGTAGCAACCAACACCACGTAGAAAAATGGGATTTTTATAGAATTTTGACCAATGAAAATATATCGATAATATAATTACATATATATAATACATATTTACTGACTATTTACATAGGTACACTTACAAATTTCAGTCTTATCAGTTGATTGTTGTCTAGTCCGGTGCCGGTGCAGAGTTTCCAATTTTGTCTATGTTGTCGAGTAGTTAGAAAGGACAACGACGTATTACCTACTTAACTCATAGAAAATATATGTTGTTTTAGGGTGAGTCCCTGACAAATTGGAATAAATTCAGTGAAAATCGGATTCGGAAATATATCAGTACCTATTTTTAATAATTGCACTCTTTTTGATGTAAGTACGAAAATTTTATACATTTGAAATATGACGTCATCGACAATTTTTCTGAATGACAACTCTAATTTTGTTAGAACTACATTTTTTGTAGGGTATCTGAATCAATATTCAATGTGAACATGCTGACCAAATATCAAGTTTGTATGCCTTTTTTTTTATTTAGTCGTGGACACTGTATAAAATTTTAGTACATCAAATAAAGCGAACAATGTGATATCTATAAAGTATACTTATTAATTTTACAGAATCTTCCTCATTGTTACGCCACTGATAAAAAAGTCCAACCACCAAATCCAACATAACGTATATTGGATATTGGAACGAAGCTTAGGAGAGGCTATTCCCCAACCAATCGGGATGTAGTTTGTAATTTTCTTTATTTTCCCGGCAAATGGGAAATTCTAGTGAGAAATGCTGTTTTCTAACTTTTTCATCTCGAAATGGCTCATGAGCGAGTTAAGGCTCTTACTGACGCATTTTCCAAATACTAAAGGTGATTCATAGGGACAAAATAATTTGCTGACCAGAAAATAATTCTCGCGACCAGCCGTGTTTAACGACAGAAACGTTTGAAACTCGATATATTGGATTAATATAAGCATAAGTGCTGGCGACCAGAGAATGGTTGAATTCGACCCCTTCAAAGGGGTAGTTTATTATTGATGATTTTCAATAAATTCGTTCGGCTATCCGTGTTTAACGACAGAAACGTATGAAACTCGGTATATTGAATCATTATAAGCATAAGTGCTGGCGGCCAGAAAATGGTTGAATTCGACCCTTTCAAAGGGGTAGTTTATTATTGATGATTTTCAATAAATTCGTTCGGCTATCCGTGTTTAACGACAAAAACGTATGAAACTCGGTATATTGAATCATTATAAGCATAAGTGCTGGCGGCCAGAAAATGGTTGAATTCGACCCTTTCAAAGGGGTAGTTTATACTTGATGATTTTCAATAAATTCGTTCGGCTATCCGTGTTTAACGACAGAAACGTATGAAACTCGGTATATTGAATCATTATAAGCATAAGTGCTGGCGGCCAGAAAATGGTTGAATTCGACCCTTTCAAAGGGGTAGTTTATACTTGATGATTTTCAATAAATTCGTTCGGCTATCCGTGTTTAACGACAAAAACGTATGAAACTCGGTATATTGAATCATTATAAGCATAAGTGCTGGCGGCCAGAAAATGGTTGAATTCGACCCTTTCAAAGGGGTAGTTTATACTTGATGATTTTCAATAAATTCGTTCGGCTATCCGTGTTTAACGACAGAAACGTATGAAACTCGGTATATTGAATCATTATAAGCATAAGTGCTGGCGGCCAGAAAATGGTTGAATTCGACCCTTTCAAAGGGGTAGTTTATACTTGATGATTTTCAATAAATTCGTTCGGCTATCCGTGTTTAACGACAGAAACGTATGAAACTCGGTATATTGAATCATTATAAGCATAAGTGCTGGCGGCCAGAAAATGGTTGAATTCGACCCTTTCAAAGGGGTAGTTTATACTTGATGATTTTCAATAAATTCGTTCGGCTATCCGTGTTTAACGACAAAAACGTATGAAACTCGGTATATTGAATCATTATAAGCATAAGTGCTGGCGGCCAGAAAATGGTTGAATTCGACCCTTTCAAAGGGGTAGTTTATACTTGATGATTTTCAATAAATTCGTTCGGCTATCCGTGTTTAACGACAGAAACGTATGAAACTCGGTATATTGAATCATTATAAGCATAAGTGCTGGCGGCCAGAAAATGGTTGAATTCGACCCTTTCAAAGGGGTAGTTTATAATTGATGATTTTCAATAAATTCGTTCGGCTATCCGTGTTTAACGACAGAAACGTATGAAACTCGGTATATTGAATCATTATAAGCATAAGTGCTGGCGACCAGAAAATGGTTGAATTCGACCCCTTCAAAGGGGTAGTTTATTATTGATGATTTTCAATAAATTCGTTCGGCTATCCGTGTTTAACGACAGAAACGTATGAAACTCGGTATATTGAATCATTATAAGCATAAGTGCTGGCGACCAGAAAATGGTTGAATTCGACCCCTTCAAAGGGGTAGTTTATACTTGATGATTTTCAATAAATTCGTTCGGCTATCCGTGTTTAACGACAGAAACGTATGAAACTCGGTATATTGAATCATTATAAGCATAAGTGCTGGCGGCCAGAAAATGGTTGAATTCGACCCTTTCAAAGGGGTAGTTTATACTTGATGATTTTCAATAAATTCGTTCGGCTATCCGTGTTTAACGACAGAAACGTATGAAACTCGGTATATTGAATCATTATAAGCATAAGTGCTGGCGGCCAGAAAATGGTTGAATTCGACCTTTTCAAAGGGGTAGTTTATACTTGATGATTTTCAATACATTCGTTCGGCTATCCGTGTTTAACGACAGAAACGTATGAAACTCGGTATATTGAATCATTATAAGCATAAGTGCTGGCGGCCAGAAAATGGTTGAATTCGACCTTTTCAAAGGGGTAGTTTATACTTGATGATTTTCAATACATTCGTTCGGCTATCCGTGTTTAACGACAGAAACGTATGAAACTCGGTATATTGAATCATTATAAGCATAAGTGCTGGCGGCCAGAAAATGGTTGAATTCGACCTTTTCAAAGGGGTAGTTTATACTTGATGATTTTCAATACATTCGTTCGGCTATCCGTGTTTAACGACAGAAACGTATGAAACTCGGTATATTGAATCATTATAAGCATAAGTGCTGGCGGCCAGAAAATGGTTGAATTCGACCCTTTCAAAGGGGTAGTTTATAATTGATGATTTTCAATAAATTCGTTCGGCTATCCGTGTTTAACGACAAAAACGTATGAAACTCGGTATATTGAATCATTATAAGCATAAGTGCTGGCGGCCAGAAAATGGTTGAATTCGACCCTTTCAAAGGGGTAGTTTATACTTGATGATTTTCAATAAATTCGTTCGGCTATCCGTGTTTAACGACAGAAACGTATGAAACTCGGTATATTGAATCATTATAAGCATAAGTGCTGGCGGCCAGAAAATGGTTGAATTCGACCCTTTCAAAGGGGTAGTTTATACTTGATGATTTTCAATAAATTCGTTCGGCTATCCGTGTTTAACGACAGAAACGTATGAAACTCGGTATATTGAATCATTATAAGCATAAGTGCTGGCGGCCAGAAAATGGTTGAATTCGACCCTTTCAAAGGGGTAGTTTATACTTGAAGATTTTCAATAAATTCGTTCGGCTATCCGTGTTTAACGACAGAAACGTATGAAACTCGGTATATCGAATCATTATAAGCATAAGTGGAACTATTTCGGCTGAATCAATCATACTTGTTTAAAATAAACGACACAATGAAAACAAAAACATCAACACAATTTGTAGGTTATGGCGCGAGGCTCGACCATAGATATATTCGACCGGGAGATAGGGACGACCGACTTGAAATGTGAAATATTCGACTATTACTGTGACGCCACGTCCATTTCGACAGGATAGGCAGCTTTTGGTGGGCGGGGCCAAGCGTAATTTTCAATAATTAATTACTCAATAATTATTAAAGGGCGCATATTATTTTTTTCAGCGTTAATGGCATTATCACGCCCTAATCATGATATTTTTCCCATTTCCAAAAATTGTGCAAATTGTCCATTAAATCGAAATAATAATCGTCAACAAGTACAATGACGAATTAAAAATAATGAACTAAATG
Organism: Orchestes rusci; assembly: GCA_958502075.1. Classification (NCBI taxonomy): domain Eukaryota; kingdom Metazoa; phylum Arthropoda; class Insecta; order Coleoptera; family Curculionidae; genus Orchestes; species Orchestes rusci. The sequence continues at coordinate 6,979,573 of OY293313.1, read as the reverse complement.
CAATTTGAGCTCATCCGCTCTTCTTGACATTAAGAGGGATATTTTCTTTGCTATGATGGTGGAGAAATAGTTGTTTGAAAAAAAATCTATTCTGGTTCATGTGTGTCAAATGCAAATTATGTAACGGTGTCTCCGCATTGATTTAAATAACTAATTTCAGCTCTGGTCCTACATGTTTAGTCATTAAAAATCGAATTTGCAGGAAAATGTTGGGAAAATAGAATCAAGAATATTATATTCCAATAGGAGTAAAAGAATGTGAAAAAAAAACTGTACTGAAAGTAACCCAGACTACCCCAACTGGACCCAAACTAGGCCAATTTATCAAAAATCAACGCACCTTGACCCAAACTAACCAAATCTAAGCCAATTCATAAAAAATTAATCCATACTTACCAAACTGAAGCTAACCCAACTCAACCCAACTTGACCCAAACCAACACAAGTTGACCCAATGATGCCGGTACACTTTTTGTAGAAAATGTCAAGACTATAAATTTTGTTTGTTTCCGTTTTGCACAACAATTGACCCTCATGAGATATTTGAAAAAAAAGAATTTCGTGACGCAACTCAATCTGACGCATCTTTCTTTTCACTTTTGGGCTAAGACCAACCGTAACTCGGAAACCCTAATGTCTATGAATAAGGCCAGAAAACACAACTTAACCCAACTGAGCCAATTTATCCGAAACTATCTCAACTCAAATAATGTTTTCATTTGACACCTTTTTTGCTTCATATAATGCTCTATAATAATCTTTTTTAAAAAACTTATACTCTTGATAATTATTAGGGTTATTATATTGCTTTCTTACCGAATCCAAAAATTTTAGATGTTCTCTCATTAGTTTTAATCTTTCATCAGCGAAGCGAAGATACCAGAAGAGCTGAACATTGAGGTCTGGTCCGAGAAAAACAAGTTTGGTTTTTCTCGGGTCTAGTCATGAAACCTCCAGGCTTCGAAGCGGAGGGGAGTCGTGATGAAGAGAGTGGAATATTTCAAAAACTTACACATATGAAGAGTTGAAATTTTCCATGATGACTAGTTTTTAGATCATTGAGCCACATATAAAATTTGGTAGCGCTAGCATTTCTTTTAAGGGACTTTTATACTTGAAGTTCGAGGAAGGGGATGATTTTTTTTCAAAAAAAAACTAAATCACTCAGGAACACTTTCTATATTCACACACCTCACTGTCACTGTACGACTATATACAAGACTTACTGTCGATAACAGAACTCAAATGAACTGATTAATAAGAGGGACAATATTTTTTCAGGAATTTTTGTATGTTGATTCGTCTCCTAGTAGTCCTAGTTACAGTCCTCCATACTCCATAGTAGAAACTTTCCCGCGCTTTTTGTTTCGTTTGAATTTTCTCAGCGTCGATGTCAACTTTGATCATTTATTGTGAAATAACTGGTGCGATTCAAGGGCTGATATTTGGCATACGGTGTTTTTGGACATGAACGCACACTTTGACACAATAAAACAAAATTGTCAAGTTCCCCAAATGAATCAACTCGTGCATCTTCATGCTGAACAATCACTATTTCAATCATATTTATACCGATTTGCGCTAAAATATTGAATAAAAAGGGCATGTGTGCTTTATTTTCGTGATCAGAAAAAAGATGCCTTTCTAAATATGTAATGATATATAGGGTGTGCCATTTAAAAAAAAGTGAGTTATGTCAATAACTTTAACATTTGACAGTACAGAAAATATTTGACTCAAAAGCACAAATTTCACGAAAAACCCTACAATTCCTTTTTTTGTTCGACCTTTTAGCTCAAAACATAAATATTTCACAGCCTTTTGAAAGTGTGACAAATTAAATTGAAAGCACTGTACCAACAAATGTGAATATTCTGATAAATGTATATCAAATACTCACACAAAACACAAAACACTATCGTCTCGAAAATATTACGTTCAAATATATTATATTTATATATTTTTTTCTACGAGCGTGCGCAAAGTAGCCACTTCGCACACTCATTTGCGTGTGCAAAGTAACCTTTTCCCGCACTAGTGCGAGAAAAATTTTTCCCGCATTCAAATTAATGTCAAGTCAAATAACTACCTACCAATTTGTTGTTTTAAACTTCGTTTCCATGCCAACCAAACTGTAGATAATGCACTTTGTAATGCACAAAATAATGTTCTTCTTCCTTTTCCCTTTTCAGTCAAAATCAAAATGAAACACACAATTCTTTTTTTTGCGTTAAGAACGCATTCGCCAGTAACGTAAACAAACATTGATAATGATGACTTTCAATCGGCATTTGTGAGTTGTTCTTGCTTGATTTTGGTGCAAACTACTGTGTTTATCGGAAATCTTCGAAAGATTTGAGCTGAATACTGGCATCAAAAAAACCTGATCATGTATACAAACAAACCATGATACTAAAGTAGTATCATGCAAACAAACGGACAATCAAATTTATAAAAGTATAAACGATTAAACGAAGACTGACTGGTCTTAATGACGCAGCTGTCTAGAGTGTCATGTCAAATCAAAACAGTGTTGCCAATAGCAGGGAATAAGGCGACAAAAGAGGAAATTTTATGAACAGTAATCGGACATGCCCTTGCATTTCAAATATCAAATAAATCAATTATGATTTTGATTATACCCATATTATCCATTTTCCAGCTGCCGCCACAAACTGTTCTTTCAATATAAATATATTGTTAAGCATAAATAATCATTATTCTCAAGTTCTATGTTTTTAAGTGCGTTCAAATAATATATTATCTAAAGTTTTTCGTGTCTAATCTGTGAACGCTCGTAGAAAAAATATTGTTCCTAACAAGTTCGCAAAGTGTCTTCCCCGCCCTTAAAGCATATCCGTCTAACTGCTTTTGCGTGCGGGAAAGCATCACTTTGCGAACTTGTTAGGAAAATAACTATTATGGCATTATGGTTAGATTGAAAAATGATCAAAATCAGTTGACTTTGTGCAAGAATGAATAAAAATGGAAGGTGACTATGTTCTGAAAAATGCGAAAGTCTTGGAAAGTCAATTCAACGGGTTCTTGATTTTTTCGAACTATTTAATTAATGGCGAATGTCTACTACCGTCAAAAATATGGCCGTCATGCCAATTGTTCATTTATGAGATCTCATTAAAATACTTAAGCTTCAAGAACAATTTTTATAGACATCCAATATGCCTCTAGTGCAACAGCTCCTTTAATTCATAAGTATTCATAGAACAATATGGTTTTAAGGGCTCATGATAAACCCTTTTCACTCTATGATTCACATTATCTGGCCAATTGGCTGTTTTAACAAATAGGACAGCAATTTCACAATTTTTTGTGTTTTTCCTTGGATTCTTGTCTGGACTCTGGAGTGTTGATTATTTCGTGAGGTGTAATTATTTTTGAAAAAGTTTTGTGGGCTTCGTATATTGACCGTTCCTTCCTCAGTGCTTCCAGAGCCTTTTGATTACCTTTCACTTTTTTTTATAAAATTTAAATAATTCTTCCGTTTTTGTCTTTTGAATTGCCCATATTTCTTGATTTTACACCATTTATTTGCATTTGAGTTGATGGTAGAACACAAGTAAATCAACAAAATTGTTACATTCAAGAGGGCTTTTGAAGGTTTTATTCTGGGTAATTTTGAAGCAAATATTCTTTTTCCTTGACTCAAATATAACCAAATGTACAGGGTGTCCCATTTTGGGTACTTTTGCGGGGTATCTCCGTTATTCTTATAGATAGAAAGTTTTCGCGACAGTGTGTAAATTTTTCTATATCTTTTTAGTTTTCAAGATACAGGGCTACATTGAAAATGTTGCATTTTAAGGTACCCCTCGTATCTAAACTATCAGATAAGTTATGGAAAATGTGAAAACTGTTTCTTGTATAACTTTTCCCGAAGAACTCGATTCTGCCTTCGGAATTAGTATACAGGGTCAGGTCAAAAACTTATCGGTCCAAAATTAATTTTTTTAAAAGTGCATACTGTTATATCTTTTTGAAGAGGTAAAAAAACAAATCTTATGGACTATAAATATACAGGATGTTCCATTTAAAAAAATAAAGTTGGGTTCGATAACTTTTTGACCTGACCCTGTATACTAATTCCGAAGGCAGAAACGAGTTCTACGGGCAAAGTTATATAAAGGTGCGTCCCCAGTTGCAACAAAGCAGCGAACCGAACGCCGTCGCGAACCTCACCGCGAACCCCGTCGCGAGGGCCCCCGTCCCAAACACTGTCGGTCAACAAAGTAAACATCATAGCGTCTCACTAGTTGTGGTTCTTTTGGCTATATCGATCGCTGCATTGTTGTTTGAAGCAAGGTGAAGAAAAAATTGTATAGAAGTTTGTTGCATTAATTTTTCATGTAGAATCGCCCACCAAAATCCTGACGCGTAATTTCCGGACACCCTGTATATTTAAAATCAGGAAAAAATTCTCTATCGAACTCTGGGATAAAATACAGTATGTCTCATTTAAAACAAAAATTAAAAGCCTGTTTATTTTTGACTTCTAATGCACAATTGTTTTTTATGATTAAAAAATTCTATTATTCCAAAAAAAGTACTACAACTTTGCTAATTTGAACCACTCTCTAGGGTCAATATTAACAAAGATAGCTATTGGCCAAAATATACATGAACACCCTGTACTTGCAATAACTTCATAGCTTTGTTTTTTGGTTTCCAGTTATAGCAGTTCTATAACCACAGATGCGCACTTGGTATTTCCAACAGTAATATTGAAGTGCGAATGTCATTGTGTATAATATGGTTCTAGAACTGTTCGGAATTGCTATAACTTGGAACCACAACAAAGGTAACTTGAATTTCAGTCGAAGTTCTTGCTGATTATATTCAATACTAAAATCTTTTTGAAACAAATTTTATTCACACAGCCCAGATGAGAATAACGTACACACTGATTTATCACGTCAATATGAGATCGACAAATGGGTTCAGAGTAACATCAAAGCTTATGATGATTATAAAGAAATGTTAGAAAAATACAGTGCCCAGTTAAAGGGTTTTCGTGGTGTTTTTTCATGATGTATTCATGAAAAAACACCACGAAAACCCTTCAACAGATGACATTCGAAATTTTGTGAATGAAAATTTCATTACGGTAGACGAAATGGAAGATCACTTCCCTAGAGACTAAAAGCCGCAGCCTGCAATAGTCCGTGAAATAAAAGATCGCTCCACCGCTCCCCGATCGCCCACTGAACTGGGCACTGTATTTTTCAAACATTACTTTATAATCATCATAAGCTTTGATGTTCAGATAGTAGATTCTGCCTCCATTTGGGATAGACCCAAAAGTATTGACCATAAATATAAAATTATCTGTCATACCTTTGGCGGTTTCTGTCATGTCAGACAATAGCAAACCCTTAAGAATCCAATATGTATCCCAATAGTAAAATTCCTTAAACCTTCCCCCAGGAGTTATAAATGGATGTTTAACAGGAATAAAGGAAAACCTATCAGGACGTTCAAACACTTTCGCCGATAATTTTCTTGGGAGCTGGGGCCAAAAAGCTACGAGCATTTTCAAGAATTGTCTTATTTCAGGATCTTCTATTTCACGGACTATTGCAGGCTCCGGCTTTCAGTCTCTAGGGAAGTGATCTTCCATTCCGTAATGAAATTTTCATTCACAAAATTTCATCAGTTTTTTCATGAATACATCAAAATTTCTCAAGGTTTGGTTTCCAGGAAATCTCATGGACATGTCTACCAATGTCTTCGAATCATTAAAGATCTCTGACGTCTGTATAATGTGTACCAGTCCACCCTCGCAGTATATTGGATTCGAAGTATCAGTATTGCGGTAAAGGGACAAATTGATCAGTAAGATGGAAGTAGGATTGAGGTGGGGTCTCATTGTTACTTGATTTTGATACTATAAATTCACTTTAAATTTCACCTTTCGTCAATTTTGACAAATCTTTTTGGCAATGTCTATCAAACTGGTGGGGGCTCCAGGTTGATAGACAACCTGCGTTCGGCAATTCCACAAAACCTGTTTGCACCTTATTATTCAACTTGAAATGACATTACCTTTCTAGAGTCGAAAAAGTAGTATGATTGGACTCATAGAAAAGTGAATATAATTTTTAATCAATTTTCTATGATTGAACTGTCGAATTTTGCCGAATATGAAGAACAATCAAGATCCGCTCCAATAGCTCCCACCTCTTTACCTGTTGGTGACTGTAAGTACCATGAATCCTTTTCAAAGAAATGTAAAACAATTTTATATTGGAGTCAATGTACAGGGTGTCTATTTAAGAATGGGGGTCGAGATGACTATACGGACAGTGGATTTTTAGAAAAACATAAGCGTCACCCTCAAATATACGTCTAAATAAGTACATTAAAGAAAAAAAAATTGCGGTAAACACACAATTTGAGTCAAAAAATAAAATTTGATTCCCATGAAAATCAAGATTTTAATCGCAACGTTGCCGGATATTCACCTACCATATAGCGGGTGATGTCGCTAACGCGACATCATTTTTTTTTATCAAAGACAAACTAACCCAAACTAACTCAAACTAACCAAAACTAACCAAAACCAACCCAAACTAACCCATAATTGAATATCATCTACTGTCAAAAGAAACATGTCGTCGAACATAAATCCTGTACATACATAGATTTAAGCGATATTTTAGCTTACAAATGTGTTCTAACAAATATTGGTACTTTATTTCGATTGATCCTCACGTATAGAAGGTAAAATATTGTAAATAAGTTGAATTCTTGGTGAATCTTTATAGAAAAATTGAAGAAAATACTGTCCCTAAAGTCATCTGTAGGCAAGAATGGCAAGGTGCCAGATCTCAGAAATAAGGCGTCCCAGAGACTTGGGGAAAAAATTACTGGGTAATATCGTTGATTGAATACGTCTAATTATTCAATCAACGGTAATATGGAATAGACAAAATGCTGGAAATATATCAAAAGTTCCCAAGATAGCCACAAGATGGCGTAACGGTGCTATCAAAACACAAAATTGCTGTTTTTTCGATTTTTAAATGGAAACAAATATAAATGAGTACCGCTATGGATTCATTGAGAAATTTCCTTCAAATTTGTTCTTTTGATTTTTTTCTAGCATGTCAAATAAGACAGGTATCAGCTGGCCATCCTTACAACGCAAGAATGCTCATAACTTTAAAACAACTCAACCGATTGACGCGATTTTGGTCTTATTTTGAAGACGAGGTTCTCCTGTTACAATTTTGGGATTTCAAATGATTCTGATCAGAAGAGACGATTTTATTCAATATAATATGCGGACCACGAACATTGTTCAAATTTACTCGAACTTTTTAAATACAAAGGCATAGTGAGAATAGTTCGTCTGGAATGTCGACTAAATTTCGCACATCTTTCATGCATTACACTTTTTTCCAGCTCTCGAAATAAATAAGCTAAATGCTTTTTTGTAATAATTTAACGCAAAAAGTCCTTTTTAAGATATAATTTGTTTGAAATAAAACAGTGACTGATGAGTGGTTACTAGGTAACCATGGTAGAAAGAAGTAGAGGTAACGCAAAAATTTGTTAATATCATCTTTACGAGGGCATCTTGAGTATAGTATCACTAAGACTAAAGCACAGAAAAGCGTATAGGTTGCTTTTCTATTTCGAAATCTAGAAACAAGTGAATTACGAGAATTCAGACGAACAATAATTTTCAGTCTACCTTTGCATTTGAAAATTTTAAGTAAATTCAGTCCGCATATTATACTGAATACAATCGTCTGTTTTGATCGGAATCATTTTAAATCTCAAAATTGTGGAAGAGGAGAACCAAAATGAGACCAATCGGTTGGGTTGTTTCAAAGTTATGCTCATTCTTGCGTTGAAGGAAATTTCTCAAGGAATCCATAGCGGTACTCATTTATATTTGTTTCTATTTAAAAATCCCGAAAAATAATAGCAATTTTGTGTTTTGATAGCACCGTTATGCCATCTTGTAGCTATCTTGGGAACTTCTGATATATTTGTATTTCATTACAGATTCAAAATCTCCCTATTTTCTGCTTCTCAAAAATATATAGTTTGTCTATGCTTGGATTAGTCGTTTTCGAGTTTTTTTACTTTGAATAACTCAGTATACAGTGCGCTTTTCTTCAAGACGGAACATAGGGATTCCCATGCCAAATCTTCAATTCCATATGTTAGCAGTTCTTCCATTCGTAGTACACAGCTGAAACTGCCGTAGATGAACTTCCAGATTATGTTAGTTCATCAATTACGCAAGATTAACTTGGAAAAAGACTCAAAAAATGCTTTAATTTATCAGAAAGTGCTACTTTTCACATGCCTTGTATATGACGGTGACAATCAATTCTGGCGTGTCTAACTTCATCGTCAATTTTTTTAACCGAAAAATTCCATTGGTCGTGAATAGGGGACAATTTGAACAGTTTTTCTAAAAAATGATGTTTGATTTTATTATTGTATTATATTGTTGGAAATAAATATAATTCTAATTTGACAATTAAGTTATTGGTTGACAATGGCATATTCAAGGCTGTTGAAAAAGTATTACTTTCCAATAATTGATAAGAGCATTTTTTTTTATCTTTTTTCAATTTATTCTGTGCATCAAATCAAATCAAAAATCGCTTTATTGTCTGAAATACAAGTATTTGTGACAAAGCAGTCTTAAAATAATGAATACAACTATAACAAAATAATAAGGAAACAGACCTACAGCAACAATTGACCTATGGATATTGATACACGTATAAAATTAACTAGGACACAATAATGCTTCTAGCTTCTACTGATATTCAGGTATTTATTTTAGAAAGAGTCGGCAAAAGACTCACCGACTTCATAGTAAGCTTTATTTTTTAACAAAGCGTTAACACGTTTACGGAATACATTTATTGTAGGGGACACAGTAATATCTGATGGCAAATGATTATAAATATTTATGCTTTCATAAATGATGGAGTTTTTTGACAATGAGTGTTTTGGGATGCACAGAGAAACATTATCAGATCTTCTCATGTTATAAGTGGCCTGTCTGTCATGGCTTCGGTGTTTTTTATAAATCAGACAAACTGTCTCCAGGACAAAAATGCATGGTAGCGTTAATATTCCATGCCTCCTTAATAGTGGTTTACACGACTCTCTTCTTTTTAATCCAAAAATAAATCTTATAGCCCGCTTTTGCAGTACAAAGACTTACCGGAACAATGCGCGACTACAAAAGCCCCAAAACGGGATACCATATCTCAAGCGACTTCCAATGAGTGAGAAGAAGGTTGTGCTACCCAGGCCTACACCAAGCTGTCTAGCAGTCACCCTCACAGCATAACATCCCCCAGCCAATTTCTTGTTCAACGACTCTATGTGTGGGACGAGAACCGCAGCCTGTCGGCAATATGAAGTCCAAGATACTTGACTACAGCTTTTCTCTGCAGATCATGTCCATCAAGACTAAGTGGGTTGTACTCGTATTTAAAGCTTAGCATATTGGTCTTGTTAAAATTTAAACATATAGTTTGTTTGAGCCACACTACTCCTTGACTCGATGCATGTCTTGTGCAATTATTTCCGCCAGAATGTCCTGTCGTTTATGACTCCATAGAATGACTGTGTCATTAGAAAATGAAGTAAATTGGCCTTGAATCTGGACAGATGGCAGATCGTTGATGTAAAGTAGAAACAGGATTGGGCCAAGTATTGAACCCTGCGGCACGCCATGTTTATTGAGCAACGGAGTTGATGAGAATCCACCGGATCTAACCATCTGATGCCTACCACTCAGATATGAATGGAACCAAGCATGAGCAGTTCCTCTGAATCCATGATGGTATAGCTTTATCTAGAAGAATCTTGTGGCTGACGCAGTCGAAGGCCTAGGAGAAATTACAGAACACCGCCGCGGCTACTTCGCCATCATTCAATGACAAAAACAACGTCTCAAACAAATCGAACATATACCATCCGAAGTTCCTTGGCATTCTTGAAAAGCACGTTGACGTGAGCTGAGAATATTTCTCTCAGAGATAAAAGACATCATCCTCAGCTTCTCCACTATTTTAGAAACAGTAGAAAGTAGGGAGATCGGACGAAAATTTCCAGGACCCTGCTCGTCTCCTCCTTTGTGGATGAGGATAATTACTGCCAGATTCAAGTCCTCCACTGAGTTTTTCATGTATGTAAGGGAATCAGTGTGACAACAGAGGTTAATTGTTGAGTCCTCAGCAACCGAACAGTAATAACGATTTAGCTTAGTACGCAGTCAATATACAGGGTGGCCCAACGAAAAGGTCCCACCCTTATTTATGACTTTCCTGGTATATTTTGGGAAAAACGCTCGGACACGTCAATTTTTATTTTTAGGGGGACGTCTTTTCGTGTATGACTGTATAATACAGGGTCATCCAAAAATAAGATATCGCATTACACTTGACATTTTTAAATGGAAACACCAATTTTGTTTCTATTTTTGGATTCTCCATGAAGTTTTTAGTAACTTTTGTATAATACAGTTTATACCTATCTTCAACCGTTTTAAAGTTATTTGAATTTTTCATAAACTTCACCTCATTTAATTTAATACTGATAATAATGGATCGAACGGAAAAAAATAATAATAACGGATACCAGCAAGAAATTTAGCATCAGTCAATGTCATCGTAAATCATAGAACAACTTTATCGTTGATTTGAAATCGTTAAGTTGCTTTATTCTATCATAATATTTCGCAATGATTTATTCAATTCAAAAAAGGGTCGAAATAACGAAACTGTATTATCAAAACGGAAGCATTGCAAGAGCTACCGCCCGGTTGTTTAATGCGTTACATCCAGACAAAACTATTAACCATTAGTATGTGGCTAAATTAATAAGAAAATATGAAGCAACTGGATCCGTATTTAATATTCGCCAGAATCAGGAAAATCGTCCAATTAGAAATGAAGCCAGAGAAATAGAAGTTTTGGGACACGTGGCTCTTGACAACACCCAAAGTACTCGTGGTCTGGCTGCTTCTTCAGGATTTACACGCTCAACAGTGCAAAGAATTTTGAAATCCTATAAATTTCACCCGTACAAAATTAAACTTGTCCATGAGCTTAATGAAGACGATTATGATTGAAGGTTGGAGTTTTGCGAATTAATGACACAACGTTTAATCAATAACCCAAATTTGTCATTTAACATTTGTTTTTCGGATGAATGTACCTTCTATTTACATGGTGCTGTAAATAGACATAATAGTCGATATTGGAGCGACTCTAATCCACATATGTTTCGAGAGGTACATTCGCAATACCCTCAAAAGATTAATGTCTGGGTCGGCATTTTCGAAAATCATATTGTAGGACCTTTTTTAATTCTTGGAATTTTCTTCCCCGTACGTACTTGGACATGTTGGAAAATACTATAAAGCCACGAATAACCGAAATAATAGGTTAATTATAATGAAAATTTCCTACCAGTCAATTCTAACCAATCATAGGCTTGCATTTTAACATGTTGCTTTGGCAACGACCCAATTTTATCGGAAATCACCCTACTCATAATCACGTGACTGAAAGATTAATAAGTGGAAATCTCCCTGGCTTTAGTGGCTTTGCATCTGGATGTAGCTCCCATATGATTACAGTGTTGCCGTGCCCACTCTCCCTAACAATCGCAACCCAACTGGTGCATGGGAGCTACATCCAGCCGCTACTATTAAATCTTCTCAAATAGTTTTGGCATGAAATTTTCTTGCCGAATCTCCCGCGAGCTCGAATTAAAAATCCGGAAATTTGTTCTCGTTGCGAATTTTTCAAGAAAATTCGCGACTCGGCATAATTTCCGGCAATAATTCGAGCTCTAGGGAGATTATAAGTGAAAATTTTCTTCATTTCCAACAAGATGGTGCACCACCGCACTTTGTAGCTCCAGTACGACAGTTTTTGGACACCCATTTCCCAAATCAGTGGATCAGACGGCGCGGCCCCATTGAGTGGCCACCAAGGTCTCCGGACTTGAGTCCTTGAGATTACTTTCTTTGGAGACATTTAAAAAGTAAGGTTTTTTAGTACGAAGCCAGACATCCAAGATCTTCGGGAGCGGATCACGGCTGAATGCAGACAAATAACTCCAGAAATGTGTGAAAATGTTAGGAATAGATTTGAGCAAAATCTTTATTATTGCATGGCGGTAAACGGACACCACTTTCAACATTTATTACCACATTGACTTTCTGACACATCATATAGCTAAGTAATTAATTTTTGTTTAAATTTTTTAAATAAACGGTTGAAGATAGGTATAAACTGTATTATATAAAAGTTACTAAAAACTTCATGGAGAATCCAAAAATAGAAAAAAAAATGGGAGTTTCCATTTAAAAATGTCAAGTGTAATGCTATATCTTATTTTTGGAACACCCTGTATTATACGGTCATACACGAGAAGACGTCCCCCGAAAAAAAAAATTGACGTGTCCGAGCGTTTTTCCCAAAATATGCCAGGAAAGTCATAAATAAGGGTGAGACCTTGTCGTTGGGCCACCCTGTACATAGGACCTGATGCAGCACTCTTCCCTCTCAATTCATTTATCACGTTCCAGTACTGTTTAGCTTTGTTTTAGGCTTCATTGATCCTTTTCTCAAAATACATCCTCTTCGCAGCCCTTGTGATCGTTCTATAAACCTTACGGTAAGTAAAGAAGTACTCATGCAAGTGCCTATTATCTGTGTATTTTTTCAAGTTATAGAGGGTGTCTCTAAAAGGTCTGTACAAAATCCTACCACATGTTGCTGAGCTCAAAACAAGCCGATTTAACGCAACTCCCCTTACACCGAAATGGCACCATTTCCGAGATACGGGGTGATCAAGTTTAAAATTACCAATTGAATTTTGTCATTATTTTGGACTGTTCTTGACTATCGCTTTGAAAATTGGTATGCAAGAGTTTTGTTATGTGTGAAAATCGATTATGTAGTTCATTTTACTGTGGCCGCTAGAGGGCTCCCTACACTTCACATTTTGTGGTTTAAAATGTCCATAACTATTTTCTCAGTTATTTTTTACAATCTTTCATTAAATAAAAAGATTCTCCAGACGATTTCAAGTAAATAAGGTACTCTTGTCAAAGTTCGCTCAAGTAAGCCGTTTTCGAGATATTTCCATTTAAAGAGTTCCATGCCACATCGGAAAATTCCTAATATTTTTCTTCTTTACACGAGCGTCTCAAAATGTGATTTACAAAATCATCACATATTCCTGAAGTCAAAATAAGCCGATTTAAAGCAACTTACCTTTCTTTAAAATTGCTCAGTTTTCGACTTACAACTTTACCACCCTGTATCTCGAGAACGGAGCAGTTTTGGACAAAGGCAAGATGATTTGAATCGGCTCATTTTGATTTCAGGAATATGAGTAAATTTTGTGAAAATAATTTTCTAAAAAGTTCGTGTAAAGAAGGAATTTTTCGGTTTGGCATGGAACTCTTTAAATGAAAATATCTCGAAAACGGCTTACTTCATCGAACATTGACAAGAGTACCTTATTTACTTGAAATCGTCTCGATAATCTTTTTATCCAATGAAAGATTGAACAAAATGACTGAGAAAATAGTTATGGACATTTTAAACCACAAAATGTAAAGTAGCCAGCAGCCACAGTAAAATGAACTACATAATCGATTTTCACTCATAACAAACCCTTGCATACCAATTTTCAAAGCGATATGTCAAGAACTGTCCAAAATAATGACAAAATTCAATTGTTAATTTTAAAATGATCACCCCGTATCTCGGAAATGGTGACATTTCGGTCTGAGGTGAGTTGCGTTAAATCGGCTTATTTTGACCTCAGCAACATGTGGTAGTATTTTGTACAGACCTTTTAGAGACACCCTGCATAAGCATCTGAGATTTCTGGCAGACGTTCTGATTCCAGAATTTTGTCATCTAAGTTGGGTAGAGTTGCATCCAATCTGTTATGAATAAACCAGCCATGAAGGAACTAAAGAGCTTTAAGACGAAACCATGCGTGCGGTTGTTTGAAATGGTTGTGTTGGTACGCCAGTGTGTAGTACGCTTGATTTTTTCTGGTGCAAGCTTCTGCAGACTGCTTTGGAACACCGAATCTATTCTGCACTCACAGCTTCTTTATCGAGCGCTTTTCCGAGATCGATAAACGCTATATACATTGGAGTTTGTGATCTTTGGCAGTTTTTCTGTTTTTGAAGAGGTTTGCGGTATAGAAGTGAAATACAGATGTTATGGTTGCCACATTCTAGGTCACCTCAGATAAATATTACACTCCGTTAAGCCAGTCATCTGGAAAACATTTATGAAAATTAAGTCATCACCCAATTGAAAAAAGAAATATTCAAAGACAAAAAAAAACAGAAATGGGAAACGGTCTCAACTCCTATTGTCATTGCCTTGCCTAGATATAAGCAGCAAACTGGAACTCAGTGGCGGCTCGAGGTTAAATCAATAAGGAGGTCAAAATGATATGATTTGTGTGGTGGAACAACGCAAACATTTGGAGACGAAACCCTCAACCTCTGACGTTTAACGCAATATCTCATGTTTATGAAAAGAATCGAATACATACCTAATTGAAATAAATCGTATTGAGCGCAAAAAAGTAAAGATCACTAGTATAAAGACTCGACTATTTTCAAAAACTCATATAATGTAGTCTACAATCATTTCTCATTATAGAAAGTTCAAACAGTCATGAAATTGACTTGAAATCAACACAACGATCCGACGGATTCGACGTGGGTTCTATGTTCTAAGGATCCGACATTTTAAAAACTAAATTCGCGACCGATCACCGATGTTATGTTAACAATCCGCCCGGAAAATAAAATCAATAGAAATCTATCAGCATCAGCTGACTTGACATTACTGGACAACCCCTCAAAATGTGTGAAGAAGAAGGAACCCGTTCGATAACGGGAGCGTATAGGTCGCAAATTAACTCATTGCCGATGTGGGAGTTGTCTTGGTCAATGCCTAACAAGACATACTTTTTCTCGTTCTAACAAACTGATTTTACGCCAATCACTTTTCTCTCTCTCTCTCTCTGTGCCTTCAGCCGCTTATGCGTGGTGATATTGCATTTGGATTGTAAGCGATTTTTCGTCAAAGCTGAATTTTGACCCAAATAATCTGTGCGACGCTTTAGATGTGTTGGTGGGAAGCTTTTCTCGGGTATCATAACGTGAGCGCATTACAGGATGTATTAATGGAGTTTTTTTCACGAAAAATATTATTAAAGTAAATTAATATGAAATCTTGTTGATTATTTGGGAGGTCAATGACCATTTGACCTTATTGTATAGTTGGGACTGAGGGTCAAAATAGATACAAAGCTATAAATAATACATATAAGACCTACTATTACCCACGCAGCACCAGGCACAAGTCTGGACCACCACAACTTCATCAAAAAACCTCCGCCCGCTGATACAGCTAGACAATCGACTGATCATGCAGTTCTCAGGAGCTCCCTGCTTCGTTCGTAACAAGACCCTGAGAGACGACACAGAGTGACAAACCTTCCGAAAGAAGCGATGCCAAAAATAACCAGGTCAAGTATAGGAATTTACTCAAGCGGCAGGTACCAAATGCCCCGCAACTTTCTGTGGTAGTCCACCCCAAACTCATCACAGGCCACAGGCATCGATACATCATGACGAGATCAAGGAAAGCTCAAGATTTTTATCCTGCTTGTACAGGGTGCGGCAAAATGAACAGTGTAGTTGCGATAGGCGAACCCTGCAACATAGGAAGAGAGTAGGTCAAGGTTATAACCGCCTCTCAAAAAACGGACCAGAAAAACCAGATGAAGAAATCAAATATTCACTTTGATAAAAGGGAGCTTGAGCATTTATGTTAGATCTAATGTTTTTGGAGCATGGACCAAGAGCACACACCTTACCCAAGCTGTTTCTAGAAATAAAATGTCCCAAATACTTAGTTCAGAATTAAACTCAAACTAAAAATGAAATAATCTGCAAGCAAAAGTTGAACTCATTTAACCTGGAAATAATGATTATGGCCCATAAACAATAAAATTACAATTACAACAAAGTTACATTTTCTAGTCAGCGTCACTTCATTAATTATTTGGTGTCGGTATTTTTGTTTTAGGAATATTGGAGGAATGTGGTCCCGCAGATAATTTCAATCAGATTTGAGTGGTGATTGTGAAGGCCATCTGAGCACATACTTTTCTTTCGATTTCCTGCTATGACTACAAATCCTTAACAACATTGGATGTATGTTTTGGTTTGGTTACCTTGTTGGATGTATAGTAATCCAAAAGACATAACAGCTTGAATGTTTTCGTACAAGTAATGAGTAGCGATCTAATCTATGGTTCCTCCAGCAGAGTGTAGCGGATCTTAGATCCTTAACAAATATCTTATACCAATCATTACGGAGCCTCACCCATAAGCAATTTAGTGGCTTTTCCCTTACTGCGAATTCGTGGGAGTTGAGGGATACGAAATCCTAATGAATCAAAATCTTACTGGGCACTCGCCCCTACTATTGAAGTGTATACCGCGAAGACCTTGGCTACATATATTGTGCAACATGGATAGGAGTAGCACTTCATGTGAAGTCACAATTTGAATCCTCAGAAGTCAGAAGACCAGACAGTTAATCACTTGTTTTAATCCAGGACTCAGGACAATTTCTTTATGACTCATAGCCAGCACATCAAAATTTCATTCATCGCTACTCAAGGTGACTATGGTGTATGCTAAAATTGAGCTTTTGAGGTAGCCTTGCTGCACAGAATGAAGAAACTGGAAAAATTGTAGGATCTTTGTCCAGTTCTGTATACAAGCATAGTGAGGGATCAAGTGACTTCTTAGATCCTGATGCACACATAGAAGCATCGATTAATTACTAAGGACTATCGAAGGTTATCTCGACGTCAAAGGGGGCTCCGGCTGGCCGCATTCCCAGTCCCAGTCTGGTCCCAATACGATACCAAGTGTCGCCGATCGGAAATTCCGGCCGAGATTCGTCGTTGGAAATCGATCGTCTTTTCCCCACTTGTCTCCCTCGTACAACTTGTTCTAGGCCGGTTATTGTTTTTGATCTTAGCTATTTCGACAAATCGCTTTGAGGACACCACTTTCCAAGGTTCCGACATAGAGTGAGCCAACTATATATTATATACCTAAACAACTGTGATAAAAGTGGCGAAAGGCGATGACGCTGTGCAGGCATCATCGATTAATGACTAATTTTTATCAATGGCAGGTACAGGTATGGCGATAGGCATTTCCACACTTCCTCTTTGTAAACTAGTTAACATAATTGAGCAAGGTTCACACTAATGTGACATGGTGCGAGCTGTCGGCTGACCTCTGTTTGTTCAGTACCAGTTTTATTGGTTGTTAAGTGACATTACTCTCGTGAAATGAGTGGCGATCCAGATTTTATCAAGAGGTGACGGAGTTCCAATGGCAAATACCTAAACAGTGACGATGCATTGAAAATAAATAAATGAGCACTGTATACAGGGTGTTTCCTAACCTCTGTGACAAAATGAAAGGGGTGATTCTTCGCTTAATTTTAAGACGAAAATGTGGTATTTTTTTCTTCTTTTCGAATTGTCCTTTGTTTCCAAAATACAGGGTGTTTAATTTTTTTTTCATTAGTTTTTTATTTTTAATTAATTTATCTTTTACTCGATTTTGTTGAAGTTTGGTAACGGTATTTATAGTGATAACGGGCTCATTTTGCCATGAACAAATAAAAATTATCGAATACAGTGGCATCCCGAGCGGCACTTCAACCAATATTATTGGGAAAAAAATGTACGCCACTGACTTTTTGTGTCATTTTCATTTTTTTCTCAGGTTATTCAACTATAAACGCAACTTTTTGATCTCTTGAATTTTTATCGTATCTTGCCTAATTTATGAGATAAAAATTAAATCTAGTTGAGTGAGTTTTGACGCAAAAAGTAATTTTATCGCTGATGTTGAATTTTCTAACAAATACAGCAATCAATTATAATCATTTTAATGGAGAATTCAAAAACACTAAATAAATAAAAAAAATATATAAAAATAAATAATAATAATACAAAAAAATTAAACACCCTGTATTTTGGAAACAAAGCGAAATTCGAAAAAAAGTTATACCACATCTTCGTCTTAAAATTAAGCGAAGGATCACCCCTTTCATTTTGTCACAGAGGTTAGGAAACATCCTGTAGAACGTGTTTTTTAAATTATTGATACCGCTGATTACAGTTGTCTCATCATATGTTATTTCTGATGCTTTCATCAAACAATGTAATATGTAATCCATAAATCCAATTTCTTTCATGATTAGAATTCAATGATTAATGAGACTATCGATCACCACAGTTTGAATAATTTGTCAGATTGTACTTATAGCTGTGGCTTTAATTTCATGAAATCAAAAAAGTATATTAATCTTCAAGACATAAAAAGAATGAAGGTACGCATATCTGCATTGGGTTAGCTTGGGTAATCCAGATTCATAAACGTAAGGTAATTATTATCACAGGTAAAGATATGAGTCGGTCAGCGAGATACGTCAAGAAAAAGGATTTAAAGCATCGTTTCCATAATTTGGAAAAGCTGAAGATCCATATTCATATTAAAGAGAAAATAGCCGCCATTCCGATCGATATTTTCCAAAACCCAGCTAAAAACTGCATCATTATCTGTAGTAGCTACTGATTCAAGCAGAATAAACTACCACAAAAAAACTCTGTTTGATTTGTTGCACTCTGTATAAGGGCATTTCTGGTTCAAATAGTTCCATTGCATGATACCAAAACACACAAGAACCCAAGTAACACAAATATGTTTATAAGTATTTTATAGACCGTTATACAGGGTGTCCGGGAAAATGTGGGAGATCTCTCGGATTCAGATAGAACATTAATAAATAAGATGACAAGTTCCCATAAATTTTTTTCCTAGCGGCCCTCCCTACGGAGATACGGCCCCCTAAAGGACCCCACTGGAAATCGGTTTTTCTTGAATAACTTTTAAACGACTCAATATAATTCAATGAAAATTTAATATGATAAACAGTAGTAAGGACCTCTCAAAATACTTCCCTTAAAACATAATTAGCTTGTTTAGTTTACCAGGGACGGACTAGATTGTACATTTTAACGCTCAAATTTTTAACACCCTGTATGATAAGGAGTTAAAAACAATAAATTTGGATACCTTGAACATTAAGCTAAAGAAAAGGTACTCTTGTTCATTGTCGATAAAATGAACCATTTTCGAGAAAAAACAATTTTTATTAAACAAAACCTCGAAAAAAGCCATGACGAAGTGGTGCTCTTGACGAAATTGTGAACCTAACGCTAGGAAAAAAATGTATGGGAACTTGTCATCTTATTTTTTAATATTCTATCAGAATCCGAGAGATCTCCCACATTTTCCCGGACACCCTGTATAACAGTTTCGTAGAACATTTTGCTCGTAAAAATATTTTTATAGTCATTTCATAGACAATAATAACACACTTATAAACACGAAAAAAGACCACTTTATAAAATATTTTTGTCGTATTAAAATGTTTATAGGGGTTCTAGGTAACAACTATAAAGCTACTTTACTACTGCTATAGAGCTCTAATAAGAGTGAAGTTGTTCCAAGTTACACATTTTTAAAACAGTTATAAATATATTTTGTTGTTGATATATTCGCGGCATTTACACTGCAATTTTGTGTATATTCAGAGCAGAATAAATCAGAATTGTTGTAAAAGTATATCAACTGTGAGTGACGAAAAATTAATGGAGTCTATCCTACTATTAGACAAGTAGGTAGCATATTGCAAAATATTAAAAATTCAAGCATGATAATATGTTGATGTGACTTGCGAATTTGATTTTACTGTTAATATATGGGTACATTATGAACTAGATTCTCATGCGCCTTTGATACCAGTCGCAGGTAATTTAAAATTATAGGTATCATTTCCTTGGAGGTATGTGAAGTATTTAAATAATTAAAGTACCTTATTGAAATGAGGGTCAAAATTTCCTAATATGTAACATGACTGAGAATACTGACATGACAATAAAAATATAAACTATGCTAAATAAACTAATTGTCTTTGATCTCCACATTTTGTTTTTTTTTTTTTTTTTTAGTTAAAACGTCATTTTTTCACAGGGTATTCAACTAAAAACGCAACTTTTCGATCTCTTAAATTTTTATCGTATCTTGCGTAATTTTTGAGACAAACCACTTTATTGCATGTCTCTGGACTACTCAAAAATAACAATATGTTGCAAAGTAGGCGTTTTGCTTCGATCCATGGCAACCACATTATTTGTTTTCTTCATGACATTTGCCTACTGTATGAAAGTTTCCAATAATGTATTTAAGTAACTATTGTTTTTCAATTTATTCGTAATAAATTACGTTCTCTTCATAATGGCTGAGTTTACCAATCAAGAAATGGCTCAAATGCGTTTTATGTACGGTTTAGCGGATGGAAATGCCCGAGAGGCGAGACGTTTGTATGCAGAACGTTTTCCTAATAGACAAGTACCATGTTCGGCAACATTTACAAGGTAACATCTCCGGTTAGAGGAAACAGGTAGTTTTGCAAAAAGCCAAATAGGCGGCCGACCACTTACGGTTAGGACCGCCCAACTTGAGGAAGAAGTCTTGATCATGGTAGAAGAATCTCCAAACATGAGTACTAGGAAAATTGGAAGTGAATTAAATGTGAGTCACAAAACAGTCTGGAGTATCTTAAAAGACTATTTACTCTATCCTTACCACATACAAAGAGTACAAGCTTTGTTGCCCAGAGACTTTCCAGCTCGCGTTGATTTTTGTAACTGGTTTCAAGAAATTTCTTTACGAGTACCTCATTTTTCGGCAAAAGTACTATTTACCGATGAAGCCAATTATTCTAGAGATGGAATAATGAATTTTCACAACAACCATGTTTGGGCAGATAGAATCCTCATGCTATCGTTGAAGGACATCACCAGTATACATTTTCATTTAATATTTGGGCAGGGTTTATTGGAGATGTCTTAGTTGGACCGTATTTTTTCCCAAATCGACTTACTGGTGAGGTCTATTACAACTTCCTTAGAGATGAATTACCCGAATTGATGGAAGCAGTGCCATTAAGAAAGCGATCTCTAATGTGGTTCATGCATGACGGCGCTCCCCCTCACTTTGCAATTTGTGTTCGAAATTATTTAGATCAGCAAAATCCTGATCGTTGGATCGGCAGAGGAGGACCTCACCCATGGCCACCACGTTCACCGGATCTGAATCCATTAGATTCTTATTTTTGGGGACATCTTAAGCAACTTGTTTATTGCACTCCCATTCAATCCGAAGAAGACCTACGAATGCGTATTATTAATGGATTCAATACGATTTCCGGCAGTCCCGAAATTTTCCGTCGTGTACATGGATGTTTACTGGCTCGTGGAGGACATTTTCAGCAGTTTATTTAACTTTTATTTATTTATTTAGTGTTTTTGAATTCTTCATTAAAATGATTATAATTGATTGCTGTATTTGTTAGAAAATTCAACATCAGCGATGAAATTACTTTTTGCGTCAAAACTCACTCAACTAGATTTAATTTTTTATCTCAAAAAATAGGCAAGATACGATAAAAATTCAAGAGATCAAAAAGTTGCGTTTTTAGTTTAATAACCTGAGAAAAAAATGAAAATGACACAAAAAGTCAGTGACGTACATTTTTTTCCTAATAATATTGGTTGAAGTGCCGCTCGGGACGCCACTGTATTCGATAATTTCTATTTGTTCATGGCAAAATGAGCCCGTTATCACTATAAATACCGTTACCAAACTTCAACAAAATCGAGTAAAAGATAAATTAATTAAAATAAAAAACTAATCAAAAAAAAAAATTAAAAACCCTGTATTGGATAATTTGCATACATTTTTAAATGACTTGAAATTTTATATACGTATTCTACACATTATTTGAAAGTCACCAGCGAAAACATTTTTCCAAAATACCCAAAAATGAATGAATGAAAAAGAAGACGCGAATTTCACTGTATGATCGCAAACGGGGTGGGCATCTTCAAGACAATAAAGCTATTTCATGCCCATTTTTATTTTATTTGTTTGATAGTGTTGTCTTGTACGTTCGAAATCAAGTGGTATTCTATAAAACATTTCTATAAGATATTCTCGTAAGCCAATTCAGATTTAAATTCATTTGCGACTTGACGTTTTTATTAACGATCAATAGTATCCTGGTTCCTGACGTCTGGACTGAGATCTTATTCATGACCTCCACTGTATTTGACTGTGTGGGTGTGTTCTCTAAATGCTGCTATTGCTTAGTTTCACCATATTCTAGGTGATTATTGTGTATTACATTATGTGACTGGATAGTCTCCAGAAGACATTTCGAGAGCTTAATGGTATCATTAACGAAGTCATCTCAACACAGGTCATTTTGGTGTAGGAAGCTTATGATAAGAACCCTTCGAGTACTTTCGGCAGAATATTATAATATACTCTGTTTGCTGTAATGAGGGAGAGATAGGGTCAATAGATGCCCACAGACCAGCATTCAATACCGTCGTTCTGTCACGTCATTCATTCCCGTCATTCTTTCCTTTCAAAATGAATGGATAATAGAAATCGCATTACCCACTAACACGTAACGTTTTCCTGCCATCTTTCCATCTTCTCTCATCATGACAGGAAAGATGGAATACAGATTCATTATCTCGCCCACTAACTTGGCGTTCCAACAAAAAAGAACGCCGGTTTGTCCTTGCGGATTGGAACGTCGATTCAACGTGACAGGAAAGATGGAATGTGCATTTATCATCTCATTCCCCGCTAACTAGCGTTCTTTCCTTTGAAAGGATGGAATGAAGGGAAAGACTGTCAGGAAAGAACGCCGGGTCTGTGGGCGGCTATTCTCCCCTTGATGATTGTTGAGTTCTGATTGCTGGCAACTGGTCGTTGGGGAGACAAGAAATGATCCCGCGCAACTAGCGGAAAAAAATTGCAGTTTTCGTGTGCGCGCAGTGTTGCCAAATTTGAATCAAGCCTTCCACTAGAAACGAATGAAAAAATTGGGTTTAGCAGAGAATCAACTAAATTTATTCCACTATTTTGAGGAGCATTTTGTTTTCTTGATACATCTTCACCTTCCTCTTAATGTCTTCCTTCCTGATGCTATTTGAATCTTCAGGCCACTTGACCTCTCAGTGGGGCTCCACCTCGCTTTTGTCCTCGGGCCCCATGATAGGGTTTCGCTTCAAGGGGGGCCACAACTCGTTTTGGGGATTTGTGCCTTGTGGTAGGGCTCCGCCTCAAGGAGGCCCCAAGTCTCATAATGGAGCCAAAACTCGTTTTTGGGATCTCTGCCTTGTGGTAGGGCTCCGCCTTATGGGGCTCAAAGTGTGGCCCCGCGTTATTTTGCGGCCCCCAGGATCCGTGATTGATTTCCGTTTCAAGAGGCTCCTTTTCTTTGCTTGTACTCCTTTTTTACTACTTCTTTATTGCTTATTGTCTCTTCCTTATAATGTTTATTGCATATTTCTCCAACCTACCGTATTGATTTCTGGTAAATTATAAATCCACTTCGCGACCTTCATTCAAAATCACCGGAACTACTGAGAATTCTGCAAAGTTGAAACAGTGTAGTTGATGTTTACATCTTCATAACCTCAATTTTCAACGTCAAAACACTAAAAACGATAAATTATACACGTAAGTATTGTAATTATAATCCTCTGCTATTTTGGCGTTAACCAGGTAACGATTTGTTGTTAACAGGTTTGATGAGTGATTGGTTACTGTATCGATACCAGCTCGGGATCAAACCCCAAAACGTTCTGATTACTAAAAGTATTATTCATGGTATAACGTAACTACTTGATCAGGTACCTCCCAAGCGATTTGCCCCCACTGCGAAGAAAAGCTAGGTTAGAAAATTCGTAACCTGGTTAACGCCAAAATCCGCCTAATGTTTATCAAATGAACCTGATGAAAATTATTCGTACTGATAAGTCACTGGACAGGTATTTTTCTCTATATTACCATTTGATCATGTCATGTATGAAAATAGCCCAGTTTTGCCAGTTGCTGACACCTGACACCAGATGTCACTGTTCGGATGTTGCACATAGCCGATGGAATATCTGAGTACTAGAGCAAAGATCTTTTCCTCAGAAGTGAAAAGTTTACAAAGAGCGTTCAGAGAAGACTATTGAATTTATTTTGTACTGGGTGTCCGGATGCGAGTACGGAGCGGCTATATCTCGATAATGGTAAGACATAAAGGTTTGGGAAAAAGATCTCCAAAAGTAAAGTGGTCATGAGAAATGAGTGGAAACTATTTCGAAGTTCATAGTTCGACGGCGAGAGGCGTGATTGCTATGAAAAAACATAAAATCCACGTTTAGTTCAAAACAAATACGATAGAGGGCGTTATTTGCAAAGATTATAGATTTTTGCAGATAACGCCTACTGGTGTATTTGTTTTGAACTAAAAGCTTCAACGGAAAATGTCTTGAGAGAAATTCTCAAATTCAAAACGGTTGAACGGTTCAGAAGATATTGGAAATCAAATATTGAAATATGCATTGGCCTCTCCCTCCCTTATGACAGATACGAAAATATGTCATAAGCAAAACGGCGGTTTCAAAGTTATAGCCCATCTCGTATCTTTTCGGGACAGCGTGAATTTTATGTTTCTTCATAGCAGTTACGCTCCCTCGCGGTCGAATCACGAACACTTCAAAATAATTTCCAGTCATTTCTCTTAAGTCATAGAGTCTCTGTCTTGCCATTATCGAGATACAGCCGAACCGTATCCGTATCCGGACACTTTGTACAGGGTCTGTACCACACAAATACCTCAAATACCTTTACAAAAATTGGTTTGTGGCCTTCTGCAAATGCACTTTTTTTCGAAACAAAACGGGTTGATTGTGATGAATATCTTCAAAAAAATGTTGGCACCTCATATTCAATAAATCAGACAAAGAAATTTTTAAAAGTTTATATTCATAAAACTAGGTAGGGAGGTACAGTTAAAATCTTTATTGGTCTAATTAAACCGCTAATGAGTTCTCATAAATAAAATAAACAAAAAATATTAGTTAAAATCGTCTATAGTAAAACCATCAGGTAAGAAATTACCAAACTATTCACGCTAACTATAAGCTACGAGGCGTGAAGAATAATCATAAAAACAAATAAATAAAAGACGTAAGCGATAGAAATTAAAAATATTTGATAAAAGTCTACTTTACCAAATGGAAAGTAGTGAGAATAATTTACATAGATTTCGGTGAGATCAAATAGGACACTAAATAAAATAAAAGTTAATTAGAAACTAGTCTAGAAATTGGAGCAAATTTTCACTTTTCTACGATAAGGGGTGTTTCCTAAGTACAAAAAACCATGATAATCGTGATTTCTACCAATTTGCAGATACTTAGGGATAAGCCAGTGCGAATGTTCACGTTACTCAAGTCAAAAATAGAGGGGGTTAACATAAGCTACGAATTGAACCTTTTAAATAGGACACACTGAACAATAAAATACTCAATTGCACTTGATAACGTCACATGACTTCGTTTCACAATTCTATACATGAAATCATGTGACCCATTGCCTTCTACTCTGAAGAATTGCTACTTTGTCGTCTTTCCTCCATCAACGATTGGATTCTTTTATTGTTGATTTTCTTTTGAGGCACGTTGCTTTCATCATCGATTAGGAGACGTTTACCTTGTATTCCGTTGATAGCCCGGTTTATGTTCATGAGATCCTGAAATATAAATATATGATAGTTATACCCATCAATATAATTTATACAACCCATGTTGAGGTGTTTACTCTGAACTATTTGATCTCAAAGTAGTTTGTGTCTCTAAAGCAAAACCAGGCGGACATTTTGTCATTTCATCGATAAGTAAACAAAAACCAACCGACCACTTCTATCATTGTGTTTGGGTCTTAACATTCAATCTTTAATATATAAAAATGAGTACCGATTTCTTCTGGAAGATCCATAACCTGAGAACGGCTCGGGCAATTTGAGTATTTTTTTTTTGAATTATTCCTTAAAGTCTTGGGATTGTTTTTATGGCGAGAAAAGCTGGAAAATCCCCCGAAAAAACCTGAAAACACAACTTTTCATTCGGGATGTCACATGACACCTTTCCGTGACAAAACAAACTCATGTCAATGTCAATGAGTAAATTCAATAGGCCCGTTCGTGTTTCCGCTCTAAACACTATGAGCACGAAGAGCGTAAACTCGAACTCACCTAATGATATTGATGTCGATTCAAATCATAGACCTGAGAAATGAAAGAGACTCTAAACTCTACAGCATAGCAGTGGCTGCCATTTTCAATATCAAGACAAAAATGACATTATGAGAGAAAAGCATTTCTATTTTTTCCCATAAAGGGATGTTGTGTGCTTCTGTTAGAATATCTACCCGGTAATGCGAGTTACAGACAAAGTCCAGATTCATTTTCAGAGATTATTCTACGTCCATACAAAAATTAAAAATAAAACAGAATCAGAGGTCAGGACTGATAAAGCAACGTTGCCATAATGTGAAAATAGGTGCATTCACACCTATATGCACCGTAGAAATCTAATCCGGATGAAGTCTTTATCGCGATTATATTCCAATTTTTTGATGCACCGCTGCGCTTAAGCCCGAATCGGTCGCTTAACTCTGATCGCCCCATTTTCTAGGCTTAATCGAAGAATTTCAACGAATTCTAACCTAGTCTTTCATTTGTTTATTTTTTTCGTACAGATTTTGAGGTTTTGCGACTAAAGACAAAACTATGAGAGTGAAATATCAACGGAGGATTATTTAGATTTTTAAAAAATCATCGATTGGTGTAGGATTCTTTTCCAATTCCAATAGGTATAGTCAATGCTCGAGTCAATGAGTACTATACAAAATAGATCTCAATATCAAGCAATATTTTTTGCTCCACAATACACTCATAATAATGCGAATTGCTCAATAGAATATTGAATTGAATAGGTACCCATTTTTGTGGGTAGGTACAAAAAAAACAGTGTACCTATCACACTCGGATATCTACCGCATATTTTACCTAGGATTCTTTATTATTCAATGGATCGACTCAATTTGGATTGGTGTTGAAAGTGGGATTATTATTATTATTATTGATTTACTTTTTTTATTCAAGCTTTAGATACTAATCCTCCCTACAAGATAAACTAAAATAAAAACCTTTGAAACTGATGGTCTCATCACTTTTTATTTATTTTCCCAAATGAGATTTTTTCAGTCAATTTTCTTGACTTCATCCAAGTCCCAATTTATAACAGATATCCCAATATAAGAAGGTTTGTGTTTTTATCAACTATATAAGAAATTATTTTAATTATATTTGTTTTTCCTCTTTCCTTGAGTTGTCAAACGATGCGTTTTCCAAAAGTTGTACAGGGTTATTCATTATATTTTGACACCCATTTACAGCTCTTATTGCGAGTGATAGAAAAAAACTTTAAATACAAAAGTTTTGGTTATGGGGGTTATGTAGAAAACATGTAGCTTCGTTTTTAATGGAATGTTGATAGTTTATATGATTAAGTTAGTGTTGTGAATATTTGTTGTAGTTTGAAAAAATATATTTTTTAAATTCAAATAGTTTCAAAGTGACTGAACCAAATGCCTACAAACCATATATATTTGAAATCAGATTAAAGAGATCTTTCATTTTAGTCAATAATATACAGGGTGTTCCATTTAAAAAAATTTGACTTAATGAATTTTTTCTATGTTATGATTTCGATTTGTTGATTCCGCTATCACCAGAAGATACTACGTGAAAAAAACCAAAACTTTTGTATTTAAAGTTTTTTTCTATCACTCGCAATAAGAGCTGTAGTTGGGTGTCAAAATATAATGAATAACCCTGTACATATTTGTAATAATTAAAGTAGGCAGATAATGATTTTGAGAATTTATACAATATTGTCAATTTATCAATGGGCATTCCTCGGGGCATTCCTTACAAAATCATTTAATTAACCACTTGTTTCTTCTAAAATATATTTTTTTGTGTTGTAAAAAGTGATGTTTTTATTTATCATCAGGGGGATGGGATTGTTATTCTTGCTGTATTAGACCAGGTATACCAGTATATAATAATCACTCACTATCATGAAATCTGAGCCCAAGAAAAGAGGAACAGCAAATATAGGAATGATTCAAGAATAAAAGTTGATACCTACACCAAATATTGAATCTACAAGAAAAACCCCTTGGCTTATGTTTGCTAAACGTCATATCAGGCTTGCAGATGTAACTGATCCATATAGTTACTCATTTTTCATTAAAACTTGTAAGCAAATAGCAAAACTCAATACAAATCACTCAACATAAATTTCAAAATTGTAATTGATATTTTTTTCCAGGTTATTTTGTGACGTTGTCAAATGTCTCACCAGGGATTAACGATCCTTGCAGCGAATTCTTTGGTGCATACAAAACACCGCTTAATCTAACTTTGAAAATTAATCGAGATTGGCTAAGCTCACATACGGTGCATATGGCTGTCAGTGAACGTAAAAATAAAGCTTAAACAGTGCTGATGCTGATTCTATCCAGGCTTTTATCTTATCTAATATATAGATTTGAATCCCGTTTTTCTTGGTCACTCCATCACTTGAGAACGGCTGAAACGATTTAGTTGTTTTTTTTCTAAATGTTCTTTGAAATATGAGGAGTGATGTTATGAAAAGAAAAATTGGAAAATTTTCTTTAAGAACCCGAAAACACAACTTCCCTTTCTTTGACATAGTGAGGTTATGTTTGCATAGTTTTATCATTTGCCAATGGATTTTGTTCAAATAATTATGTAGTAGTTCGAGGTATCAGCGGGAATAGGACGTAGAAATAAAACTCCGTGTGCGTTGAGATGATTGATATCATTTATAATCATGACACGGACTCCTTTGTTTTGGTGAATATGTAAGCCGCATAATCTATTGTAAATGTCTTTGTCTATTCTAAAATGCTATTATTGTATCATCGATGTTGGCTATTGATTTGATTCATAATGTTCCTCGATTTATTGAAAAATAGTTAGTGAATTTTCTTCTTGTGTCTTTCCTTTTCTGTTGTTTGTTTTTTGTTTTTTTTTTCGTATTATTGAGACATTTGTATTTATTACCAACTGATGTCAAGACAAATTCTCTCTAAAGTGTGGCTTTGTTACAGCCTTGAAAAAGACTTCAAATAAAGTCGAAACGTCGGCGATTCTCCGCTAGAAGGAGTTTTATTTCTACGTCCTATTCCCGCTAATACCTCGAACTATTATTCTACTAAGGACGCTACTGAGTACACCATAATTATGTAGGTTCTAATTTGGTGTTTGATCAAAAATTGACCAAGTGCGGTTATGTTTACTTAATTTTGTTATTTTCCAAAAGATTTTGTTCAAATAAGATAATAATACCGTAGGTTCTATTTGGGATTTGATCAAAACATTTAAAAAAAAATGACATGGTGAGGTTATGTTTTAATCTAGTTTTGTTATTTTCCAAACGATTTTTTTCAAATCAGATATGTAGGTTCTATTTGGGATTTGATCTAAATTTTTTTTGAAACATTACATACATATACAGGGCTTTTCACTTAAAACTCCCCACGTCAATATCTCGGAAACGAATAGGAATATTTGATTTCTGTAAAAAGTAGTCAATGTATGGGGTCGAGTAGTTATTTTTCACAGTTAAAAAAATTCGACGCCTACCAAGAGTAAAGCGTCGCGACGCATTGAAAATATTAATCGATTGCAGGGTCTTTGAAATTACGCGCATGCTAAAGTACATGTTATTTATAAACTTTTTTGTTATTCAGTCGAACTCATTTATTCTACTCAGTTTTGAGATATACAGTGTGTCCAAGATAAGGATGTCTATCACGGGGATCTTGGAAACCGTGAGAGATACAAGGTCGGTTGAATTGAGGCAAAGTTGCGTATTTTGATGCTTAACAAAATGCCGTTTTAAAAGCCAAGAATTTCCGACTAAGTCCGAAATTATCCGAAAAAAACAGAAATTTTTCAAAATTGTTTTCATTTTTTTCTGACCACATTTGAAGAGATATTTTGAAATGAATGGATCTTCTTCATTGCCACTTTTTGCCTTTTACAAGATAGCGTTATCAAATTGAAGAACCGACGTTTCGTCTATTAGCAGCCATCATCAACTTTGTTTTTTCAAATACGGTCCTGGATTTTTTATCACGGATTTTGAGAGCCTCTTATGTTCCTAAACCAACAATGTATCGCACTTATTAAAAAAAAGTTGTTTGTTTTTGATCCTATTAAAAATGTATTTTTTGTCTCCCTCCAACACATGAGTTCTTATGCAAAAATCCACAAACATAATTTTTTTGAATAATTGCGATACATTGTTGGTTTAGGAACATAAGAGGCCCTCAAAATTCGTCATAAAAAATCCAGGACCGTATTTAAAAAAACAAAGTTGATGATGGCTGCTCATAGACGAAACGTCGGTTCTTCAATTCAATTACGCTATCTTGTAAAGGGAAAAAAGTGGCAATGAAGAAGTTCCATTCATTTCAAAATATCTCTTCAAATGTGGTCAGAAAAAAATGAAAACAATTTTGAAAAATTTCGTTTTTTTCGGATAATTTCGGACTTAGTCGGAATTTCTTGGCTTTTAAAACGGCATTTTGTTAAGCATCAAAATACGCAACTTTGCCTCCATTCAACCGACCTTGTATCTCGCACGGTTTTCAAGATCCCCATGATAGACATCGTTATCTTGGACACACTGTATATCTCAAAACTGAGTAGAATAAATGAGTTCGACTGAATAACAAAAAAGTTTATAAATAACATGTACTTTAGCATGCGCGTAATTTCAAAGTCCCTGCAATCGATTAATATTTTCAATGCGTCGCGATGCTTTACTCTTGGTAGGCGTCGAATTTTTTTAACTGTGAAAAATAACTACTCGACCCCATACATTGACTACTTTTTACAGAAATCAAATATTCCTTTTCGTTTCCGAGATATTGACGTGGGGAGTTTTAAGTGAAAAGCCCTGTATAGTAAGGTTATGTTTGCATAGTTTTGTAATTTGCCAAAAATTGACCAAGTTAGGTAATGTTTGCCTAATTTTGCTATTTTCCAAAGGATTTTGTTCAAATTAGATAATATATCGTATCAGGTTCTATTTGAGATTTGATCAAAACATTTAAAAAAAAAATGACATGGTGGGGTTATGTTTGCATATAGTTTTGTTATTTTCCAAACGATTTTTTTCAAATCAGATATGTAGGTTCTATTTGAGATTTGATCAAACATTTTTTTGAAACATCACATACATAGTGAGGTTATGTTTGCATAGTTTTATAATTTGCCAAAAAATTTTGTTCAAATTAGATTATAGAGGTTCTATTTGGGATTTGATAATTTTTTTTTCAAAAATGTGAGGTTATGTTAGCTTAATTTTCTTATTTTTCAAAGGATTTTGTCAAAATTAGATATGTAGGTTCTATTTGGGATTTGAAGTGTTGTAACAATAGATACGTTTTCAGTTTAATCATTTCAAAGAAAGTACGCTAGAAATATGGTCAGATATTTAACATATAATTGTAACTGGGAAATCGCTGGGAGGATTTCACCCGATTCCCGTGACTTTCTCGAAACCTATTATTCTATCCCACTGTTTGTGTTGAGGGTTGGGGCTATCTATTGGCAAACGCTCTTGTTTCACTTATTCCAGATATACAGGGTGTTTCAGAATAACATGCTAATAATAAAGGGAGTGATTCTTGGGCTCATTTAAAAAAAAAAAATTCATATGAACGTATGTCCTAAACGCCTTAACTTTTGAGATACAGGGTGTCAAAGTTTTAAAAAATAGATACTTTTTTTACAATAACTTTGTCATTACTGTAGATATCTTTATGAAATTTGAGTCATGTATTTTAGGCATTAATACTCATTCTTTGATGCACCAACAATTTAATTATTCTGACCAGTGCCGTCCATGCGGGTTTTGGTTTGCATATTTTTTGGGAAAAAAGTTAAGGCGTTTAGGACATACGTTCATATGAATTTTTTTTCTTAAAATGAGCCCAAGAATCACCCCCTTTATTATTAGCATGTTATTCTGAAACACCCTGTATATCTAAGGCCTATTGTATCTCACCGGCGCCGGCGGCGCTTGTCCTTGTGGGTTGACGCTGTCTCTTCGGAAATTCTTTCCTTTTTCACCTCAGCAGTGCCGGGTTCGGTTGTGCAATCGTCATAGAACGAGCGGCACTAACCAGAAACATCGCACTTGCAGCAGCAGACCACCGAACATACACACTATATACAGTGTCCGTTATAAAATTGAGTACATATGGGATTTTTTTTTGTTATTTATATTTTTAAAAAACTTTCTTCGGGGATAGAGCAATTCCATGACACGTCATGAACCGAGTTTTACACTTCACCTGGGATTCAACAATGTATTGTTTTGCATCACATTCAATGGCGATTCGGTTAGTCTGATTGCTTTTTGATGTTTTTTTGTGACTTTTTGGTGATTTGTTTGAACATTCTGAGATTTTTGATACAGTTTCTGATAATCTGCTTCTGAACTGTATTAATATAAGCTTTGTTTTAGTTCCAAATTCATGCAGTTCCGAACTGTTCTACACATGCGCATTACAAGTTACCATGGTAATATTCAAGTGCGCATGTGTAGAACAGTTCGGAACTGGTTCGGAACTGAAATAACTTGAACTCTATGATTAGGTTTTTAGTTCCTTAAAAAAAAGATTTAAAACCTTATATTGTTTATACAAGGCGTCCCTGAAATGACTGTACAACGCTTAACGACGAATACCTTGACCAAAACTTGAGCGATCTAGGCAAACTTACCTATATCCGAAATTGCTTCGTCAAGACCACAGAGGGCGTCAAAGATGCAAAAAAAATTGAATTCTCCTACATTTTTCAAAAATGTACAAATCGATTTTGATAATTTTTGGTACCTAGTCTTGGACCATGAATACGTTTTTTGTTTCTATTGCGAGCGGTTGTGATTGATCGGAAGTGTTATAAAAGTGATTTCACATGTTGTTATTTCTTTTGTTTTTTTTTTTGGAATTGACTATTTGATAATTCAGATGCTTTAATCTGATAGTTCAATGTATTGGGAAGTTTTTCTCTGTTTTGAGAAATTTCGCTGGGATAAGTGGTTGTGCCAGAAAAAAATATTTTCAATTAGGTACACAGATATTTTATTATTGATTTATTTTTTTCTAGCATGACTACTTATCCCAGCAAATTTTTTCAAGGGAGGAAAACACTTTTTTTCACACTGGGTTAGATGAAAACATCTGAATTATCTTAAAGTCAATTCCATGAAAAATCAAGATATAGCTGAATATGACGTCACTGATTTTTTATGGATCTGACTTTCTGATGATTTAGTGTTTTTATCTAATAACCCAGTTTGTAAAAAAGATTTTTCTTCTCTTGAAAAAATATGCTGGGATAAGTACCTAGTTATGCTAGAAAAAAAAAATCAACAGTAATTTTTTTTTGGCACAACCACTTACCATAGCAAGATTTTTCAAGAAAAGAGAAAAACTCCTCGATGAATTAAACTTTCAGATAAAAATATCTGAATTATCAAAAAGTCAATGCCAACAAAAAATCAAAAGAAATAACTACATAATATGACGTCACCTTTATAACACTTCCGGATAATTTTAACTGGACGCTATAGAAACAAAAAACGTTATTTCATGGTCCAAGAGTATGTACCAAAAATAATCAAAATTGAATTGCACATTTTTGAAAAATCTAGAGAAAACCCTTTTTTTTTAATCTTTTACGCCCTCTGTAGACTTAACGAAGCAGTTTAGGATATAGGTGAGTGCCTAGATCGCCTTATTTTTGGTTAAGGAATTTGTGGTTGAGCGTTGTACAATCATTTCAGGGACAGGGATATTCATGACTTATTGCTTATTGCGAAAACCAACAAAGGAACTGAGGGAATTTTTCTTTTGGGTCTTTCATTCATGAACTGTATACCTATCAATGAGTTTTGTTAATTATAATTTTCGTTTTTCTTCAGCAAGTATTGTACAAATCTTGATAAAATAGCTCATAATGATAATTTTAATGTAATCATATTTGGGCTGTCCACTTTTAGATTTAGATAGGATAAGTGTTAATAATTCTGGAATAGTTTACCTATATAGTTTTGCCTTTGAGCTCTGTTACGGGTCAGTTGTGCTTTGTAAAGAAACTTTTTTCAGTACTTATCGGGATCTTTGGTTTTGTGGCGTGTTGTACCATATCTTCTTTTACTGTTTTCAACAAATCGAAAAATTATTGAAAAACAAATATAAATTTACTTCCATAAAAGTGCTAAGAACATAATATATCCACATTCAATTGTTTGTTTTTCAATTCAATATTTGTTTTCGGTCAAGTCAGCTCTTGTTGGGGAGTTTTTTCATTTTTTTCTCGTTTCTTGGGCCAAGGAACCAGCTCTTTCATTTTTGCCAAAGATTGATGGAAATTTATGGAAGGAGATATCGCTTGCATTATTGGTTCCACAATGTATCACCTAACAACTTCTAGGCATATTTGGTATTTATATATGGCTCTTAGATTGTTGAAAAAGTTGATCAAATAACTAAAAAACACCATTGAATCAATGCTAACCAACCAATATTAATGTCATTAGTGTGATAACGTCAGATCGTGAACATGTCCTATAATTTGTGCATGTCCGATAATGGACCGATAACCAATAAATCTATTTTGACACACAACCAAACTACATCGGTTTGATGTCAAATAAGTCGAATTTCTCGTGTAATAAAACGTTCAAAGGATATAAATTGAAAAATTCCGTCTGGACGTGTCTCTAACTGTACCTATGTCCTTTTTTCTACAGTAGATACGATTTTATAGAATCATTATCTTCAAGATTCAACCGTTTTCGAACTCTAGTGAATATTCGTTGAATAATTATTTTTCTGATCGCCAGAATATGTAAGAAAACGGACATGGGTACAGCTAGTTATTTTTAAATTATTTATATCCCTTGAATGGTTCCATTTCAAAAGAAATTCGACTTTTTTGACATCAAACAGATGTAGTTTAGTTGAATAAAGTAAATTATAAAATAAAATTATCATTTTCGTATATTCATATGATTTTGCCACACTGGCATTTGGAGTCCTTAATGGATTCTAAACCACTTTTTCCAATTAGATTTTTCGATATCTTGTTAAATAAGCCAATTTTTTGAAATCCAAATGAACTTTTTCAAAAATTCTCGCCAAACCGATGATCAGAGTTGAATTTTAATTTTTGGGTTTTTTTAAATATAATAAATATATGTAGGGGGCGCCACTTACACACCTTTTAACTCATTCAAATAACCATAACTTTTTTGTGTATAGGACTCGTACTTTCATTTTTTTTCCAAAAAATTCATTATTCCGGCATTTCTACATAAGAAAGGTATTCTTTGAAAGGGTAGCTGAGAGTTACCCTTTTCAAGATATTTGCACTCAAAGTAATACATGCAATGTGGTTTTAAATGGCAAATTTTCAAAATAAACGTGGGTGGCTTTGAAAACGACGTTAAAATGATAATTTGTATGATATAATGTACCATGTTTTTTCTATGGAAAAAAAATGAAAAATAAAAAAAAACAAAATCAAGTTTAATTTGGTTTTAATAAAAAATATTTAAACAAATGTCAAAATTAGCATGATAACGCCGTTTCCAGCGCCACCTATGTCCATGTTCAAAATCTTCCATTGAAAATTACACTGCATGGATTACTTTTAGTGCAAATATCATTAAAACGTTACTCCTAGCCAGGCACGTATGAATTAATTCGCGAATTTATTCAAATGACTTTTTTCAAAAAAGTCATGATTTAATTCATTTTATTTCCAATTGATCAAAATTACATCAATTACTTCAAATAAGTTTAAATAAAAATAAAAATAAAATATCCTTTACTAAGGCAACATGGCAACATAGCATAAATACTAAACATCTTCTGTCGGACGTAAGATGTCGTCGTGCGTTGAATTCGGGGAATCACCAAAACGAAATCAATACTGAAAAAAGCTCAATTTTGGCTTTAGTTTGTTGAGGTTGAGATTCTTCATGATAATGCGTTGCGAGTAAAGACTTGAGTTTGTTTCATTTATTTGATTGTGTTTTGATCGAGAAAAAGTTTTTTTTTTCAAGTGAATTAATTCAAAAAATTCTCATTCAATCTAAAAAAGTCGGACTTTTTGAATTTTTCAAAAGTCATGACTTTTCCCAACCCTGCTCCTAGCCACTCTTACAAAGTATACCTTTCTTATGTAAATATGCCGGAAAATCTAATTTTCGATGAAAAAAGGATGCATGCAAAAAAGTTATGACTACTTGAATGATTAAAAAAGTGTGTAGATGGCGCCCCCTACAAGTAAGAGCCAAATCAAGGTCAGATTTGAATTTCGCATGTCAAACCAACCTCGTGCATCAAATTAGCATGGATAACTGTGCAAATATCATGGAAATGGTTACTCCTGGCCACTCTTACAAAATATACCTTTCTTATGTAAATATGCCGGAAAAATCTAATTTTCGATGAAAAACGAAAGTTCGAGTGCAAAGAGCCAAATCAAGGTCAGATTTGAATTTCGCATGTCAAACAAACCTTATGCACCAAATTCCATCAAAATAACTTGATCATTTCAAAAGTTATTCAAAAAAATCAAAAACTAAAATTGAACTTTGACAACCTGTATCTCTTTTGATATCAACTTTCGGACTGGGCAATTTGGTTTCTATCGAAATATTTTTGTGTAAGGTATAACCTCTTGAAGTTTGACAACATGTTTTTGAAACACCCTGTATATCTAGTAGTAGTAATAACATAAAATCCACGAACTCTCGGAGAGATACACGATTAGCTATAACTTTGAAAACGTCTTTTTAAAGCTTGTGTGATACGAGATCATTTCGCTTCATGGCATTTTTTCATATCTGTCATATTAACGGAGAGGGAACCCAATGTATCTTCCAATATTCGAACTCCTATATCTCCTGAATCGTTCAACCGATTTGAATATTTTTGGCCTTATTTTAAAGAGTGTTGTATGGTCTTTTGAAATAATTTTCTTGTTGAACCTTTCAGCTCAAAACAAAAATGCTGGAGGGCGTTATTTGCAAAGATTATAGATTTCTGCAAATGATATCTTCTGGTGTATTTGTTTTGAACTAAAAGTTTTAACGAAAAATGTCTTTCGAGAGATCATACATTCTAGTTCAAATAAGGCCAAAAATATTCAAATCGGTGGAACGGTTCAGGCGATATTGGAAATGAAATATTGAAAGATGCCTTGGCCTCCTCCTCCCATAATGACAGTTACGAAAAAATGTCATGAAGCAAAATGATCCGGTATCGCCCAAGCTATAAGATGACGTTTTCAAAATTATAGCTCATCGTTTATCTTCCGAGACAGATTTGTTATTATTATTACTAGTATGATTATTATAATGCGAGATATTGCGATGCGGTTTTCACTAAAATTTAGCAAATTTTATGGTGGTTCAGGATACGTCAAGAAAATAATACCTATCAATTTGACTTTTTCCCAAAAATCGCAAAAATTTAGAGTCGCTGCAAATATCGCCCTCCAGTGCATATGTTTTAAACTGAAAGTTGAAAAAAAAAATCTCATTTGCAAGATCATAAAACGTTCTAAATAAAAGTCAAAAATATTCAAATCGGTTGAAAGGTTCAGTCGATATTGGGATTCAAATATTGAAATAAACATTGGCCTCCCCTCCCTTATCATGACAGATACGAAAAAATGTCAAAATTTCATGAAGCAAAATGATCCGGTATCACCCAAGCTATGAAATGGCCATTTCAAAGTTATAGCTCATCGTGTGAATTTTATGTTTCTTCATAGCAGTTACGCCCACTCGCGGTCGAACTACGAACATCAGAATAATTCCCAGTCATTTCTCTTGTTCCCTTGAATCACCGAGATTTTTTTCCCTTGTATAACAATATAGATGGATCACTCTACGCGCTCAAGCCACTCGGGAACCGCCGATGTTTCTACCACCTGCCGCGTCGCCGCTCTGCTGCATTGAGCGGTAAACGAAAATATTCAACGACCTACGTAGTAGTTGTTTCAAAAAACCAATTAAAGCGTCAATAGTGTTTTATACTTTGTCTGTCTCTATCGTAAGTCCCATATCAAACACATGTTCGCGCGGCTACAAAAACGATCAGCAATCTTCAGTTTTCTTATGATATGCTGGGACAAAGTGCCGCACTGGAGTGGACCTTCTATAATATGATATGGCCAAAAATGTACAGAGAATAAAGTTTCACTTTACCCCATCGAATGAGTTTTGCACATTATGATGTTTTAAATTGGCAAAACAAAAATATTATGTTGACTATGACAAAAAATCCTTCGATAAGGCAGTTCTTTAAGAAAATTTAAATAATGATAACATTTTTTTTAGACATTAGATTTGGGCATGCTTGTCCACTTATCAAAGCACTGCCACTACATTTTGGATACATGCGGTGTGTAAGTACAAATGCTATTATTCTGACTTACCTTCGAAGGACTTCTGCTGAAATAATAGCTAAAAGTCGGCCCAGTCTGAGTAACAGCAGTTTCCAAAGGTCTCACAAAGACATTTCCCGAAACCTGGTGATGGCTGGAAGAAAAAGTTTTTCTGCTGGCTGGCAATGGACTCAAGGCAACATTGTTCTGTAAATAAACGTTTCTGTTAACCGGTCCAAGTATCTATGTTAACATTACATTGCCGTTAGATTGGAAACGCACTGCGAAAGTCTGCATAACTTTGACGTACACTTGATTGTAGAACTGAATCAAGTCCTCCCGTTTCTCAGGTACCATTTCGCCATTTTCTAAAATCAACATTTCTTAAGATGTCTCTAGATCAATAATAAAACATACCATCAATTTTTTGTCTTTCGATCAACACATCCCGATACACCGAGCTGCGTGCTTGCGGCTGTTGCCTGTAAAACCTCATGATATCGGCAAACAAATTGGTCACGTTGATGTTGCCTGCTTTGCGAATTACGTAAATGGCGCACATCAATAACTGATCTAAATGTCTGTCTTTTATGAGGTCCGTGTGCCGGATGGAATCCTCAAAAATGGTCCAGATTTTGCGTCGGAGTTCTACGTCCTCAAAACCCAGGTGGGAACATAGATGTTGCATACGGACTCCGGCTATGTAGTAGAACTGAAATTGATTGATTTCGTGAGTGAGTATGGGGATCAACCCATTTATCATGATTAAATCATGAATTGTGCATTTGAAACTATCTGGTATTAATAAACATCTGCTCATGCTGGTGTTTCAGTACTATATATACAGGGTGGTGCAACCAAAATGGGGTGGACGATTGTAGGAAAATGGTGAGGAATTTGGAAACTTTTTTTTGTACAGTATAGTTAGTCAAAAACGCTATGTTTTGAAAATATTACCATAGTACAGGGTGTCCCAAAAAGTTTGTGACAACTCTAACTTGTATTTTTTTAAATGGATCACACTGTATGTAAGAATTCTTATCATTTCTCCCATCTCGTACGATCATTTTGATATAAGGTTTGTTGGGTCTAAAACTTATAACAAAGGCATGGGAGGCGATCAAAGTTAAAAAAGGACTTATAGTTGGGCCATTTTTTAAGCGAAATAGAAAAAAAATATCGAAAAACCAACATACCCATAAATCATTAATTATCTTTGAAACTTTGAACACAATAATCACATACACTAAAATCGTTTGTTATTATACATATTGGTCAAGTTTTGCAAACACCACCTGTACACATTTTTTTCAAATGGAACATCCCCTATATTATATTTGCCATCTTGAATACAAAGTTTCCTCATTGTCCTACAAACGATCACCGAGTTTTTAAATATACATATGGCCACATATGAAGCCATGACAACATCAGGAATAAGTTGATTTATTAATTAGCAATCGATTAATTGATCAATTAATTAGCAATTATGGCACTGACACTTAACTTGAAAATGATGGGTAATGCCTGATTATACCATGGAACAAGTAACAATAAGAAGGCTCACTCTTCACTCTATAGTGTAGCAGCATCAAGAGATAGCCCGCCGAGCCATTCGGGAGCACATCGTTTTCGAAGCACAGAACATACGTGCCCAATCACAAGTTAACAGCGCTTCTCATAGTGAGCTGATAACGTCGGTCGTTAAACAGACTGACATTCTCGGACCGGATGGACGGAGTATGGTGTTGGGAACTTCGGCACTCCTCGGGTCGGTTTCGCGCGCTTGGCAGAGTGATCCGTCTTATTGTTATTTAATCGATGATTATACATAGTAGCTTTGATACGTTATCAATATTTTGTTTCATTCGTGATATTGTCATGGCTTCGTAGTCACATAATTTTATAAACTGAGTAAATAATGATGAAACTTTGTATTCGCGAGTGATTTCAGAAAAAACTAATGATCAGAAAGGTATGAGGTATGGTGTTTTTTGAAAGCTAATGATGTTATCTTTAAGATGGATATATAATATACAGAGTGATCCATTTGAAAAAAAATTGTGTACAGGTCGTGTTTGCAAAACTTGACCAGCCTGTATAATAACAAATAATTTTATTCAAAATGTATGTGATTATTGTTTTCAAGGATAAGTATTGTTTTATGGGCCAGTTGGTATTTCGATACTTTTGTCCATTTCACATAAAAAAATAGCCCATCTGTGAGTCCTTTTCCAACTTTGATCGCCTCCCATTTCTTTATTATAAGTCTTGGACCCAACAAATCTTATATCAAAATGATCGTACGATATAGGAGAAATAATTAGAACTATCATATACAGGGTATTCTATTAAAAAGTTTAGTTCGCTAAAAATATTTTGGGACACCCTGTACTGTGACCATATTTTAAAAAAACATAGCCTTTTTGACTTACCATAATATGTATACAAAAAAAAATCAAATTCCTCACCATTGAAGCAAATGTGGCGAGGCATGGGCAAAAATATGTGTTTCTGCGTCTGATTCACGGACATTTTCTAGTAGAGCTGGGGAATGTTGATCATGCGCAGTAGAATTCAATCTATCGATCCGCCTAGATGTTTACCGTGGCGGTCAAGTGAACCAGTCCCGTACTACATCGTTTTTCATTCATTCATTAAAATTATACTTTGGCTCAGGTATATCAAGTAATTTGGACAAATAATTATATCCTCACAATTGATTGTCCGAATAATAGATAAGCTATACCAACGGTATACTCAAATTGTAGTTACTACTCTTTGATCTTTCAATTTTACATAAAACATACAATTCAAAATGAACACACATATTTTCAACACGTTCATTGGTTAATCAAAAATTAAAAATTATTAGGTTCACTGAAAAATAATATCATACTCGATATTATATTATAAGTTCGGTCCTGTCCACAGCTCGACATAATGAGATTATTTGGTTGCAGTGTGCAAAATACAACCTGCTCAGAAATGCTCGAATTTAATTACATTTGTTGGTCGTAATTTAGCCATTTTGTTTCGGCTAAATTACGTTTTAGCGTTTTGCTCATCCAGTTGTTTAGATCAGAGTCTAGCACCGAAATAAACTACTCAACAAAAAAAACGGTACACCCGAAATTTTCGCTTATGTTTGGACACTCATAAGTATTTAACGAATCGATGAAAAAATATGCGGTTCGCACCAAGATGCAGAGTATTTCTTTGCGGTTTATGCAGATGGTTCAAAAAATTAATTTCCTCAAAAACTTCTTTTATACAGGGTGGTAAATAAAGTACTGTAAATTTTCTTTTTCTTTACTGATCCCCCATTTCCACAAAGATATTTTGGAGTTTTTTTTCGATATGCCCAAGTGCTTGTAACGTCCTTACCTCGGGACGTTTGATATCTTCTTTCCTTTTTGAAATATTGACTTTTTTAAAATTATAACGCATAGGGCATTGAATGCCTGTTCTGCTAATTTCAAGTTCACAACTGACAATGTTATGGCAAAGATCTATGGTTTAGCTGTCTTTCTGATTACTTATTGACTTATAATTATTAGAAGAAGAAGCTGAATTAATTAATCAATTATTAATTAGTTTTCAAGAAAACCTGACAAAATAACTAAAAAGAGCTTTACTTATGATCAAAATTCTTTGGCACACCCTGTATACCCAAAATATTGCTGAGTATCCAATAAGTCATCAGAAGGACAACTAATCATACATCTATGCCATAACATTGTCAGTTGTAAACTTAGAATTAGCAGAACAGCCATTCAAAGCCCTATGTATCATAATTTTGAAAAATAGTCGATATTTCAAAAACGAAAGAAGATAACAACAAAAATCCAAAAATATCCACAGGTATGGACATAGCAAGCATGGGGGCATATCAAAAAGAAGCTCCAAAA
Source organism: Orchestes rusci (assembly GCA_958502075.1). Classification (NCBI taxonomy): domain Eukaryota; kingdom Metazoa; phylum Arthropoda; class Insecta; order Coleoptera; family Curculionidae; genus Orchestes; species Orchestes rusci. The sequence continues at coordinate 6,937,014 of OY293313.1, read as the reverse complement.
AATATCTGTGGAAATAGTGCCCCCCTAAAGAAAAAAATAATTACAGTACTTTTTTTTACCAACCTGTATAAAAGAAGTGTTTGAGGAAATTAATTTTTTAAATCGTCCGCATAAACCGCAAAAGAATGCTCTGCATCGTGGTGCAAACCGCATATTTTTTCATCGATTCGTTAAAAAACTATGAGTGTCCAAACATAGGCGAAAATTTCGGGTGTATCGTTTTTGTTGTTGAGTAGTTAAGCACAAACCTCATCGGGAAAATCCATCCGAACGTGAGTTTATCCATTTATAAAGACTGTCGAAAGGTAGCATTAAGAAGAGTACAAATTAATGGAAAATTCAATTTTTTTGAAAAAACTTAGTCTTTCACTCTACGAAGTTGATTTTTTTTTTATACCGGGTTATAAACACCTTTATTTTTAATTATTGAGCAGAATTTCATCTAGAATAACGCTGTACAATCAATTTTCATTGAAGAAATTCGATGAAGTTCTGAACATATTCGTTCACAGCTTGAAAAATGTCTTGACTATGGAAGGAAGAGTTTGAAGTGTTAATTATAAAATCATCATTAATTTATCCTTTCTCCAAGATTTTTTTCTATACTCTTTCATTTGTGAAATTCAAAATAGATATTTTTGATACACAGAAATCATTCTCTAACACTTTTTCAAACCATTGTAATAAATTTCAATAGAATTTTTTACAATGCCTTCATTGTGAAAAATCTATTGAAATTTTGGTTAAAAATAAAAATTAAAGTATTTCACTCTTTTACTGTCACAAAAATGTAAAAATTTTCTAAACAAATCAGAAATATCTCATCTAAACTCACTACATGTCGAAAACTAGTACCTACTAGTGATGGTGTAAGTGAATACTATAAGTTCAGTAAATGTTTTAAGCATCAGCTGCTACTAAAAAGTAGATGGTAGTGCTAGTAGTACCTACTAGACAAGCATGTACAGATTTTTATTAATACCACTCAATGTTGAAAATGAAAAGAATCCACTTCTTTTCTAGTCTCCCTAGTACATATGAAAATATTTTTTTTATCTATATTCTTGAGAAACTTTCTTCGGGGATAGTTTGTGCATATCCGACAACCGACAATCAAACAATCAATTTTGACACGTCATGGATTCATAGGTTTAGCAAGAAATTTAAAAAATTCATTTTGGTGTCAAAAAATTGGTTAATTTGACAAGATATAAAAAAAACATCATTGGAAAAAGTTGATTAGAATCCACAAAGGACAAGCCGATTTTGAGCAAATCAGATACAAAAAAACAAAACTCATATTTGAATGATGATTTTATTCTAAAATTGACTTCATTCAACCAAACTAGGTACATAGGTTTGATGATGGATCAGTCGAATTTCTTCAGTCGAGCGATATACAGTGTGTCCACTCTGAAGTCGCCCACCCTGTATTAGTTATCGATGATTTTTTGTTTAACACACACATTCTGGGATTTTATTAACAATTTAGAACGAAAATTAGAATTAGAACGCACAGGAAGGGGATTTTTTTTTTTGAAAATGTGAACAGGGAGGTTTTTGGTCATTCTGATTGAGGATTCCGTTGTCAGTTTTTTTCTAAAAAATCCCCTAATATGATTTTCTGAAATTTGACCCACTTTGAACCCCCATAATCACCCAAAAGTACGTCCCTGGAACTGATTTCGTATAATGTTCAAAGAGTGTTTGACGAGACCTAACAAACAAAAAAAAAATGAAAATCGGTTAATTAACAAAAATGTTACAGGGGTGGGACACTTCAAAGTGGACACCCTGTAGATAAAAAAAAAATTTTTTGGTCGTGTCCCTAACTGTACCCATGTCCGTTTTCTCACATTTTCTGGCAATCAGAAAAATAATTAATTAACGAATATTCACTATATTTTGCCTATGGTTTTATCATGAAATTGATGATTTTATAATATCGTATCTACTGTGGAAAAAAGGACATGGGTACAGTTAGGGACATGACCAGACGGTGTTTTTCAATTTATATCCCTTGAATGTTTTATTCCATAAGATATTCTGATTTCATATCAAACCGATGTAGTTCAGTGGAATAAAGTTAATTTTTAAATAAAATCACAATTTTCTTAGAACATAGAACCCACTAGAACTAGCGTACACCCTAGATTCCGGGCAAATTGTTTGTCACTATAATAAACATGTAATTATTTACATTTCATCCGTTGAATTTGTTCAACGTTGCATTGTTGCAAATAAAAAGCACTCAGAATTTTTACTTTTTATCAAAAAGGATTAACCAGTATATTAACGAGAATATGTTTTAATTTTTTCGGCCTTCAAAAATATTGAATTTTGAAAAAGCCGACAACAGTGTTCCAAGGGAGCTACAGGCTAGTATTGGTTAAAATGACTATCAGCTGTGATTGGTTGATCTCAAATAGGCATTTGTGTCCTGTTGCCAGATGTATTTCGTTGCATCGTGTCTACATAAGTAACTAGGTTCAATATTGGCATGTGGAGTCCTTGATGGATTATAAACAACTTTTTCCTATAACATTTTCCAATATCTTGTTAAATTAACCCATGTTTTGACACCAAGTGAACTTTTTAAAAAATTCTCGCTAAGCCCATGATCTCATAACGTGTGTCAAAACTGATCTTTTGGTTATCGGACATGCACAAACTATTCCCGAAAAAAGTTTCCTGAAAATATAAATGATACAAAAATTTTCCATAATGTACCGAATTTTAAGGCGGACACTGTATATCAATTAACTATATCATAGAATACAAATCACCAAGTCCTCAAATTCTTTCTACACCAAAAAAACAGTTTCGCACAGAAACTGTTCAATCAATAATCAATAATCATGATGATAAAATAATAATAATTTTTATTTTCAAAGAAAGAAAGGCATGTAAAATGTACAAAAGTAATAAATCTACCCAAGATATTTAGCAATAGATAGAGAAACATCTCAGAAGTCCAATAATAACATAATTATGTCTACACAATAACTCATCTTGAGCCAAGTTCGAATAGTCCACATCCGAATTCACAGTGACATCTGAGGATGTTCGATCACGTGACAGACGATTTTATTTTTTACATCTTCAGAAATCGAACGGCCGAATCGAGAAATGACCAATGACCTGAAATGACATCAAAAGTAACCTAACCACACATTTTCTGTGTCTGTTTTGTTTGCTGCTTTTTGTTGCTAGCTTGAATTAGCGACTCCATTTTAATTCTTAATCACAATCCATTCCATTTTAGATAACAAATAACGTCAATAACGGTAAAAGTCCAAATCAAAATTCAAAACAACAGAACTTAACCTACAAAACGTATTCCCCCACTCCCAACATCTATAAAATCTCCTTTTCAGCATTGAGATGTGAAAAATGTCATTTTTTTGATCGCATTTGGACTAAAAAACGACATGTAGTTCGAAGATGAGAAATATGTTGAAGATGTGGACTATTTGAACTTAGCTTTAGTATCATGAGCCTTACAAAATATCAATTACTCAACACTCAACAGCAATTTTCCCGAAAATCCTGAATAAATTAAGCCATTTCGAGAATAGCAATTTGATAGCCGAACATTCTAAATATCACGAATAACGTCACAGATGAACCATTTTACGACACCAACAAATAATATCGTAAAAATATCAATAACAAAGATGAACTTTTTCAAGAACTTGCCAACCCAACAACTCCGCCCTTCAAAGTAATTTGTTTATTATTATTGTGTCAATTATTGACAATAGAATGTTTTTCAGGTTATAATATCGCTCATTCGCAAGAACAGTGACTCATCTCAAAATTTTCCATGATTGAGATAATACTGCCAATCGACCCTAAAACAGCCAATAATTATATGGAAATAGTGTCACATCTAAGCGTCAACACTCGTCCGCTAGATGACACAAGTGTCGGTATTCTTTCTACTTGAGATTCAAATGGTTTTGAAGCAGAAAAAAGAGTTAAAAACTTCTGGAAAATCACTTTTTTTTAGATGTGTGACTGTTCTTTCGAAAGAACGATATGTGCTTTATCAACATAAATCAACCAAAGTAATCACACAAAATCTTTGGTGTGACTTCGTGACATCAGATTCTCACAAAATGAAATCCACCAGTAATTTGAAAACGTGGTGTGGATTGGGTGTGGTGGGCCCTCATACTTCCACCACGAATAAAAAAACGCTTTGGTGGCATCATGTTTTCACCTGGTGAATGTCTGGTGGAAAAAAAATCCTGCCGGAAGCAATTTATATTATTCGATCTTTGGAATTTTTGACACTTAATGATAGATTCTTCATGCAAATGTGTCAAAAATCAGTGAAATCAGTCCCGGAAAATTTCCCTGGAATGAAGCCGGGGTCCCATGTATCCGATATCCGACGGTACGTACGACGAGATTGCTATTGGTCAGAAATAGTCAAAATCTGTCATCAATCAAGATTTTGACCAATAGCAGTCTCGTGGGATCAACGGAGATGTATGGGACGACGGTTTAAAGGTCTCTACAGACGCGGCGGAGTCCTCTGATTTTTTATATGATTTTGACACATTTGCAGGTAGAATGTGTCATAATTATTTCAAAAATCAGAGAGATTCGCATCCAAAGATTAATTAATTTAATTGCTTCCGGCAGGATTTGCGCAAGCACCGTTGGCGTTTGGGGTATGATGAAAATAGTGTAATAAAATCTTGCTAGCATTTTTCCGTGCGCGAAACGATACTTATTAAATCATATCATGATGGATACCGGTTTTGATCTGGCAGCACTGCTGTCCGTTCTTCGTTATCGTTCAGTCATAGAATCATTTCACATAATATAAACTACAAAAAGCCATGAAAGACTGCGCAATTTATTTTTTATGTAATGTCAAATATCAACAGCCCATTTAATTAATACTTGTCTTTTCCGATACGGCTTCACTTATGATGGAGTACGGTGGGTATATTTTAGGGGACCTGGCAACGCCGCTGGACAAAAGTAAATATTTTCATGAGCAACCAAATTTTTGGTAGTGGAAGTTATTTCAGGCTACAAAAAAATGATGTTCATGGTCTGCTCGTGGCTCGATTTATACCTTCAACTTAAAGGTTGATCGTACATTAAAGGCTTTGCAGATAACACAGCGAATGAGTTCCCTTGATCCTTAATATTTTAGGGGCTCATAAAAATGATGGACGAAATTAAAGAAAACGTAAGAGGACCGTGATTCCGTTTTGTACCAATTTGAAAGATTCAAGACACAAGAAGTGCAATAGTGACATGTTTCTCTGATGATCAGTCCCAAATAATATTCTACTTCAAATAATAATCATACCTTTCTGAAGATAAATGTCAAACCTCCCGCCTTACGAGGCACATTTGTCTCTTGTTTACCCTTGTCCGCATCCATCACAGGTACCAACTTGATTTTTCCGTCCTTATCCGGTAAAACTGGAACATTTTCAATTAAAATAGCATAGCCTAATCAACAACAAAAAAAACTACCAAAATGTGTTCCTTGTCTTTGTAGTTGCAAGGACGATCCATTCCCTGGAAACAAGGTTCTGCAAAACTGAGAAAGCGGAGACTGAAAACAATCTGTTGCTGTGGGAGTTCCTGGCGATTGTGGCAGGGCTGAATAAAATAGAAATGTTATGAGGAAGGGTTGTGAAATGATGAAATCGCAGCAAATTGAATTTGTGTTTTCTGTGCATGTCGGAAATTGGGATCATCTTAGATTGAGAATGGACGAGCACCCGTGTTTGTTTGTTTGGGTTATCTACCTTATTGTTCGTTTGAAACATTGTGGTTTGCGTTGCCGATTATGGATGAAAGTTTAGTGTAAAGTTTCTTTCTCTGTCAAAATAAAAATACTCACGATTTTCACTGGTTGACCTATCGAAGAGTTGCCCAGGCAGAGCGGTGTCTTGATACTTTGGAATGCCTTGTTCAGAGTTTTCGATAACAGCCCAAACGGGACTATTGGACTTCCAGGCTAGAGACTCTATCACGGTCTCCTCAATCTATCATAAAAAAAAACTTATAATAGCCCCGAAGTATGTCACATCAACAATTTCCTTGTATGAAGTCAAAGTTCAAAGTTCAACGTTGTACCTTGCTCAATTCGGTTCAAGCTATGTTCATTGAAAACAATGTTTCCAGTTTAAAGTAATTTGATCCTTCAATCTGTAAATCTAATGTTCTAGCCCTAAAAAAACTTAGATCTTGGATTTCACGCCGGATTATACAAATTTTCAATTATGAACAAATTTGACAATTTGCACATTTTTTAGAAATATGAAAAATATAAGGATTAGTAAGTACTGATGCCATTGATATTTAAAAAATCAACCTACGACCTCTAATAATGTAGTAATCACCGATTAAAGAGCACCAATACGTCACAGAATACACTATCTATCTCCGTCTGACGTATTGACTGAGATGACTCTCTCTCTCTATCTCGGGAGGGTAATATGGCCCCACTCCTTTTGCGATCATACAGTGAAATTCGCGTCTTCTTTTTGATTTATTAAGTATATTTTTTGGTATTTTGGAAAACTTTTTTCGCTGGTGACTTCCAAATAATGTCTGGAATACGTATATAAAATTTCAAGGCATTTGAAAATGTATGCAAATTGTCCATTGGACAAAATTATAGCACAACATATGAACAATTCTCTAGAATCTAGAGATATTGATATTGATAACTACTGGTGTAACAAATTCGAGTATACAGGGTGTAAATGAAGTACAGGGTGTCTATTTAAAAATGGCCAGGTGCCAGATCTCAGAAACTAGGCATCCCAAAGATTTGTGGGAAAAAAATTACTGGGTAATATGGATTAGAGAAAATGCTGGAAATATATCAGAAGTTCCCAAGATAGCCACAAGATGGCGTAACGGTGCTATCAAAACACAAAATTGCTGTTTTTTCGTGATTTTTAAATGGAAACAAATATAAATGAGTACCGCTATGGATTCATTGAGAAATTTTCTTCAAATTTGTTTTTTTGATTTTTTTTCTAGCATGTCAAATAAGATAGGTATCAGCTGTCAAACCTTACAACGCAAGAATGCTCATAACTTTGAAACAACCCAACCGATTGACGCGATCTTGGTCTCATTTTGAAGAGGAGGTTCTCCTATTCCACAATTTTGAGATTCCAAATGATTCTGATCAGAAGAGACGATTTTATTCAATATAATATGCGGACGACGAACGTTTTCTGAATGTACTTAAAATTTTCAAATGCAAAGGTATAGTGAAAATTGTTCGTTTTAATTCTCGACAGAATTCCGCACAACTTTCATGTATTACACTTGTTTCTAGATTTCGAAATAAAAAAGCTATCTATCCGCTTTTCTGTAATTTAATGTAAAATAGTGAATTATATCTTGAATAGTAGGACTTTTTTGCATTAAATAATTACAAAAAAGCATTTAGCTTATTTATTTCGAGAGCTAGAAAAAAGTCTATGCATTAAAGGTGTGCGAAATTCAGTCGACATTCCAGACAAACAATTTTCACTATGCCTTTGTATTTAAAAATTTCGAGTAAATTTGAAAAATGTTCGTCGTCCGCATATTATATTGAATAAACTCGTCTCTTCTGATCAGAATCATTTGAAATCCCAAAATTATAGAAGAAGAGAACCTCCTCTTCAAAATGAGACCAAGATCGCGTCAATCGGTTGAGTGATTTTAGAGTTATGAGCATTCTTGCATTGTGAGGTTTGACAGCTGATACCTGTCTCATTTGACATGCTAGAAAAAAAAATCGAAAAACAAATTTGAAGGAAATTTCTCAAGGAATCCATAACGGTACTCATTAATATTTGTTTCTATTTGAGAATCACGAAAAAACAGCAATTTTGTGTTTTGATAGCACCGTTACGCCATCTTGTGGCTATTTTGGGAACTTCTGATATATTTCCAGCATTTTCTCTATTTCATATTACCCAGTAATTTTTTCCGCAAGTCTCTGGGATGCCTAGATCTGGCACCTTGCCATTTTTAAATAGACACCTTGTACTTGTGAAATTTGAAGGGGTACATTTTTGACTAATTTTAAGACAAAAAGGTCATTTGAACATATGTCCACACGGCTTGGTTCATGAGATACAGGACGTCCAAAAAAAACTATTTTATTTATTTTTTTGCTTACATTTTTTTTTTCATTTAACATTGCAATTGGACGAAATTCGGGATACTGGGGATATTGAAGACGAGACTCAAATATCAAGTTAGCTTTCTGTTTAATGTTAGAAGGCACCACATACAGTGTTGTTCCTGAATTTGATCAAACATAACATTTTTGTGTCGCAATGTATGTTATTTTTGACATTATTCTCCATTCAAGTTTTCATACAAAAGGTACTCGTAGTACTTGTCGCTGAAAACAGTCGTTTTGCATAAAAACGGATTTAAAGTTAAACCAGCGTTGTGTTTTTCAAGTTGGATCATCACCGAGTTTTTCGAAAAAGTATATTTTTGACGTCATGTGCTACATATTATGCTGCACTATCAGAATAAACATCACTATCACCATATCAGTGAAAATTTGATAAAAATCAATGTTAAGGCGAATTAATGCATGCGTTGAAGTAGGCGGTGTTCATCATCAGCAACTATAACTATTGTAAAAATGTTATCAACTAGTTCAGTCTAAGTCTTAAATGATCTAAGCTTGTCGCAATCAATCAATGGACGATACATTTTTTCGCTCATTTTTCAAAACTCGGAAATGATCCAAGTGAAAAAAATCAGGTTTAACTCCAAATCCGTTTTTATCCAAAACGTCTGTTTTTAGCGACACACACTAAGAGTATGTAGAATTGAATGGAGAAGGTTTGCATATTCAAAAATTACATACAATGCGACACAGAAAAGTTATGGTTAATTAAATTCAGGAACAACCCTGTATGTGGCGCCCTCAAACATTAAACCAAAAACTAAGTTGATATTTGAGTTTTTCGTCATCAATATACCCAGTATAAAATTTTTACTACTGGATGCAATCAATATCACAATTTTGAAAAAAATAGCCTTGCTGTTTTTTCCCCCTACTCTTCAATTGAAAACCGATTACACATTTTCATGGTCACTTTTTCTGCTTTTCAAGATGGAATGGTCGAAATTTATATCCGACGTTTCGAATTTCCGCGACCATCACCAACTTTTTTTTCAAATTCCAACCCAACTTTTTTAATTTATCCTTAGATAAGTCTTTGCTCCTTGAAAATAATGATGCATCAATTTCACTTCTATTTGTCTTATTTTTTTTTGTTTCAATTTTTTTCATTTTTTTTTAAACTTCTCCATTCAAGCTCAAAAAGTCACAAGTTGTTAACTTTCTGCATTATGTCAAAATGACAAGTGAGATATATCATTATTTTTAGGAAAAAAACAGTTATTCAAAAATCAATTGAGAAAGTTGGGTTCCTAATTGAAAAAAAGAGTTGATGATGATTGCGAGAATTCGAAACGTCGGATATCAATTTCGACCATGCTATCTTGGAGAGTGGAAAAAGTGGCCATGGAAATGTGTCTTTCGTTTTCGATTATCCCTTCAAATAAATTCAGGACAAAATAAAAAAGGATTCAGAAAACATCGGTTATTGCCGGATATATCCGAAACTCTTCGGAATTTTGCAAGTTTCGAGATACAGGGTCGGTTAAATGAAGACAAAGTTGCGCATTTTTGTGCTGAACAAAATTTCATTGCAGAATTCCAAAGATGCCGACTACTTCCGAAGATATTCAAAAAAACCCGAATTTTTGCATTTATCATTTCCTGAGTTGGTTTGAAAAGATATTATAAAATAAATTCAACTTTGCCATCGCCACTTTTTCTCATCGACAAGATGGCCTTGCCAAATTGAAAATCTGACATTTTGGCTTTGAGCGGCAATCAGTTTGAGCAAACCTTTAAAAATACTCATAGAGTAGTATAGTATAGTACCTTTGGAAATATGATTCCGAAGCTTCTTCAGATTGTTCATTACTCTGTATAAAACATACCAGCATATCATATTTTTCATAGTTTTCAAACGCTGCCATAGAAGTCGATCCAGAAACAATGAGACAAATAATTGACATTTATTTTTGTTTGTTGCAATAGCGACTATCAAATTGAACATTTAATTTCAGAAAAGTGTCATTTGATTGAGTGTTTATGAGAAAAAGTGCATACTGTTATATAGTTTGTCATAATTTATCTTTCTAAAGTGCCTCCTATCGGAGATACAGAGCCCTAAAGGGGTACCCGTCGATTAAATTTTTAAGCTTTAACTTTTGAACCGGCTTGTATAATTTGATGAATTTTCAGTATGTTGCGATGGCCATGAAGACTCTTAAAACCATACTAAAATCAATATTTTAAATTGTAGGGGAACCAGGCACGGACTGGCCTCCCAACCTTCTGGGCCGAAATTTGAGAGGTGTCATTTTACAGAGCTGAAAACTACCTTTTCAAATACTCTGTCCTTTTCTCAACAAAAAAAGGTCTTTTCTTTTTTTCCGGTAGAACTAACCGTTTTCGAGAAAAAATTATGTTTTTGTTTTACATCTCATTGCAACGATACACTTAAATACTACGGCGAGACACTAGTCTAGTTTATACCGATAACTCGTTTAGTTCGGTCCGATAGGACCAAGCTGGTGGGGATAGTACGGTAGGACCAATGCTAGCTTTTTGCCCGTTTACATCGTCTTGCAACGCGTGAACTAAATGAGTACGCCCGCAATTCGACAAATGTCAAAAACAAGTCGAAATTATTCATCAACACAATTCGCAACTAAAAAAACATAAGTTAGTACGCTCAGATTGCCTGAGAAACTCAGAACCAACACAATCCACAATAATAACAATCAACATAACCTCATAATTTTGATCCAGATCGAACCAAATTTAGTTCGGTACACTTGCTGGCGAGTACCGAACCAAGAGCGGACCAGCTTAGTCCGCAACTGTTTACACCATTCGAACCAAATATTTGGTTCTGATATAGTTCGAATTTAATCCGCGGACCAAGTTTTCGGTGTAAACTAGGCTACTGGTTGTTGTTATTGTTGGTATTGAAAAACTTTTTGACACTCTCAGAGTGATTGACTGTACTGGAAGTAGTTTTTTTTTCCTTGATTGAAAAATTATCGAGATTGGGCTTACCTATGTGACTACAAATAATGAAGATGACAGTTTTAATTAGGTTTATTAAAAATGTTCCACATAGTATTTATTCTTTTATTGCTAACTAGAAAATTAATATTTGCACAAGTTATGTTTTCTTCCTCATATGCTTCTTGAACAAATAAGAAATTTAAATACACAAATTTCTCAATCGATGCAATCAATTTATCATTTTAATAATGTAGAATGTAGCTATGTTTTTTTTTTGTTTGTCCATACATCCAACATGTTTATGACAATTAATCAGAGTTTTCAATATCCTATGATTTTTGAAGATTGAACATCATCTAAACACGGCAACCTAGCTTTTCCGACAAAACCAGAAAGAATCGACCAAAAAACTTTGCTCATTGATAAATAGGTCCGAGGAAGGCGGGACTGGTTCACAATACATATGTAGTTGCCAACAATATCAACGCAGGTTTTGGTGAAATACACGTATTCAAATGAAAATGCGATATTGCCAACAATAGCTCAAAAACCACTCTCTTTCTTTGTCGTTCTCATTGCACGAATGGCGTCAGAACACATCACGATTTATGGATGAGTTTCCTGGTCTAGTAGTGTATAGTCAAAGATGGAAACAATATCAACAAACTCCTGTTACACTCTAATCACAAAACTTGTTTGATTAATACCATGGAAACATATCCACAAACTCAAGAGTGCCAGTGTCAAACGCGTAGTAAGCGCTTATTTATTTGTTTTGAGATGAATGAAAATGGCATTGAAAATCTCAAATGAATAAATTAGTCTTGGATAAAGAAGAGTACAATACTTATAGTAATAATGTCTATTAATCCCTCGGAAAGTTACTCACTCGCCGCTACGCGGCTCAGGTCGTAACCATCCTCTGGATTAATAGCTATCATTATTGCCACGAGGTAAAATCTACTATTATAAGCTACAGATAATGCAGTGCTACATAACTAAAGTTATCGATTAAACGAATAAAAGTACTGATCAAATAAATACTTGCTGCCTTATTTTTGTCTGACGTAAAAATAAAAAGTTTTGTGATTTGTTAGACACAAATTGTATAAACAGGAAATACAAAAGATTTTTTTTACTGGGTCCATAAAGCTAATAAAATATAAAAGACGTTTCAAAGAAAAAGCACATACGAATATAAACTTACCCGATTCAAATGTTTAATGAGTTCCCTGAATAAGTTATCCTTGGTCCTCACAATCAATTCAATAACCTTGACAAAGTGAACCGGCTCCACCCCCAAAACATCCAAAATCCATGGAAATTTCCGGGGATAATTGTAGCAATACAGTACAATCTCCAGACAACACGCGAACATACATTGAAAGAAAAGATCCTTCTGTACCAAGGCCTTAAAAGAATAATATAAAAACAATAAAAACGTTACAAATAGAAGCAACTCACCGAAATATCTGCTGCCGTCGTGGCTTCCTTGCTCAAAATCAGTTCAACATATTTGTAAAACAAAATCACTGCATGTTCTGCCCTGGTTGAACCTTCATCCGAGTTTCCGTACGCTTCCAAGAAACTTTTTTTCATTTTCTCTATAAGTTTTCCGATGTTTTCCTCGGGGTTGTTTTTGCAGTTTCTGTAATTGCTTGGTGTTGAGCATAATAATTTAAAAACAAAGGAAGTTGATTACGCAAATATCCCTTTCAGTTTGTCACTCGGAGTTGGTTGTCTTGATCCAAGCATACTATGCAGTCTGGATGCTTTTTCAGTGGCAGATCGAACAGATACGTCGTTTTCTTTTGGACCCAAGTATTTTCTTCCAGTAAGGGGGGTGTCCAAACCTCTTAGACTCTGGAAAAAGTAACAGTTTCCAGTTTTATCGTTGTATGATTACCAGTAACTAGTAGTCATAGTGCGGCATTAATGCGGAAGATTATCAAAGATTTTAAATATTAAGAAGCGAGTGACGATTTTTGTTTCTTAATTAAACCAGATGATAGATTAACGAAAGAAAAGAATTAGAAATGTAAATCAACTTTTCACGGAAGTTTAGCATTTTCTCTTGAATGAAAAAAGTTTTTCATGTCTTCAAACACAGTTGAAGGAGTGATTTTATTCTATTTTTTGCGTGTCTTGGTGATGTTTTTTTTCAATTTCTTGTTGATTCTATACAGGCTGTCCGGGAAAATGTGGGAGATCTCTCGGAATCTGATAGAACATTGAAAAATAGGATGACAAGTTCCCGTGAACTTTTTTCCTAGAGGCCCTCTCCTCTCTACGGAAATACGGGCCCTGAAAGAAGGCCACTGGAAATTAAATAAGCTAATTATCTTTTGAGGGCAGTATTCCAAGAGATAATATTTACTGTTTATCATATCAAATTTTCATCAAATTATATTAAGTGGTTAAAAAGTTATTCAAGAAAAATTGATTTTTAGTGGCGTCTTTTCGGGGCCCGTATCTAAGAAAAAAATTTACGGGAACTTGTCATCTCATTTTTCAATGTGCTATCTGAATCCGAGAGATCTCCCACATTCTCCCAGACAACCCTGTATAAGATCTTTTTAAAAGGAGCTGTTTTAGAGATAACTCGTCTGACGATGTAATAACCGCATTTCCTTCTTTTAGTTTCAGATACAGGTGAAAAAATTAATCAATTATCCAGGATCATTCCCAAGTACTTGATGTCTCTGACCAAAGTGATCATTCGATGCTCCATTTTCAAATTCTACAAAGTTTACTTGATAAATAAAAGTTGGGTCACTCTTCGTCGGCACTTTGAAAAACCCAGATCACAAGCGTGCCGCAGTAAAAAGAAACAGCAGGTGTAGCAAGTGTAATAAAGCACAAAATAATAGTTCAGCTAAGATCTTATGGGATCTGAACAATGATAGCTTATGCAACCGTCTACTGAACAGACAACGTTACTCGACATTAAAAAAACTTTAGTGTCTTTCAAATTAACAAATTTGAATAAGATCAAGTTTACTCCACGCTCCACTACGCGATACACTATTCCGGTCGGTTGTCGCCGTTTCACTGACGCCAGTGAAATGGCAAGGCGGAGTAAAGGGATGAGTGATTTGACGATTCGCCAGAGTGACCCAACTTCAATTAACTAAGTAAGCTTTGTTGGTCTTAGTTTTTGATTGTTTTCGGTATGAAATCGCTTTTTGCTTTTGAGAAAACTGTCTGAAATGGCAAACAATTTGAGAATATCAAGCTATCATGGTGCATCAGCGTACGTACTGCGTACAGTTCCAAGAGAAACAATATTGGAAAATGTCAAATCATTGGCGTCCCTCAAGGGCCACTAATCCAAGAAACCGTTCTTTATAGTTAAGTTCAAATCATTAAAAATAGTACAAAATCAAGCAATACTGTCTTCTTAATCGAAAAAACAAATATTTCTGACACCCACAACAACATTTTCAAACTTTAATCTCGAAAGTCTTCATTTGTGCTGGAGATGGGTGACCCATTGTAAAAACCTGAAAACCTACCTACCTTTTTTTAAATCTTTAGGTTTTAGCAAATTTTGTTTAACCGGGGTGGTTTATCTTGTGGAAAATTTTATAATCGCTAGAATTCGCATTTCTATTCTTCTATACCCTACAAATTAATAATTTGCGACCTAAAAATCTCCCACTTTTAGTTATTTTTTATGTTAGTATATTCGATTCGTATTGCGCAATCGCCAAGAAAAAACAATATGTAATAAATAAAAATCTACTACACCCATGTTCTGTTTACATCAATTTTTCGTGCCAACCACGTGATGTCCCTCAATTTCATTGATAAATACGCACTTCACATTCTGTGGTTTGGGATGCAGTTTTCTGGTAATTTATGAATGACAGGCTTTGTCTATTTAAATAGTTAGCCTCAGGTTTATAGTACTCGAAAAGCTCTTTCTTTTCATAAAAAAAAAACTTTGACATACAGTCGCGAACAAAAGTTTGCGCATCAGTTATCAAAAAAACCGATGGAGCATTTGAAAAGCTCAATCCATTTGTTATTGTCCTGGCGATTTTTTACAAAAATTTGTTAAGCACCCTTTTTTCA
Source organism: Orchestes rusci (assembly GCA_958502075.1). Lineage (NCBI taxonomy): Eukaryota > Metazoa > Arthropoda > Insecta > Coleoptera > Curculionidae > Orchestes > Orchestes rusci. The sequence continues at coordinate 6,921,815 of OY293313.1, read as the reverse complement.
CGTTTATAAAGAAAGACACTTTTAAAACTTTTTTCTGTGTAGTTTTTGATAAAAATGGCTAGAACTATTCAAAAGAGGGGCAAAAATTATTCACTTCCTAAAAATTTCACAATAATTGAACAAAGCATAGTCTAGATACAAATTCTTAAACTTGGCAAAAATGACTCATTTTTCATGATTTCTTCAAAAATGGTTCATTTTTGCCAAGTTCGAAATTTAAATCTGACTCTAGACTATCCTTTGTTTAATTATTGTGAAATATCCAGGAAGTACATAATTTTTGCCCCTTTTTGAATGGTGCTAGTCATTTTAATCAGAAACTACACAGAAAAAAGTTTTGATAAGTGTCCTTTTTTTGAACGTAAAAAAGGGCACTAAAAATTTTTTGTTGAAAAAAATTGGACACGCAACTGACAAATGGATTGAAGTTTTTGAATGCACTATCGGTTCTTTCATGACTGATGCAGGATCAAAGTTATGATGACATTTTAGGCTCTTTCCAAACTTTTGTTCGCGACTGTATGTCAGTTCCATAACTTTCTAATAAATGGTTCTCAAAAACGTGAAAAGCTCTTGAGCGTTTCTGAATTTGGCATGTTATCCAAAACCCCAATTAATTGTTATACCGGATCTTCAAAGTCATGTTAAATTTGATTCAAGTCAAGTCGGATGGTGGAGCCTGCATTAAGGCTTGAACAGCGCAGTCCAAATCTTGTGGGAGAACTGTACATCTGTGGGGGTTTCAGGTGTCTCGATTATATTATTTTTAACATAATAATAATAATAATAATATATTTGTTATTATATTAAAGATAATATAATCAACACACCTGAAGCCCCCACAGATTATCAATAACATTCAGGAGTTAGACGACATGCTTAAACAACTAAATGATTCTTCAAAAAATGTCATTAGTAAGCAAAAAGCAAAAATGATAAGTGATTCTACAGAAAATATATTTATACATGGTACACAATTAGAAAACGTAGAAGAGTATGTATACCTACGGCATACAATAAAAATGGGCAAAGAAAATCAAACAGCTGAGATAAAACGAATAATAAGACTAACTTAGGCAGCTTTTGGGAAATGAAATACATATGTTTTTGGAAATAAAAGCATTTCTATAAATGTAAAAAAAAAGTTTTTGACACTTGTATACTACCAGTAGCGACCTATGGCCTAGAAACAATGGCTCTGACAAAATAAAAAACACGAATCGGCTGAGGGTAATGTGAAGAGCGATGGAACAAACGATGCCCAGCATCAGTCTCAGGGACAAAATAAGAAATGAAGAAATCCGACAAAGAACCAGTCGTAGATGTTGTAGCACGTATTGCAGAACTAGAATGGCAATGGGTAGGACATGTGGCTCGAGAAGACCAATCAAAATTGACGGTTAGACATACACACTGGCGTCCAAGACAAACAAAGCGTAGTGTAGGAAGACCACAGAGAAGATGGCTTTATGACATAAAAAAATAAGGGGGAAATAAGTGGTACCAAATAGCACAGGATAGGACAGCATGGGAAAATATGAAAATGAAAGAGGAGGAAAGAGGTGGATGAACGGCTGAGGAAGAGAAGAATTATAGTATCGGACTGTCCACTGCTTTTCTCGTACTTCAAGTCATACTTCTGCAGGTTGGTGAGGATTGCAATAAATATGTATTACTCAGATCGCCTTTAGCTGTCTTCACTTGAAAAGAAGGGAAGTCATGAACGAAATTCGGCTCAATAATGAGTACAAGGCGGATTATGATCTCAATTATTTATGTCCTGACTACATTAACCGCTATTAAAATTGCCATTGGTATTGCAAACTCAATGGAGTACCCCGGGAACTCTTTCAAAGTGGTCTTCAGCTTGCCTAAAACAGCTTGGTACGATACATATTGTAAGCAAGGCAAATAATAATTTTCAGTCAATCCGTCTTTCCGATGTGTCCGTTCGATCCGTGGAAATGCGCGTTTACCTTAATCCCGGTAAGAATCCACAATTGTGAATGTCATTGACGACAAGTTTAATGTGCTCTTTCTACTCCACAAACTGACTCTCTAAATTGGAATAAATTCCGCACAACATAGACCCTTTTTTTGTGAATCTGCTCAGACATGTCGATTAGTATTTTGAATTGCGCTCTTTTTGATAAACGAGAATTTTTTACAGTGTCTGAAATTCGAGTTATTACGTCATCGACCCTAATTTTTGTATAACTATTTTTGAAAGGTAAATCGCATCTCAATCTACCGTTTGAATATTTTGCGGAACAACCGAAATAATAGGAACATTTTTTTTGTTTTTTTGTCTGTGAATTCTTTGATGCATACTAATGCCAAAAACAATTTTTTCAAATTTTTTAATCCATATTTATTCTTGAAAAATCAATAAATATCTGCTAATTTTCTAACGGATTCATTCAAAATACTGTCACCGACACGTGATCCTAATCAACAAATGAAACGACTCAAAAGACTGGTGACGCCCCATTCTAAATTTGTTGCCAGGTTGTGAAATTAGAGTAGCATTTTATTTAGCTCTATCGCGCATCCACCAATGAAATTACTCGTACACCAAGGTCTATTAGGTAAATTGCGAACGAGCTGACAACGGCGCATCATGTGAGTAACCTAACCTTGTTTTTTATTGTTTACATCCGTGATTTGGGTACTGTTACCTGTTACTGTTATTATTGTTTCTGAACATATTCCAATACACACACACTTTATGGAATGTCCATTTCTACCTGTCTAAGTTCTCCATAGAGGAGTGTTTCAAAATTTTGGAGACGAAAGAACAATTTGGATATCCTGGAAAGCACTTTGTGTAGTGTACAGGTGCAAATGGACTATTTCTTATGTTAAAATATTGTAGCCTCATCCTTTCTGAACATTTTGTTGTTTGAGGTGACTTGATAAGTGTTTTTTCAAAAAAATTACGAAGCTTTGTATTGGAGTATGTTTATGAATTTTGGACACTAAAAGACAATAATGAGTGTTTACCTTTTATTGTCACGCAATATATAAACTGTTTCACTGGTATATGAGAGCATAAAATCCGGAAGCCACTGATTAAAATGATGGCACAAAGCACTTTTTCTTCATTTTTGTCACAGATTCACAAAAACAAGCTTTTCCTTTTTCTCACTAAATGAGAGCTTCACCAAATATACATACAGTGCGGCTCTAAAAGGTCTCCCCCCTTTTTTTTATGTGTGCACAAAAAATTTTGAAACTTGGCATACTTCAATTGCTGTCGAAATACTTCTTTTTGATGTTACTGACGTACTTTTGGTATTCAAGATGGCGGTTGGGCGTCATTTTGAAACATTTTTTTAATGGAAAGGGGGGTCGTGTGACACCTCATTTTGAAGATCCTGATGAGTACTTTATAACCCTAGAATATCAAGTCGATATCTTCAAGTACTACAAAACGACGGTACATTCAATTACTACATTAATACATACACTTTTTGAAAAAATTCGTCAAGTTCCATTCAAAAGATGCTTTTTTGACATTTTTGTCATTTATTCCCATTGAGTTTTATAAGGCTTTAGAGAAGGAAACCTTCAAAAATAATGGCACCATCATCCAATTTTGGACGTATGTCTTGAGAAAAGTCAATGAATTCACTGTATCGCTATCCTTGTCAAGTTATATCTATCTGCGTCGCCGAAAACTGACCTGCTTTGGACGCGGTTGCCGATTTGGGCAAATCTTCATCAATGAAAATTCCTCTGTGTACGAAATTGATTGATAAGACATGATACAATGAAAATTAAGGAGGATTGAGTATTGTTCATTTTTCAAGAAGGTACATCAAGGTTCACTATTCTAGATTATCGCATAATCAGACACATTTACAACCATGATTTCGTGTGAATCAACTCAATGTTGAACAACGGTGATAGTGTCTAATGATGATATCATTTCATATCATAAATAATGTAAAACATTTTTGTGCTACTCAAAGCTTAATTACTAACATTCATTAAAGAATGATTTTTTGTGCATTGGATACAGGCGATACATAGTAAATATTAGTCCTAGTAGATGGCAAAGCTGCCTTTAAACAGCTGGTTTCGATTTTGAAGGTAGTGCGGTGATGCCATGGGGTTTCAACTTGAAAACTTCTACTTTCGTGCTTGTGAAGTGTTGTATTGTGAGTTTATTTGTGAAAAATGGCGAGATTGTGCTTGCTGTGTCAAAAACTGGACCATTCGGATCCAGAAATCACCTTTCACAGGTAAGTTTCAAATTTGCAATGAGCATTGACTGGAGAGGGATCCAGTGGTGTAGAGTGTAGGCATCATCATATTCCATCCATTAAAATGAGGATTTTTCAATATTTGGGAAGTTTGAATTTTTGTTTTTATTCGTGGATAGGTAACAACGAAAAAATGAAACTGATTTGGAAAAAAAGCCTGAATTTTAGTGTTTTATGCAATAGGAACCGATTGTTCTCAAACAAGAAAGGATATTCATATTACTTGAATACCTATTCCATTATTTCCTCGATTATTTAATACACAGTCAAGATGAATTATTTATTGGATACTTCCTCAACTGTCTTATTTTCGTTTTTTTTTATTACAATAAGGTTGAAGTCCTCAGTAAGAATGCTTACTATTACAATTGTTATTATTATAATCACCGAGATAATCACTTTTTAGAGCTCTTAAAACCTCGCGTTTATCTGGAAATTAACTTTTTGACATATCGCCCTCTTTGCCTGTACCTTTCAATTGGAATTAAAAATTTTGACGACGCCCAGTCTTTCTTCCTGTAACAGCGAAATATAGTTTTTTCAACAATTTGCTCGAAGACAATGAATAGACTTTTATGAAGGGACATTTTTGTCAGAAACGTCAAATAAAAAAGATAAAGGGGGTCTCAATTGATATATAAAAAACCTTGTACAGGGCATAGCTAAATGGACCCCGCAATTTACTTTTTGATTTGACTTTTGGAAAAAAGTTTTAAATAAAAGTTCAATGGTTGAAAATAGATATTTACCCTGTTCCCAAGGCTCGAATAAACCTTTACATTTTAAAACGTGCCAGAAAAAATGGCAATTTTGTTTTTAAGGTAGGTATAGGATAGGTATAAAAAATGTTTAAGTTTCTGGAGAATGCGGAAAAGTGAATAGAAAATATTGGTACTTGCATAATTGAAGCAGGGTACCTACGCATTATGTATTGTTTATTTGCCCATACTTCTTTGAATGTATATCTAGCTAGACATAAATGTTTTTGGGCCAAATTTATGTCTAAACATACAAAATTAAATTTATGTCTAGACATTAATTTAAAGAAGAATAGACCAATAAACAATATTGCTTACCTGCTTCAATTTGCAGGTATATCAATATTTGCGGTCTCTGTTTAGTATGACTCCGGCACCATATTTATTTGAATTTATCTCCACTCACTTTCCAGCACTGATAATCATTTTGGTATAGTTAAAAATAGTTTTTCGGCCATTTATTTATAATACTTTTCGCCTGTACATATACTTATGTATTAGAAACAAGAAAAGTAAAACGTTGCTGTTTCCTATTTTTTATATTTTTTTCTTGTTATCCAATTTTAGATTTCCAAAAAATGAAGAGCTACGAAATATTTGGTGTTCTTTGGTGGGGATTGACGAGGACCGACTTCGAATCAAACCTCCCTTTTTGTGTTCGGCCCATTTTAACCCACAAGACTATCTACGTAACATTGATGGAGTCAAATATTTAAAACCGGGAAGCTTGCCAATCATGACTCACCGGATTTTTGAAAGTGAGAGGTAATACCTGATTTATTTAATTTTTGATGATATTTTATGAAATTCACTTAGAATCTGCATACTTTCTGCACCCTTATTTAAATCATAAATCTAGATAATTAATTAAATCACATTGAATCATCCGTTTTTCAGTTCTGATACGGGGTCTGATTCTTTGCATTCCGAAATCCCCCAATGTCCACCCCTAGAGGCTCCGATTAGCAAAAGGTAGAGAATATTATTCAATAATGAACAGCCAGTTGACATTTCATGTGCTTTTCAGTTCCGATTTTTTGAAAGATGAATCGTCTGAGTGTCAACCGCTAGTAGCTGCAGAACATTGTTCTCCAGGCAAAAGGTAGATATCTAATCAGTAGTAATAAAAATCTCATTCAATCAACCGTTTTCAGTTCTGATTCGTTGATCCATGAAGGGTCTAAATGTCCACCCTTAGAAAGTATGGAACAAGATCTTCCTGGTATAAGGTAGAGACAAATAATCGGAAAAAAATGATCTTAACTTTTGATTATCCCTTTTACAGCTCCGATACAGGTTCTGATAATTATGGAACCACTGAATGTCCAAATTCAGAGCCTCTGGAACGCAAGTATCCTGTCAAGAGGTATAGAGAAAAAAATATTTCATTTATATGATATAGGTACAAGATGATTAAAATAAGATAGCTCTGCGAAAATCTCTAAATCTTCAAACTATTTTCTTTCTATTATAATGGTGAATAATATGTGTTGACCATTGAGTTTTATAAGGTAAAGTCAATGGTGTTGACCTACACTTATTAATAGTTATCATTGTTCAGTTATATTACGTACGTTATTCAAAAATTGTTGAAGCAAATTGTAATGTCTCGAGATATCACAAAAAGTTTCATTTATGAAAAAGCCTCGAAAAAACTTGAGAATCATACCCACAATTTGGTTTCTGAATTGAAATTCTCAATTAGCTAATATGCTATATCATGAGCTATGCAGATTGCTTATATTCACGGTTATAATCTTTCATACAAATTATATTTATTTAATTGATCATAATATGTATCAATAGTTGATTGTATTATGAGGATCTACATAAATAATATTTTCTTCATTCTTCCTAGTCTTGCTCTAACCATAGTAGGTCAAACAATTTTATTTTTACAAAGGAAGAGACTGACTTACCCTGGAGATTTGGGCAGTAGCGATTTTTCGACACCCACGAAATGGCGCAGAAATCTGAAACTCATGAAAACCAAACTGAAAACCAAAAGCAAAAAAATAAAAACTTTGCAGAGGTCAGTGAAAAGGTTGAAATTCAGAGTTACAAATCTGAAAAGTTTACTCCAATGTTTGAGGGACAAACAACTGATTACTGAGCAAGCAGAACCAGCCATTGCAGTAAGTTTGAAGTGTAGTAGTTGATCCGTAAGAGAAAACAAGTACAGTAAAATCTTTCGATAACAACCAGCTTTAGGGAGATATACATCTTGATATACATACTATGATGGTCAAATGATGTAGTGTTGATAATAATATTGCAGGCAATTTTTAAATGAATCATTGAAATATCTATTTTTGAACGACTATTACTTATTTCAATCACTTCCCAGATTTAGCAAATAAAACAATTCATTTAAACAAGAACTATTTATTTGTCATCAGGGTCAAATCTTCACAGTTTAACCCTTTGGTTCATCGATAAAAGAGGTTTTACTGTCCACTGTACTTTATCAACATTTAACTATTTCTAGAGTGACTTATTCATGGAAAGCTGATATTATACGTATACAGTGTGGCTATTTAAGTGTGCAAAATATGGGATTTTTTTTTTAATTGCAGAACCAAAATTCAAATAACATCACGCTCAAAAAACCTATTAGGCGCGATTAGAGTGATTGCAGGTCAAACATCATACACGGTGAGTCAAAAAAAATAAAAAGTTGTACAAGAGTAAAGTACCCTTATTTAACAAAATTCAGCAAAATGTTATTAAGAATAGATGTCCAGAATCAGAAGTTTTGCCTAAATACCAAAAACATAGGGCCGTAAAAAAAAATATATTTTTTTCCTGTTGAATTATAAACTCAGGCAAATTTCTATAAAATACAAAAATTGCACTATGAATAAAGGTTTTTTGATCTGTATATTACGATTACTGATGTTTACTATGTTTGATCAATTTATGAATATGTTCAAGGTGAATATTGAAAAAAAAATGGGGCAATGATAAATGATTTTCAAAAAAAAGGACGCCATAATTTTGATATTTAGGCATCACTTCTGATTCTGAACAACTTTTCTTTATTAAATTTTACATGTTTTTAAAAAATAAGAGTTTTTTACTCTTCACTATTTCTATACTTTTTGACTCACCGTGTATGATATTTGGCTTGCAATGATTCTAATTGCACCTGATAAGTTTATCGAACATGCACCAACTTTTGAATTTTGGTTCTGCAATCCATAAAAATATGCTACTAAAATTTAAGTTAGTGTATTATTATCCATACAGAATTCGAAAATGAAATATAAGACGGGGGTTTCCATTGGAAAAAATGAAGTTGAGGGTCGTAACATGCTTCAAAAAAGTTGAATTCGAACAGTTTTCATTTGCATATCTACGTTTCTATATTCGTAGTGCACTCTGCCCAAAGAAGGCGTATATTTTGAATATGTCAGAGATTTTCAAGAATTGCTTTCTTTCCGAACAATAAAAAATATGAAATTTTTCTAGAATAGTCAACTCCTTCCTTGCGCACACTGTATACACGATTTCAAATCACAATATACGTAATTTCAAGTGCTCAAGATCCAATTCTATTTTCTTTTGAACTGAAAAAAGTGGGTCAGGAATTGATTTTTACTTTTGTTGGCAGGCTTCATTATCAGGCGTTCCAAAAGATCTCTTCGAGAGACTTCTTCGAGCACCCGCTAGGCAGAAGTATAATGAGAATCTCCGATCATTTGCTCTGACCCTTTCATTTTATTCGCCAAAGGCATATGAATTTGTCAGGGACACATTCAACAATTCTCTGCCAGATCTGTCAACCATTTCCAAGTGGTTTAGGACGATCGACGGTGGTCCAGGGTTCACTCAAGAATCATTGCTTGCCCTAAGACTGAGAAGCCAACAATCTTCTGGGCCACTCTTGGCCAGCTTGGTCAATGACGAGATGTCCATCAGAAAATTGGTAGAGTGGACGGGCAGAAAGTTCACGGGATATGTCGATGTGGGGACCAACCTGAATTCAGATACACTAGAAGAAGCAAGAGAAGCTCTCGTCTTTTTGGTTACCTGTGTTAATGGTGCCTGGAAAGTGCCTGTCGGGTACTTTCTAATAAATCGTCTATCTGCCATAGAGAAATCAAGTTTGATTAAAAAATGCTTGGAGTTTCTGCATGATGAAGGAAATAGTGGCGTTACCATCACGTCAATAACCTTTGATGGTCCGCCTGTGAACTTCAGAGCAGCAGAAGTTTTAGGGGCCAATTTAACCGATCCAGAAAACCTCAAAACTGATTTTCCACATCCAGTAACAGGTGAACCTGTTTTTTTAATTCTGGACCCATGCCATATGATGAAGTTAGTGAGGAACTGCTTTGCATCTCAACATGGGATAAGGAATAGAGAGGATGAGTTAATTGAATGGAGATATATTGAGCAACTGGTGGAGCTGCAAAATAAGGAAGGACTACATGCTGCTGTGAGAGTGAGTCATAGACACTTGAATTATAAAAGGGAGATAATGAAAGTGAAGCTAGCTGCGCAGACATTGAGCAGAAGTGTCAGCGACGCTCTTTCATTTTTGCGGAAGGACTTGCAACTTCCAAAATTCCGGGATTCATCAGCTACAGCAGATTTTATTCGGAAATTCAATGATATTTTTGACATTTTGAATTCTAGGAATTATTTTGCGAAGTATTCATACAAAAGACCATTTTCTCCTAAAACTGAAGTTCTTTTTTATGACTGCTTCACTGAAATGAATTATTACATCAGAGGTTTGACTTTGAATGGCAAACCGATCCTAAACTCTGGAAGGAAAACTGGATTCTTGGGAATACTGATTTGCATCGAGAGCGTCAGCAAAATATATGAATTTTATGTTAAAGAGAAAAAATGTTTAAAGTACCTTCTGACATATAAATTATCGCAAGACCACTTGGAACTGCTATTCAGTGTTATAAGAAGTAAAGGTGGATTTAATAATAACCCGTCCGCCAGGCAGTTTGAAGCGACTTATAAGCGACTACTCGTGCAAAGTCAGCTAAGGGCATCAAAAGCAGCAAACGTTGTCGATTTAGATACAATTTCAATCCTAACTTGTGGGTCTGGTAATAATCTGGAAATTGCTGGTGGAGAAGACCTACAGAGGAGTGAAGATTCAGACGATATGGAAAGAGAAATCAAAGAACAAGTTCATGACTGCTTAACTTTGGATAAGTCACTTGGGAGCATGCTTACTTCATATGCCGATGATATTGTGGCATATATTGCAGGCTACGTAGTACGCGCTGTTGAAAAAAATTTAACATGTCAGAAATGTATAAACTTATTGGAAGCAGACCATACAGTTTCCCGTCTCCAAAAACAAAAATCATATGGCAAATTGATAAATGCTAGTAAAATGGCCTTGGAGATATGTAAGAAAGGCGAAATATATTTTCGTTGTTTTGACAAAACCGTTGGCATATTTAACAAGAACATTAAAAACCTCTTGGATATTCTAATAACTAATTCAATTGACTCGGAACTCCTTGATAAAGTGTATACTTGTTTTGGTGACCATCTTTACGACCACGGGATATTGGATAACCACGGAGTCGAACTAACAAAGTTGATTTTAAAAAAATACTTCACATTGAGGATTCACCACGAGACCAGTAAAAAAAGAGACATCTCTTTTATAGGCCGGACAAGGAGCATTAACACAAAAACAATTTTATTTAGAAACGAGTAGATTAGACCGTTGTGAGCTTTTTTATTTCTGTGTAACTATCGACATAGCCATGTGGTATTACTTTTTGTCTCAAGACTACTTTGAAAATTCATTTTTTTTTTGCTGTGCTTGCGGAAAAATAAAATTTCCATTTCCAAAACAAATGAGTACATTCTTTTATCTATCAAGTTTTCAATTGTGTGATAAAAAAAATGCAAACATGTGTGTATTATGTAGTGAATTTTTTCATTTGAAAACAATTATTGTGTTTACTGTATTGTCATGTGAATGTTTGCCACCATAATCCTGCTTGGCTGTGTTTTTATTTTTTGTAGTTCGTTGTTTGTATATTTCTTGTGTCGTTTTGATTTGAATAACTTAACAAGAATTTAACAATTTGCCACCAAAGATCAAAGACTGTGATAACTTGAATGTATTTAAAAGACTGCTCAGGGAACATGTCATTGTATGTTAACATTTTAAACTGTGGTGTTGCTATACTGTTTATATTTTCACCTGTATTTGTTATTTTCAACATTTCTACTTTTTACATCATACTACTTTAGATTATTTGATTATTTTATGCATCTTGAGTATACTTGAATCATTATTTTATACATGCTCATAAATTATTGTATTATAATATATATTTTATACACTGTCATTTTTATAACTGATGCCAAATAAAGATATATGATTATAACAATCATTTGTTTATGTTCTTTGTTTTTTATCTTTGACCATTAGTATTTTCATAGTACTTATATTCATTTTTATTTTATTTTGCTTTACCGATAATAGTACATTTTTTTATCTAGGGCGGAAAGTAGATGATTCTGACGAGGGTATAAGGGCCCGAGCGAAGCGAGGGCAGATATTAGCTGAGTCAAGAATTAGGTCATAGGATTTCAAAAATCCTATGACCTAATTTTAGATTTTTTAGGGAATCACTCGGAATCACAAACTTAATAATATGTTTGTTTCAACGATATATAACACGACTTCAAAATTTCGCAAAAAATCTTTTTAACATCATAAAACATCAGTATAGGTAATGATAATATGTAGGTATATGAAAAACTCTCATTTTAAGGGTTAATTTTCTATTTTATAGTTTAATATTAGAAATTCAGAACAACAATTTTTTTTCTAAGACGCTAGATTTTTGTTATTGCATAACTTTTTATTCTGAACAACTTTTCTTAATGACATTTTGCTGCATTCTTTCTAAATTGTGGTACTTTGGTCTTGTACATTTTTATATTTTTTGATCTACCTTGTATTCTTGTATGTATAACTTGCAGCCGTTTTAAGAGCACCTAATAATAAGATTATTGAACGTGCACCAACTTTCGGCAATATTTTGTATTTTGGTTGTCATTTTATTCGGAACCGTAATTCATTATTGTCGGAAGAACAGCAGGAGATTTAATTTTTAATGTTATGAAAATTTCAATTTTTATTGATTCGGAAAGTCAAAAATGTGATATACTGTCATATAACAATAACGACATAGGTAACTACCCAAATTAATATTCATTTATATTTTTCATACAAAACAGTAGAAACTCGAAATGTGCCGCCGCTGTTCCAGATGAAAATCGAGTTCGGACGTACGTATTATAAGAATCACATGTTCTCATGCGGTGTTGCCCGATGGGTTCGGATTCCTCGTTTTATCTCTTTCCACTCATAGTGTTGTCTCTTTCGCACTTATTGTGATGTTGGCGTCAAGACTAATACCATTTTATGAATGGGATGCCCAGTCTATAGTAGTTAAAGTCAATGTTTATTCCTAACCCAAACTTTATTTTTTTTAAGTGTATGTATCAATGTAGTAATTAAATGTACCGCCATTTTGTAGTACTTAAAGATATCGACTTAATATTCAAGGGTTATAAAGTACTTATCAGGATCTTCACAATGAGGTGTCACACGACCCCCCTTTCCATTTAAAAAAATGTTTCAAAATGGCGCCCAGCCGCCATCTTGAATACTAAAAGTACGTCAGTAACATCAAAAAGTAGTATTTCGACAGCAATTAAAGTATGCCAAGTTTCAAAATTTTTGGTGCACACATAAAAAAAAGGGAGGGGGGACCTTTTAGAGCCGCACTGTAGATGAGGTGGTCTTTTGAAGGGTTTTGATTGGGTTTTAACGTATAAAAAAAATCCAAATGAAAAGTTTGCAGTTTTTGAGGAGCAAACAGCAAAAACACAACAAAATTTTAAGTTAGGAGTAGAAGGAGACGGCGCTGTGTTGCCACATTGACACAGAAATCACATGAGATTATGCTTGTTGACCAAATAATATTGTATGATTTAGACTTAAATAAATAAAAAAAGGCTCAAACTTGAATAAATGAATAGTTGATCAATTTGATTACTTGGAATATTCAATAGAAAATGTTTGATTTGTTTCTATATAACCCCACTCATCTATTTTCCGGTGTGTTGGATAGAAGATCTGGGCTAAATTGATTCTTATATACTCTGATATTATTAAACAATAAATAAATAGAATATTATACAATGTATAGCTGCTTCAATACCTTTTATATCTATCGGAACGTTATTTCTCTCTTTGTCTGTCTCAACATTAATTTGAATGACTAATTATTTAAAATCTAGTATTTTAGAATAATTGGAATTTTCTTTGAAAATGGGGCTACTTGAAAGGCTACTTACAGAACCATTTCCAGGCTTCGGCGATTCCATAATCGATGAATCATTCACTGCAACAATAACCGTTAGAAATCCAAAAACGCCTTCAATAACCCACTTACTCGAATCACCTGGAGGCAATACCGTCATACTTGTCCAACTCGGCTCCTTCTCCATTGCCATTCGTTTAAATTCAGCTTTAAAACACAAAATCAAAATCAGACAGTCCAATGGATTACGAATAAGAAAACAAACGACACTTTCTAAATTGCCAGATGTTCCCTTTCGATCCTCCAACACATCTCGTTTATAATCCTAACCTTACCAAGAAAAACTCGTTCATCAAAGTCGCCATGACTCAAAAGTTGTCTTTCGTAAGCTTTACTCAGGTTCCGGAAATTCTGATCGAAGTTATCTTGATCTAGAATACCAGTGAAGGTGTTGGGGTTCGCAATAAGGATATTGTTTGTGATGAGGTGTTGCATCAGTTGCTGGAAAGTATAGGCTTTCATGTGGAGGGCTTCTCTTATAACGGACTCGCAGTCGCAGAACCTAGAATGTGGTTCAACAGTTGGAGCTGGTTGACAGATTTTGTAGTTTATAGTGTTCACACTATTAGACACTGAAGAATTATCGTCACAAATTGCGTTGATTGGAGAATAAGCTCTTAAAGACACTAATCAACGTAAACGGATCCTTCAAATGTCATATTATATCATAATATCATGTTACGATAAAAAATACGGTCGTAGGTGGCTGTGGTTTTCTTTTTCTATAATGAACGTAGGTCGTGGCTTAGTTCGTATGGTTTGATGGCAATTGTCACTGAATGTCATCCATTATTACATTATTTGTTGACATTATTTTTTTGAATTTAATTTAGTTCTTGATAAAAATGATATGAAATCCACAAAAACATTGGAAATCTCCCGCACACAATTAGCACAAACAAGGATTCACTCTGCAAGCGTTATCTCGCTGGAACCTGTGAATTCTTGGACGGTGTTGCGAATGTGGCTTGCCCTTTACCTTTTCCTGTGCCTGTTTGGACTGAAATTCGATAAAATGGTACTTCAATTGATAATTTTTTTTTACAAAAGATAATGAACATGCACACCCTTTTCCTCAATACATTTCAAAACACTTTTTGTTACAGAATTGGACACATTTTGAAGCATTTGAGGATTGTTAAGTGAGCAAAAATACAGCGACAACACTTGATTTTGATTTAAAAAAAGACACAAAAACTCTAAAACACAAAACTTCTCAAAAAGTCGACAATTCAAAAATCAGGTTAGAAAGTGGAACATAGGTGAGCTGACGGTTTTTTTTATTGAACACTCGTTATATTTGTTATTAAGGATACATTTACTTTGGGTAAAAAATTGGTAAAAAAATAAAATAAGTAAATAGAAAATTAGTTGGAAACACTTTTCTCTACGTAAATATTTTTGACATTTGATAGATCCCTTTCCGGATACGTATCGATACGTACCCTTTAACACATTTACTGTCAATGTATCGAGTTTGCGCATACGCAGATCGATACGGATACGGATGCGGCTTGATTTTCGACTTGGCTTTAAATGTCTATTATTGATCAATAATACAGAATATAATCACCTTAATGTATAGTATAGTATAGTGTACTGTACAGCATAAGTACCCCACCAGGAATAATTCGTGTCACGATATCCACCTACCCTTCCCCCCATCATCCACATTTGTTAGCTTCCGTAAAGAAACGAAAGCCTTCCTCCAGGAAAGACCTTTTTATTCTAGGACTGATTTTTTCACGGAATAATTCCATTTCTGTGTTTGGGCACCATAAGCGGCATTTTCATAAAATAAGTGAGAGTGGAAATTGTTCTAAGGCATACGATGAACATTGGAGTATTCATATTTTTCAAGGGTCATCTATCGCACAGTTTAGAAATTCATTCAACACTTGAGTACTTCCTCTGTAAATAACACCAACTTAACATTGCTTACTGCAAGCAAGTAGAGTTCAAGTTCAACAATTAAATTTCAAGTGCACCGAGGTCACGCAACTCATCTGATGTCTATTTCCTGAACAGGAAATCTATATTAATACGTTTTGATCGCAATAACGTGAACAACCCCAACTCCTTCTTTGATATTTAAATCAAAAAATAATTACATACTGCAGATATTTAACACCGGAGTATTATTGTTCACCCCATAATTGTTGATTTTGCTATGTTATTGTTTCACTGACTTGTCATCATAATATATCTAGAAGTGTGCCAATGTTTATCGTTCTTGTCTATGAGCAAATTCCATGTAAATTGATAAAATTTGACAAAGTATTGAAAAAATATATTTGTACTAGTATTGTTTTACGTAATCTGTACTATTAATGTTTTGTATTGTTTTTACTTTACCATTTTGTAATTGCTTTTTCGGTGGCAATCAAGCATATTTGATTTGGGTAGTTGAGGGAAAAGCAGTGTAATGAAAAATGAGTCTTCTACATAAATACCTACATATGACAGAGTTTCGTTCAGCTCTATAAACATTTATGAGTGTTTCTGTAACTTTGTAAGTTTCTTGCGAGATTATGTTTAGAAAATTTGCGAGGACATGTTTTCATGTACACTAACTTGCACAAAAAATGCGTACACAGACAGTGAGATCATTTTTTTTTTGAGCAGTGTAATCAAATATATCAAAATATTTACATGCGCTATTTACATGCACTTGAACTTTTTATTTTTTTTTCAATGAAAACGATATATTGGGGGTAACGACTTTGAATTTATTCACTCACGAGATCGCTAAGAAAGATGTAGATTATTTTCCTTAAAATCCGGTAGCAGAACCATTTCTAGCCAAAAATTCTTGAAGTCGTCGAACCATAGATTTTGATAAATTTTGACAATATTGAACATTAATAACATTATTGGCGAGCTCATTCCACGCAGTAAGAAAGACATCTAATAGTTCTGCCTGATTCTGAGCTGAAGCCTCCAGTTTCTTTGATAAATAATTTTTACCAATGGTCCCCACACATTCTCCATCGGATGTGGATCTGGTTATTTAGTCATTTACTTATTTTTAGTTCTTCTTACCGACAATAGGTCTTCACTGAAGTGTGTGAGAATTTGTGTTTTCACAAAAGTGGATTATAATTGCAACTGACAAAACTTGACGTTTACTTATCACCTTCATACACTGCTCAAACCAAAGCAATTTCATCATTTCAATGTACGCTTTTTTTGTGCAAGTTAGTTTACAATAATGATTGATTTTGGTATTTCTACAATCGGGAAAATCAAAAAACATGACGCCCCCCTAACGTTAGAAGATTAATCTTTCTATACAGTGAGAACAAAAAGGTCGGAACAAATTCATTTAATAAACACGTTTTTTTTCCAAAGAAAACGCTCGGACACGTACAGGGTGTTTGTTTATATTTTACTCAATAGATATCTCAGTTGATTTTGGTTCTACAAAGAAGTTTAAATGAGCAAATTTGCAGTATTTTTGCATGGACATTCAGAATCCGAAACTAAGAAATTCCGAAATGCATCGAAAACTACGAAAACCCAAAAAATTTTCACAACATAATATTTTTCAAATGGGAAACCCTGTATATTTTGGCTAGATTAATAGATCTTTTTCTTTCCATACATGTTAGTATTTGGTTCAGCCGTTTTTGCGGTATTCAAGTTCAAATTCTCCAAAAATCTCATTAAGGGGAAATTATCTTGATCTTTGTTGCTGAGATACGGTAGAATCCAGATCAACGTAATGTAATTCTTATGAGACTTTGAACTTGAATAGCGCAAAAACGACTGAATCAAAAACCAACATAATATGTTATATTTGGAATCAGAAGAAAAAGATCTATTAATCTAGCCAAAAATATACAGGGTCTCTCATTTGAAAAAATACCATGTTGTGTAAAATTTGTAGGTTTTCGATCCCTTTTGGCATTTTTCAATATCGGATTCTGAATGTTCATGAAAAATACTGCAAATTTGCTCATTCAAACTTTTCTGTAGACCGAAAATAACTGAGATATCCACTGAGTAAAATATAAACAATCACCCTCTACATTTTTAATTTAAGTTGCCGTCTTTTTCATACTAACTTTATGTATACAGGGTGATCAATAAACTAGTTATGACAACAAACTCTTTTTTTTCAAATAAAGAAACCCATATTCCCTCGCATATTCCTTATTTCATTTTTGAATTCTACGTCAAATTCTGAACATATGGGTAGGAAGTAACATAGTTGAAAATTTCCTACCAGTCAATTCTAACCAATCATAGGCTTGCATTTTGTTATGTTGCTATGGCAACGACCTAATTTTATCGGAAATTTCCCTGCTCATAATCACGTGACTGAAAGATTAATAAGTGGAAATTTCTTTGGCTTTGCGCATCTGGATGTAGCTCCCATATGATTACAGTGTTGCCGTCCCCACTCTCCCTAACAATCCCAACCCAACCCAACTTTCACAGACAGAGATAAGGCAAACGGCAACACTGTGGTTGGTGCATGGGAGCTACATCCAGCCGCGAGTGCTTGACAGCTGTTAAAGACAATGACAAATATTTTTGATAAATGATTTATTTTCAACTTCCAATACAAAGTTGCAATGTTATCAATTATGGACAAGATTGGTTATAACTTCCAAATGTTTTATAAAATCCTGATTCCCTTCTTTCTTCCTCAATGGCGAGTAGAGTGAGGAGCCGTTGGTTTCTTCCACTAAATGCGAGGTGAGTCCAGCCGCTACTATTAAATCTTCTCAAATAGTTTTGGCATGAAATTTTCTTGCCGAATCTCCCGCGAGCTCGAAATAAAAACCGGAAATTTGTTCTCGTTGCGAATTTTTCGAGAATGCTATCTTAAAGAGCAGAAAAAGTGGCCATGAAAATGTGTCATTCGTTTTCAATTATCTCTTTAAATAAATTCAGGACAAAATAAAAAAAAAAAAAACAAAAAAATCGATATTGTCGGATATCTTTTTGGAATTTTCCAGGTTTCGAAGCGGCATATTTTTGAGATTGAAATTGCGCAACTTTGCCTCCATTTAACCGACTTTGTATCTCTTACGGTCTACGAGATCCCCATGCATACACTCGAATTTGTAACACCCTGTATCATTATTTATTTATTATTTTATCTTTTTTATAATGTTTTAAAAACTGCAGCTTTTGGATGTTTTTTCTGAAAGAAGGCATATTTGGCTATATATTGCAAAGCAGTTGTGCAGCCAACTGCTTTTTCCTCCTACTTCAGCAGCTCCCAGGCAGCATCATCCATTCAGTTCCTACCAGCAATGAGAATGAGAAGAAAAGAATCTGCTCGACTGGGGGTGGAAGAAGATTGACGAACACCTGACTACAATTACAACAGCACGTCCAGCAGCTCCCAAGAAGTTACTTTTCCTCATAGTGTCCGCTTGCAAAGACGAATGCGTCCGTAACTGCGAGTGCAGGAAGAGTGGTCTAAACTGCTCAAGCAATATACAGCCAAATATGCCTACTTTCAGAAAAATATCCAAAAGCTGCAGTTTTTTGAAAAAATATTTTTAAAAAAGATATAATAATAGACCAGAATAATTATTTCACACATATTATAGTTCATTTTTAATGCGGCACAGTCCAGAGAAATTTCAGAGTGGTTTTCTCCGTACCATAGGTTTATATGGTCTAGAGCTGTGGAAGCCTCTTTTTCCTTGGAAAGTAGCGCCCCTTGAGAAGGTGGTGAGGTTGTCGTTCCTTCAAGGGCTATCAGCAACATACCACCCGCCACTCAAATCGCAATTCGCTTTCATAAAACCCAAGCTTGCATAAAAAAGTTTTCTTACGGACATTTTTTCCAAAAAATATAAAATTACGAAAAATATCTACTTTTACACCTTCTGTAACTCTGGGACCATTCACTTTGGCAAAATTATGCACAGGACCATTTTTGTTCGAAATTAAATGTAGATCATTTTTGTATACAGGGTGGACCAGAAGTAATGGGACATACGGTAACAGTAGATTTCTCACAAAAAAATATCGCGATAGACCTCAACTTGTCTATTCCGAAAGTTGATATCAAGAGTGATACAGGGTGCCAAAGTTGAATGTTAATTTTTGATTTTTTTAACTTTTGAAATAATCAAGTTATTTGATGAAATTTCGTATATGGCGGTTGTTTGACATGCAAATTTATATCTGGCCTAGGTATGGGTCTTACATGAATGGGGCGCCACTGACACATCTTTCCACTCACTCACTTTTTTGTATGCACTCGAACATTTTTTTTTTATTAAAAAACTGATTTTTCCGTCATTTTTACGTTAAAAAGGGACACTGTAAGTCGATAGGAGTGACCTTTTTCAAGATATTTGCCCTTGAAGTGCGCAATTCTATTTTTGATATTTTGTTGCCGTCGTTGGTTGTTCGGTGAAGATTTTTCCCATAACATACCCCCACCAAAAATAATCAAGAGGCATTATATCTGAAGATATCTTGTTATATTATACTGCTGTTGTGTCCATTTTTTGATGTTCTATTTCGTGCTTATGGTTCAGTGTTTAGATGCATAATAAATGATAATATTCATGACTTTAATCCAGTATTGTTTGTTTTCCACAGCCTACTTGATAAGGTAGGTTTTGAAAATTGATAGAAACGTCAAATTAGTCGGAAAATGTGTAATTGGAAGAAAACTACCAGATAAATAATACCAACAACCTTATATCGTCAGGAAGCCAATTAAATAATTATCCTACAATCGATGGTATAAAAAAGTAGTTGGTTCCATTTAAAAAAATCAATCAACAATTTCTCAAAACTCATGAGAAATTCAAACTAGTACGTATTGAGACATTTTATGGTTAGTGATATCAAGAATGAATGATGAATGCGATATTCAGTTTTTATCAAACATCAACAAAAAATAACGATTTGCGGATGAACAGTTGGCTTAAGATTCCATGTGTGGTACATGAAGTCAATCTGAAGTTGACTGAGATATAATAATATACAGTGTGAATGAAGTGAAACAATTTTTTTTGACGCCTAAAGGTCTGTTTATCATACCTCGGCGACAAATTTTGAAAATGTGCTTCTAGAGTAACAGTATAACAGTCGCGGCACGTGAACTGTAGGCATGGGTGTGCGCTATTAAAAGAAACCACACCAATAATGGTTACTTACTTGAGGTTCGTGACTCAATCAAAATGAAATTCAAATGAGACCGCAATAAACCAAATTAAAAAACCGATGTATTTATTCCTTCACCAAAAAAAAAGTAAAATATTGTTTTGTGGTACAATATTTCAATTACCTACCGTTATAGAAAGGTCAACCTCGGCAGAACTACAGGTATCATTATCAATACACGTGGTATCACCGCGGCATGAAACTTTCTAAAATATGTATCGTGAAATGTTACACACACACAACATTTTACTGGTTTTAAAAATCTCCAACCACTTCCATACAGGGCATGATTATCCCTACTCGTGGGGAGGAATCCCTACTTCTGCCAACACTGTTTATCTTGAATGAATACACGCAGACTCACAATGACAGTAGTGACAACTGACTACGCAGGTGACAATTGTACTAGAAAATGACAAATGTACTTGATCTTTTTGTTTTAAACTATAATATCAGTAGAATCCGCAGAATTATTGTCGAAAAGCTTCCCGCCCCTAGTGTGTATTCAAATAGCACAATGAGTGGAGAGCCGAACGAATACACACATGGGCTGTGACCTTAGATCATAGAATCCACTAGAACTAGCGAACACCCTAGATTCCGGGCAAATTGTTTGTCACTATAATAAACATGTTATTATTTACATCTCGTCCGTTGAATTCTTTCAACGTTCGTTCAACGTTGCAATGTTGCAAATGAAAAGCACTCAGAATTTTCACTTTTTATCAAAAGGGATTAACCAGTTTATTAACGAGGATATGTTTCAATTGTTTATTGTTTTAATATCGTTGGTGTTATAGGACAGTTATAATTTACTGATTATTGATAAGTTTTGTTCACATAAATCAGCTGTTCGGATTTCAAAAATATTGAATTTTGAACAAGCCGACAACAGTGTTCCAAGGGAGCTACAGGCTATGATTGGTTAAAATGATTATCCGCTGTGATTGGATTGGTTGATCTCGAATAGGCATTTGTGTCGTGTTGCCAGATGTATTTCGTTGCATCGTGTCTACATAAGTAACTTAGGTTCATGGAAAAATATGGGTCTCATTGAGAATGTTTTATTATCACCAGTGATCTAAAAATGTACATATTATATAATTGGTAACTACCGGAGATGCACTCATAGAGTACAGAGTATTTTTAATTAGAATAAAAATACCTTGAATACAAGGTAGCTACTCATTGAATTTGCAGTTTGGCAAACTCGCAAGAATTGTCGGAAGAATTCCCCTCTCCCCTCAATGTATAAACATGTGACACACAAACAGACGTCGGGCTAGATCTAGTTGTTGGAAAATCATTGGCTGTGACAGACTCACTGAAAAAATAGCAACGGAGTAGAAGATGCTAATGGCGCCGGAGATTAGGGTTGATTGATAGATAACTTTTTTTTCACTTCTGTGGGACTGAGGGCAATATGAAAATAGTGAAAATGCACTGTTATTTGAAAAAAAGAATTAATTTATAACGGGCTTTATAAAATCTTATTTTTTTTCTGGTTTTCGCTGGCAGTGCGCGCGCACGAGCGCACTTATTGACGACCAGCCCCCGGCCTATAAACCGACAATATCCCGTCCACACACCATTGACCACCGTGTATACTAAATATTCTCGCCTATACAGGGTGTTACTCAATGGTATGTCATAATTTAAAGGGGGAGTTCCTGGATAAATTTTAAGTCGAAAAGGTCATAAACTTGGGTCTCAAAATGCTTGGTTTCTAAGATACAGGGTGTTAAATATTTATTTTATTTTCAGTTTTAAATACATTTTCCAAAGACAGTTTGAGATATTGAACTGAATTTTGCCACGGGATATTATGGTATAGGGACACACTTTTTTTTATTTTTATTTTATTTTATCTCATTTTATCTTATTTTCATTTTTTTTTAGATCCAAGTTTATATGATCTTTTCGACTTAAAATTTATCCAGGAACTCCCCCTTAAAATTATGACATACCATAAAGTAACGCCCTGTATACCTACTCTTGGTGAAAGATAAACATTGTTATCCGATTTCGATGATTGACTCTGATAGTAAAGATAATACTGATCGATTTCTTGGAATATAATATGCCAATGAGGACTGTTTTGGGAATTTTTATATAATTTCACAATAATTGCACTGAATAAGACGAGGGATTTTTATAAACAGAATATTTTTGTCCACCCGTTGGTGTTTGAATTCCGATGCAGTTTATCAGAGAAACATCAATTTCATTTGGAGTTTATAGCTAAACTTAGAGACAAATGCAAATTTTCAACAACTAAACAATGACTTCGTCTTAGTTTAATTGTTTTAAAAATTGCATTATTCCGCAAATTTTACAAATACTACATTATACCATAAGAATAAAAGCTGTTACCTTGTCACAATGCAGGGCAAATCACTTTCACTATCACATCCCGTCAATTCTTCACTCATGGAACTGTTGAGCAGATCCTTCTCCCCCATAACACAATTCCTAAACAACAAATCTATACAGCAAAACAGCAAGTGATGGCATTTGACCAGTTGGTCACTTAGTTTCGGCTCCTCCGATTTCAAAACTATGAACAAATTCCATATGAATTCGAACAGCTTCAAAGGAGTCAGAGGTATAGTGCTGAAAAATTACCATTATTGATATTGTACCCATAGACTTAATATCACAAGACAAGTAACAAAAGAAATATTCACCGATCCCAAGCAACCATAATTCCATTTATGTTCAGTCACAAATCACTTCCCTGTCATCAAAAAACATTTTTGAAGGTAAAAATTTGTATTGAGGATTACTTTCTGTGTTGAAATTTGGCAACATCTGGCCGCAAACTTAAGGTCAGATTTTCTGACGCTATTGTTTACAAACACTGTTTTGTGAGGTTAGGAAGTTAGTAGTAAGTTTATTTTATCCCTCAATTTCTCAGGAGAAAACCTAGCTCTGTGAATTATTTCCTATTCTAAATTGCACTATTTATTGTTTTAGGCAGACATTTTGTCATTTGACCGGTAAGTAAACAAAAACAAAGTTGGCCTGTTTTCTCATTGTGTTTGGGTAAAAACATTCAATGCTGAAGGTATAGGCGTTACGTGTCTTGTTATTGTAAGTCTATGATTGTACCAGACATTCCTAGAAAATTACCGATTTTTCCTGCTACGATGTTTCAAAGCATCCAAATCCAAGCTGTTGGCAGTGGGTGATTGAAAAATCTCTGTGAAAAGTGGCTGCAGTTTTTTGAAAGTATTGCAAGCAATACTGAAGTTACTCCTCAGTTGGTTGATTCGATTTTTGAAATCGTCCGGCAGTTGTGCCATTTCAGCCCAGAGGGTGATGTTTGTGAAAAATTGGACAAAGCTGGAAATTGTTCATTAATAATGTTTTTCCTCGTGTTTTTCTATGACTATTCAAAATGTGTAATATACATACAGGGCGAGTCTGAAAAGACATTTTGTAATGACGAATAGAGTTTGGTAGGAAAATGAACAATTGTTCGCAAACGCCTGGTAAAAAAAAACCGTGTTAAAGTTAAGGAAAATTCCGATTTTTTGACTGTAGATACGAAACGCCACAAGCGATTTTATTTTATTTTATTTAAACTCTCTAGAGCATCTTCTTGAGAAATTCGTTTGAGTTTACCTTTCCAGAACCGGACCTAGAGCGACTCATATTTATTATATCAAAGAAACAAGTGCTACGCCAAGTTTTCACGATGTGAAAACCATGTTTTGATTTTCCGTACAATTTTGAGCAAAAAAGGTAACCAGGGGTTTTCTTCTTCGATGCGTCGTTTTCGAGATAAAAAATGAGAATCAATAAAATGCAATAATAGTCATAGAAAATGTATAGTATACTACTCGTGGGTAATGGCTATTAGCCAGTCAAACTTCATCCGCGTGAGTAATAGCCATTATTACCCGCTCGTTGAATACTAGACTATTTTTGTTAATGGAGTGTTTACCTTAAATTACTATGTCGTAACAGACTAGTAAGGTTAATACCATGACCTCTGATTATTGTGGAGTTGTCCAAGGAGGGAGTGTCCACTCGTCGACTTGTAACGTATAAGGCACAGCCTAACCAATGGAGTTTCTGACCCTGTAAAATAAAATCAACATAAATAATTTCTTTTCCATCTATATCAACAATATTCGTCAAAGTTGATGACAAGTAGTATGTTCAGGGTTGTCCAACGAAAGATGAACACCCTTGAAATAGCCGCCCACAGATCGGCGTTCTTTCCTGACATTCTTTCCCGTCATTCCTTCCTTTCAAAGGAAAGAGCGCCAGTTAGTGGGAGATGATCAAGCATTTTGTCTTTCCTATCATGTTGAACCGACGTTCCAACTCGACAGGACAAACCCGCTTTCTTTCAGGATAAAGCAACAGGAATACATTCCTCTCAGATGATTTACCAACACTCTTTCCTCTCGTTATGGCTTCTGAGACGATTATTTTCCACGCAAAACTCGAGGGGGATGATTTGAGAGAGCAGATTTTTAGAGGAAAGAGGAAAGAATGACGGGGAAGAATGTCGGTATTGGAACGCTATGGGGACCTCATGTAATTATTTGAAAAAATTGACTATTTATTTGTTATCAAAACTTAACCAGGCCAACATTTTCTTCAATCATTTCTTTTGCAAATATTTAAAATTACATTCCATACTTGCTATGGAGCAGTTTCAGCGCAGGCGCGGTTCAAAGAAATAAATAAACTCCAGTGGCTAAATGATGAATCCAGTGACGTGCACAGTTTGATCTTTACATCGATAATTTGGTTGATTAACTGTACTAGAACTAGTATATATTTTTTTTTAAATAAAAAAAAATGATAAATTTATTTTTTTTTCAATTTTTAACTAATTCTAGTGAGGGAACTCAATCTTAGAGAGTCAAACAATTTTTTAATAATAACAAACAAATAAATAAATAAATAAATAGATATTCGTTTATTTAGCAAATATGATACATACAAAAACATCGCAATAAAACAATATAGGTAAGTGTGCCGATCTCCGGCCTCCCCCAATAGTCGGCCACCGAATCTTAAATTCCTTAAAAATAAGGCATTCCACCACCAAAAATGGAAATTAATGCTTTGTTGATGGCCGTCAATCTTTTGCGATTATTCCCGCGCAATTTGGTCAACATAACCTAAAAAATTAAGTTGTTGTTGGTACTTGTCTGGTTGGCTAGTTCCATTTCGGTCGCCGGTGGATAAAGCGTGTGTTCTTGGATAAGAAAGCAAGTCTCAAGAAATAGTGATAGAGGCCCTCAAAATAAAGGTAAGGCAATTGAGTGATAATTTCATGAACATAGAAGGTCTATTTAACAGTTTTTTCAATTGATTGCATGAAAAATTTGGCTTTTTGACGAAATTTTAGCCCGGCCGACTATTGGCTTTCAAAACATGTTCATTTCTTAAATTCGGCCGGTACCGGCCGACTTTAGGACTGGACACGAATTTTCAAAAGTATCATTTGCCTATTCTAACTCATGTGAAATCAGTATCTGATTCTGTCTGTCGTGACTAAAAATGCGTAAAAAGAGCTTGCCATAAGTCGGCCGATCTGATATTGTTCAAACAATAAGATTGGGAAGTTAGTGGCCGACATTAGGCTGAACAGAGGTCGACTTTTGGAAATTTACAATTTTTCTTGATTCATGAGGCTTTTGACACCATTTTTCTTACAGATTTGCTTAAAATGGCACAAGAAAAAAAAAACTTTTTCCGATATTCTGAAGAGTCATTGGGTCGTGCTTTGAAATCTATAAGAGAGCAGAATTTAAGCATTCGTGCCGCTAGTAAGCATTTTGGGGTTCCAAGAAGGTAAATGAGTAGGTTAATGATCAAGTAAGTGAAAAACATCGATAACTTTTCCAGTTGAAAGATATGAAGATGCTGGCGTCGAGATTCCTGACCAAACCAATGGCCTTTCTATTCTCAAAACTGAGGTGTCAACAATTGAGGACAAAAAAGAGTTACGAGACTGTCAATTAAAATTAGAAAATGCAGAAGATTTCCATGCACAACAAGGTCAACCAAAAGAATCTACTGACCATCAAGCGAAAACTGATGAGGTGAGTTATTGTGGTTTATACAATTGATCTAATGATCCCATTTACAACAGACTATGACGACCCACGTTGATTCTTCCGAGCCAAAAATCAGAATATTGCAGGACATCACATAAAATTCAGTTTTTGATAAGCACTTGACGTATCCAACTCCTATTACACCAAAAAGAAAAAGATCTGTTGGTACAGCACCAGCAGCCATCTCTTCTCCAAGATACAGAGATTTTTCGGAAAGCCGGTGAAATTCAACCACTACAGGCAAAAAGAGAAGTGCGCGAAATGAAAATAATAAAGGAAAAAAAGAGCATAAAAAAGAAACAAAAAACTGGAAAAACCAAAGAACGGTGCTGGGGCTGTAAAGTGGGGCTGGACAGCGACGAGGATGAGGGCGAGAATGAACACGTAGGATGTGATAACTGTTCAAATTGGTACCATCTCAAATGTTCTGGCATTCAAGAGCCCTCTGTGTATTTTAAGTGTGATTTGTGCAAGTGATTCACCAAAGTTCAAGCTTATACCAAAGAGTTAAAATATTATTTTATGCTAGGGTGGTTGAGCATAGAATTGTTTTTTTTATTTTTTTTGTTACCTAGTATAATTAAATGAATTTCTTTCACTGGAAACGAGAATTTTCTCCTACTTTAACCCTGGGCTACACTTGAAATTAGATATGCCGACCATTGGTATGCTTGTGGCCGAAATAAGGCAGAAAATGGCCGACTATTGGGAATTTTGACTAAACCCGATAATTTCACGTTTTTTGATTAGATGCCTTTGGTCCAACACATCTTACTGTTTTCATGGTTGCCTACAATTCAGTATTGTGTCATTGTGTGCAAGACAGAGCAAGAATGTCAGAAAGATAAGGAGATGTGATATTTTTTCTCTGGCATGTCCCTTAAGTGGCCGACTATTGGTACATTTAATCTTAGATAAAATTAGGAAGTTAAAAATAGATAAAGTAATAAGTAATGTAAATGTGCAGATATACAGAAAAACGTACACAAAAAAGCAGTAGAATACAACAAAATAGTCTCTTTTGTCAAAATTTCATAACTAAATATTCACGGGCTAACTTCTTAAATAAAAATAAATTATGACAGTCTTTTAATTTTGTTGGTGAAGAGTTTAACCCATAGAGCCTCTTATACAGGGTGTCCAGAAATGATGAGCAAAAAAATCAGAAGAGCATTCTGGACCAAAAATAAATGCTACCTTTTCCTATTACGTTTAAAAAAACATTGATTATTAACGGATTTACAGGGTGTTAAACTTGAATTTTATTTGCAGTTTTTTGGTCATGCCTTTCGCCACGCTCATCATATTTTGACGGAATCTCGTATTTGGGCCTTTCTCGGGATAAGGATTTCAAATTTGTCGACCGTTTTTCAGCATTTTGTAGAGGGCGCCACTTACGAACCTTTACTTTGATTTGAATGGTCGTAACTTTTTTGTGCTACACTGTATGTGACTTTTGAGTGAATATTTTTATTCTCCCAATCTTTTGACATGAAAAAGGTATACAACTTTTGTTTCGATAAATCTAACCGTTCTTGAGATATACGCTGAAATAAATTTGCTTGCATGTGATTACTACGAAATTATTCTAACTTATTTTCAACTTTTGACATAGCATGTTTTGGAATCATGCACTATGCACTATAAGTTGCCGTAAAAACAAATTTGATTAGAATTAGTTTTGACAGTTAGTATTTTTTCACTTTTTTAAAAAAAAAATATTTTTTGTATTTTTGTCATTCACCATCAGCGTCACAACAAATTTTCAAAAAACTACCAACTTTGTTTTTCCAAAACTTGTTTCTACGGCAACTATAGCACATGTATCCAAAGCATGCTATGATTGGATTGGTTGAAAAAAAATCAAAATGATTTCGAATTCATTACATGCAAGCAAAGTTATTTTTGCGTTTTTCTCGAAAACGGTTGGATTTATCGCAACAAAAGAAGTATCCCTTTCTTATGTCAAAATGAGTGTCAAAAGGACGAGAAAATAAAAATATTTGGTCAAAAGTCACAGGTAGCACAAAAAAGTAAAGACCGTTCAAATCAAAGTAAAGGTTCGTATGTGTTTCTGGTTACTTACTGCAAACGTGGATGGAGTTTTACGGAGTTTTACATACAAATTCTGTTTTATTTCATATAAAGTTGTTTTTTGTATAGTTCAGTTTATGTCGAGGTTTATGTGTTTAATTTTTTTTTTGTGAAACTGAGAGTATTACTTAGATCAAGACCTGTCCATAAATGGGGTGTCGATAAATGGTTTTTGTCAAAAATTTGGTGTCATCATTAGGACATTTGCAATAATTTTTTTATAGCGAATAAAAAATATTTAAACATTAATCAACTCAAAAATCAATATTGGGAGTTCATGATAGAATACTCAACAAACCATTTGTTCATGAAATAAAACACCTGAAACCCTAATTTTACTCCAAACCAAATTTAGAGTGAAATATGTACCTAAAAGTGTCAATAATTGGTCGTTTACCTTAGGTAAGTTAAGTCCTACTCATTGTCTTTCTTAATACAAACATTCGAGGATTGTTGTTGATAATAGTATGTTAAACAAAACAATAAACTTGAACCCCCTGACGATTGGCAAGACCAAAATAGATTCATCAAAAAGTAACATTAGTTTGACCCCTCTAAACTCCTCGGGTGGGTTCAAGTGATACTGTTTCTTCTATCCAATTAACAAAACAAAACAAATTTGAAAATACCTCACCTCAAGTACAAACTTTTTACTGATACTCAGAAAAGTCTCCCAGGAACTAGTCACAATACTGGGGTCAACATTGAGCTTATTGCACAAATCTTGATGCAGTCTGCTGATTTCTTCCTCACTATTCTCACTCATCATGACCATTTTACGCCTGTTTAAAGTCACAAAAATCACTCACAAATTGCACAAATAATACGAGTATTGTTGGCGTTAGTTTTGGGACATTTTAGGAGTGTTTGGCGCGCATTTTTATGTACTTTTCGATTGTTTTGGAAAAAATTTGGCGCCTGTGATGTGGACAAATGAAACTGATCAGCTGCTGTCATAACATAACCTCAAGAAGGTTGAATTAATTTAATCTATTTTAGCTACTGCGTATTCATTAGGCTTGATTTTTGACATGTTGTCAATATATTTTGAATATGCGGTAGTTTTTTATCGAAAATCTGGTTATAACAACTAATTACATAACTTTTCCCGCCAAAATCATTTTCCATAACGCTATGACGTCATTGGACCATTGGGCGTATTAGGCAAGGTTTGTAGACGCTTCGGAACGTCCCGTCAATCATCACATCGCATTTGAGGGCGGCAGATACGTCACACGAGTGCCTCTAGTATACGGAGTGTTTCATACATGGATGCTGGGGTGTGAATCCTTAATGTCTGAATGATATTGATTTCGATATTTTGTCGAAATTTTGTGAATGCCCCTGTTAACACTTTTTCAAGTGAAATCATTTGTATTTCATCAGTGGCGTCCGCGTAAACATGCTAGTGAATACTAATTTTAGTCAGAAAAAGAAAAACTGGTTCTCCGTCGCCATTGTTTTTGTTATTGAATTATCTTCTTGAAATTGCGATTTGTTTTTTCATAAAAATAATTTCATGTCTTCATGTATCGTCCCATGAATGATTTCCGCTAAAAAAAGGCATGTATGTGTGCAGAACAAACAGGGTGTAAATTAAGTACTTGTGAAAACTTTAAATGGTGAATCTTTGACCAATTTTTAAACAAAAAGTTCAGATGAACATTGGTCAAAAACGGCTTTTTTATTCTTTTTTTTTCAAAAAACAAAGTTGATATTTGAGTTTCAACATCCCCAGTATCCCGAATTTCGTTCAATTGCCATGTTTCTTGACAAAAATATAAGCAAAAAACTGAATACAAACGCTTTGTATTTCGGAAACCAAGCCGTTGTGGACCCATGTCAAAAGTTCATATCATGACGTCATGATATGAACTTTTTGTCTTAAAATTAGTCAAAGATCCATAGGTACTTAAAAATTTTCACAATCACTTTTATTTATTTTGACCCTGTAAACAGGGTGTATTTTTTGCTGTTGGGATTTCCTTTTAACACTGGTATACCTATATTGCAAGTTAATGAGATTTTTTTAAAAAATAAAATTATGCCAAAAATGCTTGGTTTCCGAGATACAAGATTAAAGAAAAAAAATGCCTTTTTCTTTCATAACTGTCCTACCACTTCAGATATTCCCACAAAATTTGGTTTACTTCTTTTGATCATTAAATTACATTTTTTTATGTAAAAGTTTTTGAAAAATGTCTCAGGGGCGTTTGAACAGGATTGAATTTTTTTAAAGAAAAAAATTGTACACCATCACTGCTTTTTCTCAAAATCAATTATTATTTTGGAAATACTCATTGGGGTTGATTAGGTCTTGGTTTTCGTTTAAAGAAATGAAAGCCATTTTGATGCATGGCAACAGTCTGATATGGTGTGATTGATTTTTTAATTTTTAATTTTTTGAGTTTTCGAGAAAAGGTTACTTGAGAAATTTGCTTGTTTTATGCAGTCCTGTCTCATGTTAAAAGGAAAGCCCTAACTTCAAATACACCCTGTAATTGATCCATCTCCATCGATATATACTTTTAACAACTGTATTCGATTTAGAATACAAAAGTTGCACCCGGCAAAACCAGTTATGATGAAAATTTGTTCTAGAGCAATCCCTATCAAATATACATTTTTGATCAAGTGCCCGAGAATTCGCGGTAAAATTTCGTTTGATTGAAATTGGAATCTTTGAAAATAATCCGATATACTGTCTCTCTGTGATAGCGGAAATGACTCTGAAACTAAAATCCTCTTTTTAACTCTTAAAAAAAATCTTGAGACCAATCATCGTTTTGTATTACATCTTACTAGGTTTGTTTGTTATCCTCCACTAGTGCACACGAATTTACACTTTTCTACATTGCGGGGGTTGTCACCCGGTTAGGGCAAACAGTACGTGTAACGTGTTTGTTATATCAGTGTAGGATGCCCTTAAATTTACTAGATACACAGGTCAAAAGGAGGCGTAATAAATGTGGTGTAGTCCAGTGGTGCATGTAGTGCATAATACGGTGGGGAGCCTTTTTCGTGTAATTTGTAAACAAGGCTTTCTTTTAACCTATCCTAAAATAAAGATAAAAGAAAATCTGCAGTAAAAAATAGGTGTGAATCTGATAGTTAAATGTTTTTTTCTACAACCGAGCGCAAAGTACCATGTTTGCGCATCAAAAAGGAAGCGCAAAGTGTCACTTTTCCGCGGAGTCTACTTTGTCGCTCGCCGAGCGGCAAAGTAACTTTGTCGCTCGCTGAATATGGAGACCATATTAGAAAAATGTCAAAAGTTTCTGCGGCATTTGACAGCACAGTGGGCATTGAACGACATAATGGATTAAAGATGTATCACTAAGAACACTTCTTTTATGAAATGATAATGAAATTAAAACTGAGAAATACAAGTAGGGTTAATTATAACCAAATATTTGTTGTTGTTCACCGCTATGCAAGTTTAAAATGCGTTACTAGATGTCACCCCTTTTGTCAACTTCTCCCAATCTAAATTACTGAACAGCATTTAACAGATTATGTCAACAGTTTCATGAACAACGCGTATTCGAAGATCGTCATCGGAAATAAAAATATCTATTTCAATACAACTCATGTTTTTCTAAAATCTGCGGTTGTAGAAAAAATCTTGTGTGTAATTCGAGTGCAAAGTGAGACTGCCGCTCTCGCAAGGTCCATCTCCTTGCTCAGAGCGGCAATGTATCACTTTGCGCTCCTAATACACAAATAGCTATTTTATGCTAGAATATCTGCCCTCAATGTACTAACGGGTTTGGTGAATTTTCTTCACAGTGGTAGTCATAAGTTACACCAGCAATCTGCACTACACAATCCTTCACGGAAATAACAAACACACATTTTTGTGAGGAAGCTCTTTTTCTGAGTAGGTAGGTACTTATTACATCTTGAATACATTTTCTAGTTTTGGGTACTATTTTTCCACCTTTTCCATAACTCATCAACGGTAGAATACTTCCTTTTCTTCGTCACTACTAAATTACGACGATGATAAGAAATTAAAAATGTGTTTTTTCTTTCACGTCCACTGAATCATTTTCGAAGCACAGAACATAAGTGCCCGATATTTGAGAATCACAAGTAAACAGCGCTTCTCATAGTAAACTGATAACGTCGCCCGTTGAACAGACAGGCATTCTTGGACCGGGTGGACGGGGTATGGTGTTATGACCTGCCGTACTTTTTGGGTCGGTTTCGCGCGCTTGACAGAGTGATACTTCTTATTGTTACTTGTTCGGTGATTTTACGTAGTAGCTTTGACTATAGTCATCAATTTTTTTTTTAACCGTGATATTGTCATGGCAAAATTTACTAATACAGGGTGTTCCATTTGAAAAAATGGTGTACAGGTCGTGTTTGCAAAACTTGACCACCCTGTATAATAACAAATGATTTTATCCAAAATGTATGTGATTATTGTGTTCAAGGATAAGTATTGTTTAATGGGTCAGTTGGTTTTTTGATACTTTTTCCATTTCGCTATTGGCGATTCAAAGAGTCAGCGGAGCGGCCTCTGGCGTTTTGTGCTAGAACTTTCGAAAGCGTGACAGACATCAGCTGTCTCCATGCTGTTTCTATTGGGATCGTGATAACTTGAAGATATATTCCCGATTTTGTTATTATTTATGAAAAGATTTTGATAAACCACGTTGTTAAATGATTATAGTGTGCTAATTGAATGGTATTTTTCGGGTTTTGTTGTTATTGTTGGAATCATAAACTTATCGGCATCAGTCTGAAGGGTGTCGATATCAAAAAGCCTCAAGTGTAGTGGCTTTTAGCCAAGAAAATAGACGAATATAGATTATAGTGCATAGATCAAAGTAGTCTACTCTTATTAAATGTATATATTTCATTGATTGGAAGATCCCACCGATATTGGTGATAAAAATCATCATTAACAATGGAAGATCATACGAATGCTCGCCGATATCCGAAGAAAGTTCGTAATAGGCATAATTGTCGCGTACCTCACTGCAATGAGAAGACAATCATCTGCATAATTTTCCAAAGGACCCACGTCGTAAATAAACTTGATCGAATCCCGATACACACTAAATTTTCCACAGCTAATCTTCCTTCACGAAGAGGCCGGTCAAATCCATTCAGAGCGCCCACTAAATGTTCCAGTTCATTAAAGGCACCATTTCTCAATTGACAACACTCTGCCGATACGAAACACTCGACTGATACGAACAACAAATATAAATTCAGGCGCGAAAACCTTATACGGGCTATGAGTAAAATGCAGTTGTCACGCTCTCGAAAGTTCTCGCGCGTTCCGCTGTGGCGCTGCTTGAGCTGTTTGAATCGCCAATTTCGCTTAAAAAATAGCCCAACCTGCCCAACTGTGAGTCCTTTTTCAATTT
The DNA here is from genome assembly GCA_958502075.1 of Orchestes rusci. Lineage (NCBI taxonomy): Eukaryota > Metazoa > Arthropoda > Insecta > Coleoptera > Curculionidae > Orchestes > Orchestes rusci. Next base: position 6,887,689 of record OY293313.1, on the reverse strand, counting down.
TGATCGCCTGACATTCCTTTATCATAAGTCTTCGACCCAACAAACCTTTTATCAAAATGATCGTACGAGAGCGGAAAAATAATTAGAATTCTTATATACAGGGTGTTCTATTTAAAAAAATTCAAGTTAAGTTTGCCACAATTTTTTTGGGACATCCTGTACTATGGTTTTATTTTTAAAACATAGCCTTTTAGACTAACTAAAATATACAATAGAAAAATTATACAAATTCCTCACCATTTTTCCACAATCGTACCACCCTGTTTATATATATATATATATGTATATCTGGAGCCATCTCAATAGTTAATCCTAACTGCGTATAGGACCAGAAATTAGTGGGGATGCAGTCTTGATTGATTCTTCTTTTACGAAGTGGCCATGAGGTAAAGAAAAAGGTTTTTCTTCTGAGGTCAAAATAATTGATGAAACATATAGGTACAGTAGGTTCTTTTTGAAAAAAACCTACTTTTAAGCTTTTTTATTCCTATAGAAAAAAAACATACGACCCCTAATAATTTACGGAATATTTCTTTACACAGGAGCAATATAGAAGGTCTTCCTAAATCACTCTCAAAATTTCAACTGAAGCCCAGTGGCGTAGTAATAGGAGAGGAACCAGAGCTTTATTTTGAGGAAAAAAAAAGGAAATTGATTAATTTCTCGAGAACCGCTACAGATGGGTATAGACTAATATCCATGAAAAACATTCAAATTGTTCTGAATAATCTTAAAATGTTTACGTTGCTGATTGGGTATAATATACATAGTGTCACATTTGAAATATCAAAGTTACTTTCTAATAGAAGCCGCAACGTTGCATAATTGAAAATATTTTAGATCGATAGAGCATTACAGCTTACCTAAATGACCAAATTTTCAGAGCGATCCTAGGACCCGTCTTCCTTAAACATCTCAGGTACCACCTTGGGACACCCTGTATTCCTGTGTGCTACCATTCACATTGAAATTGATGTATAACATAAGTGAGTTTTCGATCTCAGTTAAAAAGAATGTACCCAATATATCCAATATATTTCTTGGAACCATGCAGAAACCAGTAAAAACTCGCAGCGTCAGACTTGACTGGACGCGACTGAACTGGATGTTGTGCAAAACGGCACCAACAAAGGTCCGAAAATGCTGCGTTGCGGAGATACAGCACACATTTCGAAATTCAGAAATGATTTAAAATGGAATCCAAACAAAATGAAATGTCTCCACAATATTTGGTATGTCGGGGTTTCCTGAGGTGAGAAATCAAAATTGGTGTTAACTTTTATGTTTTATGTGTAGTCGTGGGCGTTACGTACGCTCACCTAATTTGTCTTAACTTTTTTGACTGCAGACTTCGGGGATTTTTTTCAGTAAATCCTATTTTATCACATTTTTTTAGCAAAAAAAGTATTTTTTCCTCAAATACGCCGTAGGCAAGCGTTTTCGAAAAACTGACAAATGAAAAAAAAATGTTTTTCTTCTGTATAGAATCACCCCTTTCGTTATTTAGGGGTTGTTCGTCAACCCCCGATATGTATAAGAGCCTGGTTGATCTTTGTTGGGAAATATCCTGACCAATTTAATTGGGATCTTGTACCTTAATAATTTTATTCGAAACCTTGTCATAATCGCCTAATGTTAACATCACTTGAGAACATGTGGAGGGCGCATTCGCCGAGCCACAGGAAAGGTTTTGACACATGGGTTGATCCAAATCTTTTTGGTTTTTGGTGCCCGCTCAAAAAAAACATGAATCGTATGCGCTATAGTTGTCACTGTAGTATGCGCGCCCAGACGTTTGTATGTTCATTGAGTTTTGCAAACCACAATTGCGAATATAGAACGAGTTAAGAAAAAATTGAAGAAAATTATATTGTCGATCAACAAATGGATTTTTTTTATACATTAACAAAACATCAGTGAAATATCAAATAGCTCCTACAAAACCATCCTCCAAACTACAAGATAAGTACAGTATAGAAAAACCCATCTTTGTCCATACCACCTACGATAAAACGATAACTCTCAATGCAGAGGAAGTGGCGCTCATAGATATCTTCTGGTTTGTTTTTTTATCGTCAGTTACGCTTCATATTCATGATGGATCATATCAACATATATTTTATAGTATTCAACATTATGGGGTTAAAATGTTTATCCTCAGGGTTGTATTTTACATCTAATACTACCGATCTAACAAAATGCAACGTGTCCTATTCACGTTCGGGAAGCATCTATAAAGATTTTTACCCGGTTAAGATTCAAAATAATTCTGAAAATGGATCTTTGGTTTTGGATTTTCATTTTGCGGTATTGGCTGCAAGTGATGCGCATATTTTGTTAGCTGAGTCAGGTAAGTTAGTTCTTCTATTGATCCTGATAATAATAATCACATCTTCTCCATTATACCAATGAAGTCTAGATAAAATGTAAAAAGTGAAATTATGTCAATAATCCGCGAAACTCGCCAATTGTGAATCCGCCCTTAGACGAAGTTTATGCCTGAGCTACATTCATTTTCACTTCAAAGTGGAAGTGACACATTTCTGATTGTAAAACGGGAATCATATTTTACCATTCACTTTGAAATTAGCGTAGGCGTGACTCTCAACACAGATTCAATGTAAATGGTAGCATGATTCCATTGATTCCCGTTTGGCAAGTGGAGATCTGTCACTTCCGCTTCGAAGTGAAGTTGAATGTAAACCTTACATAACTTGAAACAATTTGACAATCGAGGACAGTTAACTTGACTGTCTAACTACTTGTGACGTCAGTCCACGTGGCAAAGTGGACCATAGACTAATACTATATGTGGACACTTCGCTTCGTTACACTAGCTTTGAAAGTTTTGTTTTGGTTCAATAAAGGAACTCTTCCGTTCGGAACCGTTTGCACATGCACAATGCACAATTAGAAATAGGGTGTTTTGGTTCGGACGGAATTGTTTTGGGACTTGAAGCTCGATGTTTTGGTTCATTTCAAGAACGGTTCTTGAACAGTTTTAGAACGATTCTGCCAGTTCTCACTTCTCACCGGTCTGGATGAGCATTTGATGTTTGTCGGATCGGTGGCATCAGCGTCAGCTGTGAGCAGTTTCTTATTGTTGATTTCCTCAGGATGGATCTAGCAAATTACAGAATATTAATGGCAATGTAGATTTTGGGTGCTCTGTTTTTTTTCCGGAATCGCTCCACTATTAATCATGAAATAATAATTATAATAATAATCAATGTCTTTTATTTCATAATTCAAACAAATTAATAGGTACAAATAGAAGGAGTACAATAATAAGTCTACTATAGGCCAGGCGCAGTCTAGCCAGAGAGGCTACTCTACTGACTGAACCCCGCACGAGTAATCATGTTAATAAATTTCTTTCTCAAGGATCAGTTCAAGTTCTTCAAGTGTACAGGGTGATTCACTATATTTTAACCCCCCCTCTAACTCATTCTATACAAAGTGTACAGAAAAAAGTTATGGACAAAAGTTGTTTGGTTTATACTAAATTTTGTTAGTTTAGCAGTATCATTTATACAGGGTCTTCCCAAAGCTGTCCGCAGCACCCAACTTTAAAATTTTAAATGGGACACCCTGTATTTTATATCATTTTTAAATTCTACGTTGAATTCTAAGTCAAATGTGTATGAGGTATATTTATCTTATCTCTTGTGGCTTTCGAGATAAAGGCTGTTAAATTTTGTGGAAAATCCAATATTTTGACCCACTCTAACTCATTTTACACAAGGTGTAGAAAAAAAAAAGTGTGATACAAAAGTTGTTTGGTTTAGGATGATTTTTTTAAATCGGGCTATATCATTATTACAGGGTGTCACAAAAGCTGTTAACAACACCCAACTTTAAAATTTTAGAGAAGACACCCTGTATTTTATTTTATTTTCAGATCATACGTTAAATTCTAAGTCAAATCGATATAAAATAAATCGATCGTAACTTTTGCCACTTTCTAGATAAATGCTGTTCAATTTTGTGAAAAATTCCAAATTCTGGATCTGTATCTTGACAACCATATTGAATAAAGATTGCTTTGAAGCTTAAGTCTGCCTAATAAAAGATAAAAAACAATTCTAGATTAGTTCAAAAACAGCTGCTTCCCATTTTAAAGGCTCACGCTTTATTATGAATTGTAGCTCTAAAAATAAGGCAAAATCCAACAGCATTTATCTCAAAAAACGGCCGAAGATAAAATAGATATATCTTTTACAGATTTAACTTAGAATTTATCGTAGAATCTACAAATGAAATAGAATGCTGTGGTCAGCTTTTGGGACACCCTGTATAAACAATACTACCAGATTTAAAAGATCTAGTATAAACCAAACAACTTTTTTAAAAAACTTTTTGTGTACACCTTGTATAAAATGTGCTAGAGGGAATTTTGTATTTTTCACAAAATTTAACAGCCTTTATCTCGAAAACGACTAAGATATAGATGTAGATTTCAGGTGAGGGTGGTAAGTACCACAGCACATTCTAGACAACACAGCGGGCCTATTATAGCGCACCTCCAAGAGGAGCCTTCAGGAGGAGTTGCGCTCTTGGATCATTGTCGTCAATCCTTTAGCCATTCAGCATAGGCGACAACATAGGTGTCAAGCCACAGCATTTAGCTCAGGCGACAACGTAGCCCAAGGCGGTCCCTCTGACCTCCCGTATGCCGCAGTTCTAACTAAGGTGCTGATTGAGAACATCACCTAGTTTTAGTATTGAAACAAAATATTGTGGGTTTTCAAAAATTAACCTTTTCCTTTTTCACCTTGTATCTACATTACGGTTTCGATCCAAAGTAAAACATAGGTAGAATATTTTTGGGCTTACAAATACGATACTTTTCTTCCATTCAAGCAACGTCGTATCTCTTACCGTTTCCAATATCCATATTGTACCATGTATGTACAGGGTGTCCCATTTCGGGTACTTTTGCAGTATATCTCCGTTATTCTTTAAGATAGAATGTTGCGGTTTTCGCGACAGTGTGCTACTTTTTCGTGAAACTAAAGATGCCGTTAACAAAATTTTCATAGCCCTTCAAGTTTTTAAGATACAGGGCTAAACTGAAAATGTTGCATTTTAAGGTACCCCTCGAATCTAAACTATCAGATAATTTATGAAAAATGTGGAAACTTTTTCTTATATAACTTTTCCCGTAGAACTCGATTCTGCTTTCGGAATTAGTATACAGGGTCAGGTCAAAAAGTTATCGGACCCAACATTATTCTTTTAAATGGAACACCCTGTATATTCATAGTCCATAAGATTTGTCTTTCTTTTACTTTTTCAAAAAAAATATAACAGTATGCACTTTAAAAAAAAAAGATTTTTCCTCCGAAGGCAGAATCGAGTTCTGCGGGAAAAGTTATATGAGCAACAGTTTCCACATTTTCCATAACTTATCTGATAGTTTAGATACGAGGGGTAAATGCAACATTCTCAGTTTAGCCCTGTATCTTTAAAACTAACAGGGCTATGAAATTTTTTTTTAGTTTTAGTTTTACGAAAAAGTGGCACACTGTCGCGAAAACCGTAACTTTCTATTTATAAGAATAACGGAGACACCCCGCAAAAGTACCCAAAATGGGACACCCTGTTCATCACTTCCTTCTGGACACGCTGTATACATACACATAACAAAGTATCATTCATTTACAGTCAATTTTTTTGACGCGCCGCATTCACAGTCCCGCTCTGGTTCCAATAGCATACCAGGTGTCGCCGATCAGAAATTCCGACTGAAATTCGTCGTTGGAGTTTCGTTCACCGCTTGGAAATCGATCGCCTTTTTCCAACTTGTCTCCCTCGTAAAACTTGTTCTGAGCTGGTTTTTTCGGTGGGATTTTGTTTATGATGTGAGGAATTTTGGTAAATCGCTTTAAAGACACGATTTTTAAAGAAGCCGACAAGGAGTGAACCAATTGTATATTATATAAACTGTGTTCTACACCGTTAGGCCCCATAGTCGCGCCAGCTGACAACTTTGTATATTATCTCCATAACAAAATGTATAACTTGACGACAAAACCAAAAGTACATACTGAAATGACACGGTCTCAAGTGACGGTACCACACGGACTAGTAGTAGACGATGTGGAGCTCAAAACAGATTCTTGGATTTTCATCGTCTTTTAATGATAAATTTCACTGATTTTGATAAATGAAGGCAGCTTCTATGAGTGTTTCAGCTTTCTCCAGTGTTGCTGAATGTGCAGGAATCGTGTTTATGACCACTTCATCCGATGCTGATGCAACCAGGATGTATTCTGGAGTTCCTGGTCTTGTGTTTTCTCCATTCTGGGTGCTGGTTATGTGTTCTTGTCTAACAATTAACTTCTCGAAAAGTTAACAATTCTGAATAGTTGATGCCATTCCTCTCCGAGATGCCATAAGTGCAAAGCTGTTCATTTTTATAGAGATAGCAATAAACTAAAAGATTCACAATTATTGGTCTGATGCCATTTTGGAGAGGTTACCCTCTCTGTCGGTCGTCGTCAAGCCTTAGCAATTAAGCTAAGGCGAAAACGTAGCCCTCTGACCTCTCCCGTATGACGCGCAATTCTAACTAATGTGCTTATTGAGGACTTCACCTGGTTTTTAGTATTGAACTTGCAGGATCCATTCATTTAAGCTTGGTATCTAACTTTTTCCAGTAATCGATAATACTACAGACCTGGAATAATGATAATTTATTTCCAGAAAACTAAAGTACTGGACTGATTAAATATTTAACACAACCGAGGAAATGCATTTTTATCAGAACAACCTTCAATAAAATTATTTCCAGGCAATATCAGTAAAACTGACCCTGCATATGAAATAGTGATAGGCGCAGGCGGAAATACATTCTGTGATATCAGAAGAATGCAGAAGAGCGACGTTAGACATTCCGTCAGGATCAAGGGCTTGTTATCAGCATTGGATCCAGCTTTTTTTTGGTTACACATCAGAAAAGGTTTTAAACAGATTGAGAATAATTGATGTTGAAATTCTCAACCCATTTACAGGCGGTTTAATAGAAGTGGGAAGGGAAGGAGAAAACACATCGTTTATAAACTGGACTGATCCAGAGCCACTTCCAGTGAAATTCATCAGTTTTAGTACCTGGTCTGGTATCGAAGCGAAATGGTATTTCGATTGTGATAGATCTCAGAGTATAGAAGTGAGATATTGAATCTTTGGAAAATCAGTTAAATTTGCTTATGCCCTCACACAGGAAATCGAAAAGAGAATGAGCACTATTGAGAGATTGAGATTAAGGCTGTTCGCTTTGTATAATCCACTGATAAGGCCTGTGATAAATCAAACGACTGTTACCAAAGTAACGGTGAAATTGAATTTGGATTACTTGGAGATGGTGAGTTAAATCATCAATATTTGACCTAGTCTTATTGCGTATGCTTTCAGGACGAATATCGTTCCAGCATTGAGGTCAGAGGGATAACTTCAATGGTGAGTTAAGAGTTAAGCTATAACTATTATCATCTATAACGTTTTTGTTCTTAGCAATGGAAAGACGAAAAACTCCATTGGAACTCCTCAGAACATGACAATATAACCCAGATTTTCGCGTCCATGTACGAGTTGTGGAAGCCTGAAATCAGTTGTTTCAAGTAATTTCACCATTTCCAGTGTGGTCACATAACCATGGTCTCTATACTATTCTAGCGCGTTGGATAATTTCTCCAACATTCTCCAAGACACGACTGTTCAGATTGACCATACGGGACAAGCCACATGGCGTCCGCCTATTTTGGTGAAGGCGTTTTGTGGAAATTCCAATTTTTATCACTGGCCCAGGGATATTCACTATTGCAAAATGGTCTTTGGGTTCTCGATTGACTATGATAATGTGTTGTTGTATTTTGATGATAATGACAGTAGTCTGGTGAGTACATCTTCATCTATACATCGTTCACATTGGTACCGAACCTATATGAGTAAAATCATACAGCACCATCAAACAGTTTATTGTTGATGACTACCCAAATATCAAACAAACAGATTTTTTTATCGGAAACCTTACCGCTTATTTATTTCCCATTAATTTTAATGCCATCACGCAACCTGACAAATTAACTATTGAGATCAATTTTATTAAAAGAAATAATAACATAGTTAATCACTATCTTCTTGAAGACTCAACACTCAGCCTCTCAATGGACAATACTGGACGCATCCACATTTGACTTCAACTTATCAACCCAAAAACAAGGATTTGGACTCTACTTTGAAGTCCAAAGATCATCCCTTTTGTTAAACATAATCTTTTTCGTGCCTTTTATTGGTGAGTTTGAATATTTGGTTCCATCTAGAACAAATTTTGAATATTTCAAGGTACAAGCACCTGCTTACTTCTTTCCTTTTGGATTCCGCCTCATGGACATCTTAAACTTTCTCTGGGCGGATCTCAACTGATTCTAGAAGGAATAATGCTAGTGTCGTTGGCATATTTTGTTCCAAGAGGCTCCGGAGGGGTGCCATTTTTAAGTAAATTTCTTCGCATTTGATAAATATTCGACTGAATTTTACACTTTTCAGTTGTCTTGTATACTTATGCTCTGTTTGTGAGTTTGCTGTCACTGATATCGTCAGTGGTTATCATAAATATTTCAAGAAAAAAGCAGCCTAGGCCTCTGCCTCATGTAATAAGCAAATATTTAACCAACAGAGTTGTGAGGAGTGTTCTATTTTTGCCAAAAGTTGGGGTAAGTTGGTAGAAACGTATTGTGATTTATTGTGATGAATATTTTTCAGATTCCAGAAGATTATGGGGATTTGGAAATTAGCCTGTCCTTGTCCAATATTTCTAGAAACGAGGACAAAGATCAGCAGTATTGGCTTTTACTTGCAACTGCTATAGATAGAGTCTCGTTTTGGATTTACGCTTTTATCATTGGGATCTTGACTATAAAATATATTGCGATTTGTTTGTAGACACGTGTCATTTTGTGAAACTGCAGCCCTTTGTTACTACATGTAGACAAGTGCCAACTATTCTTTATTCTTAGTCCTATCTTGATATCTAACTCTACCGCTTCACATATTTCCTTTTCCACTCAAAAATCCTGAGTTTCTTTTTTTCCTACTCCCCAATATTTTTGCTATAATCCCATGTCCCAAGTCTTCACGTGATTTCAAAATCCTGCCATTCTCATCTTATCTCTCCACACTGGAAATGCTTGAAATTACCGGTAGAAATGTTCCAGTTTTTTTTCAGACACTTTCAGTCTTGCTACTGCTATCCAGACGAAGTCAACTACGGACATCCGAACGTGTCCGGGTCCCTCATTATGAAAATTGTGAAACATTTTTGCAATCATCAAATCTGGAACCAGTACTAAAGTCAATAAGTACCAAGGAATCTTGATGCTGTCCATTATACCTAAAGTGATTGAATCTGTTTTGAGTATGTGATGAGCACAGGTCGTTCCACACCAACCGTTCCTCGATCAACGAATCCAAAATGGTTCACAGCTTGAATTTGACCAAAACTTTTGACGGCGTATCACACGTACCCTTCCTCTGGAAGGAAAGATCTAGAAGTGAATAAGGTCATATATTTTTGCGGAAAACAACAACTCAAACCAAGTGGATGCGGCTCGAAGTAAGTGTTACTTGAGGGGTTCCTCAGGGATCTTTTCTTGGACCACTACTTTGCCTATCTGTTATTCGTCAACGATGTTACTCAATTCAGATCGTCCAGATGTCTTTCATACGTCGATGATCTCATGCTCTTTACACTGTGGTAGAATCCATGAGTCATGAGCATGAGTGCACCTCATGATGATCTGGATATATCGGTAGCTTGGAGTGTAAGTAACAAATTGATACATTTTTTTTTAAAGTGCATACTGTTATATATTTTTGAAAAGGTGAAAAAAAGACAAATCTTATGGACTATGAATATACAGGGTGTTCCATTTAAAAAAATAAAGTTTGGTCTGATAACTTTTTGACCTGCCCCTGTATACTCATTCCGAAGGCAGATTGGAGTTCTACGGAAAAAGTTATATGAGAAACAGTTTTCACATTTTCCATAACTTATCTGATAGTTTAGATACGAGGGGTACCTTAAAATGAAACATTTTCAGTTTAGCCCTGTATCTTGAAAACTAAAAGGGCGATGAACATTTTGTTAACGGCATCTTCAGTTTCACGGAAAAGTATCACACTGTCGCAAAAACCGCAACTTTCTACCTATAAGAATAACGGATATCCCCGCAAAAGTACCCAAAATGGGACACCCTGTACTGCATGCGAATGTGGGGGTGGTCGGGTGGTCATGGCCTCAGTAATCTCTGTACTTTTGCCAGCTCTATGGGTGCTTGGAGTCATAGACAATAAATGTTGGTTTACCTTCACAAACAATAAAATAAAACATCTCTCTGGCAAGACTTTATTTATAATACAAGGCAATATACACAAACATTTAACAAACAAAAACAAGCATTAGTAATAAAAAATGAGAAAATAAGAATATCTACATTGTGTACAACCTAAGAGTTAATCAGTTCGTTACTTTTGATGAGTACATTACAATTTTGGAAAATTTAACATTTTTAGAGAAGAGAAGAACAAAGATACGTGATTTTTATAATAATCTACCTCACTCATCCTGGCAACGCAGTCAAGAGCGTCTAGAAAAACAAAAAACATGGTGAACATGGAATCCAAAAAATAATCACTACTACTACAAGGTGAAGAACTGAGAAATGATATAAATTTGAGGAGTCACATACACCGATGATTTTATCAATATTCCATTCAGTCTTTTTTTCAAACACCGATTTCCCAATGCTGCACCTCATAAACTATTAGTCAGTTAGACAACGTTCATATGGCACTTAATCCCTCACTTCACCGTGGTTAGTCCTACAACTTAGTCGTAGCCTGCAACTTAACATACCGATTATGCTGCACCGAATCGTCACAGTCCGGCGGCATAAAACACTGATGGGTCCGCAATTTGGGTTTGAGCAGCATTTTCCTCATCCCCCATATAAGCCCTATCACTGTCACACACAATACAGTGAAGATGGTAACAAAAGCTATATCCAACCCGGTGAATCTATGATACTCTTTCTTGAACACCAGGAGACACTTTGGTTTTGGTAGAGCAATTGCTGGACCTGGTTGGACTACATTTGCACATACCCTGTAGGGACCATGCTGTAAGTCTACAAATGTATATTTCGGATCTTCACAGGCGAGCTTTCTTTGAGAAATCAGGTTGTTCTGATCTAGGATGGCTATGTTCAGGTCACACTGCCCTTCGGGGTAGATTGATACTTCAAGTGACAGTGAACCTGAGCTGCTCAAATTGGCTTGCACGCCCACCACTCTGGGCATTTGAGCTAATATGCTGCTCTGCTGGGTGATTATAGGGTTCTGCACCAGAGGTAGGACATCACTGCAACCTAATATCAGTGACACATCGTCTGACTTATCAGAACCAAAAAGCGCTACACAGTAGCGATATTTGTGTTGTAGTTGCAAGGCTGTAGGTATACTGACTTGCAACTCCTTGGGGTCGGTCATTTCAGAGGAGTTGCACTGAAAAGGGTACGACTCTAATAGCACCTCGTTTTCACCTTCCTCCTCGTAAATATATATGGCATCACAGGTATAAGGGCTGCTTTCCTCATCTACAACCCACGCTAACTTTACATTTTTACCATCATAGGAAATATCCTTCAAATTAACTTTGGCTCTGTATGGTGTACTGAGTGGAGCCATGACGCTCTCCTGTTCATTTTCCCCACATAACAGTGAATCTGTTGGTACCTCAACCAATAGTCCATTTTCCAGACTGGGAGGTGTGGTGCAAATGGCAGTAGCCTTATCCTCTGTCGGTATGGACGAATTGGTGAGCCACAAGCTGAACTCTATCAAGCTGCAGTCACAGTTCAAAGGATTTTCCAGCAAAGTCAAGTGTTTTAAAATCGTCGAAGACCTGAGTGCGTCACTGGCAATAATAGAAATATCATTATCATCCAGCTTAAGTACTTTGAGACTTTTCAATGGTAGCACCAAGTCAGCTGTCAAGGCCCTCAGGAAGTTATGCCGCAAATCCAAGTCAGTTAGATGACTGAGATGTGCCAGCGACGCACCGGATACAGCTACAATCCGATTATGCGCCAAATCCAGACTCGTCAATGTTGAAAGGTGTAGAAAGGCGTGGTCTTCAATCACATCGATCAAATTATGCTGCAGCCTTAGTGACGTGATGTTCATCAGTCCTTGTAGCGCCCCCATTTTGACACTACTCAAGGAATTATGAGACAGCTGCAGGTCTTTCAGTGACTCCATTTTGGGAAATGTTTTGGGTCCAAGAGGTCCTAGTAGGGAGTTTTCTGACAAATCCAGATCTTCCACAGTGGACAGAGGATTGAGCTTGTTGATTATGGTCAGAGGGATGTGGTTGCCTTTCAGGCGCAGAATCTTCAGTTGGGGAAGGTTGTCGAAAGCATTGGCGGAGATTTTCTGGATCACGTTGTTGCTAAGGTCTATGAATGACAAGTTTCTTAGTCCCTGGAAATAAAAAAGTCATTAATGAGGATATTATTCAAAAGGGTTTGAGCCTACCTTGAAAGATAATCCGTCAAGAAATTTGAGTTTGTTGCTGGATAAATCCAGTCTATCCAGTTCAGGAAGGTGTTTAAGAGCAATGGTAGGCACCATCTCGAGTTGGTTATTGGGCAAACCAAGGGCTTGTAACGGAGAAGCTAGACCTGAAATTGTTTAATGATTATCTATTTGTTTAGTACTAATTAAGACTAAGAACCTTCGAAAGCATCAGCTTCAACTATCTTGATCTCACCCGAAGAAATGACTAGTCCATGTAAGGAGATCCCTTCTAAAAGAGGTCCTTCAATCACGGTTACGTTTTGTACTGTACAATCCAGCAAAGATATAGATGCTGAACGAAGAGAGTGTAGTTTTTGTGCTGAAAATGTTCAATGTAGCTTGTGAATCTTATTAAAAAGTCGTACTCACAAATGATATTCAAAGCAGTTTTATCGCCAGTACATCTAAGAGTATGAGGCATATCACACGAGCACTCGACAATGGGTTCTTGGTCGATTTCGGGACATTTCCACTCGGGCAGGGATGGTGGTCCTGGAGATGGTATGGCAGCGGTACCACACCACCACAAGAGTGTCAGGGTGAGCCACCACATCCTGAAAAAAAAAAAAATTATTTAGCGAACTTCATTTCAGACAACATGGTAAAATAGAACCAACTGAATGAAGCCAAATGCAACGGGTTCTGTGTAAGAGCCCACGACTTCCGTCTGTGTATGGGCAGTTTCAAAACGTATCTGTTGCACAAGTCTATGTAAATCCGTATAATTATTCATTAGTTATGCTTTTCGAGGCGGGTGTCAGCTTTAATAAGGTGAGAGATTGATAGGAAATTGTTGATTTTTTAATGTGATGAATTAGATTTAGACGTATTCCATGAGGACGAGTTGAAATGAGACCATAAAAGTTACATATCAATCAATAATATATTCTTTTTAATTATCCGATGTCAATAATGTTTCGTCACAGTGTTTAATCATCATTTAGACAGTTATTACGGTTATTAGAGACTTTTACAAATATTTTCCTACATACTCACTATTCAGTATACAGGGTGTTTGAAAAACATTGGGCAAAGCAAAAATGAAAGGATTGATTCCTGAGATCATTTTTAAGAAAAAGAGTTCCAATAAACATAGGTCCGAGAACGCATCTTTTCTATGATACAGGGTGACAATTTTTTTTTTTAATAATTCAGATAAATTTTGACCGATTTGTTTGAAATTTGGCAGCGTTTTTGTAAGTAATAACGGTCTAATTTTGACCCTTATAGATAAAAAAAGTGTGTCTAGTGTTTTTTTTTTTAACGATGCGTTCTCGGACCTATGTTTATTGGAACTTTTTTTCTTAATTACCTCAGGAATCACTCCTTTCATTTTTACCCAATGTTTTTTAAACACTCTGTATAAGCTTGAAAGTCAACATTTTAGGTGAAAAACAACATTACATGAGTTGAGGTTCCACGTGCTTCTGGTAAAAATCATATAAAACACTCAACAGGGATATATGGAAGTATATTTTCGTCATTGCACTTATTTTGAGGATTTCCGCTATTCTAGTAATCATTTCTCTTACTATTCAAATATTTTGTTTTTTTTCTCTGCTTTATTTCAAATTCTAGTTTTTGGACCGACCTCGCATAAATGATGCTTAGATCGAGATTTGATCTACTTTTCACAAAAGTTTATGCCAATTTCCGTTTACTTCCAAGTTTGCAGGACTCCCTCTATTCTGTTTTGTCTTACAATATTATATCCTCACCTCACTGGCGATGTTGTGATGATGTGATAAGGTTTTATAATAATTGTTTTGAATAAAATTCTAATATATTCTAGAACTTTTTAACAATGCCAGAAGGTCGAAAAGAGAATGATATTGAATTGGATTTATGACAAAATTCAAGTTTTACTTACTGAGTAGTGAAGTATAGGTATTTTTTTGTAAATTATTATAACACAAGAAATTAATAAAAAATGACTATGATTTAATAACAAGACCCAAAATTACACTCCTGAAATAAGAATTGAATAATTTGAAAACAAATTAAATAATTTTAATAAGCTGTAGCTTTGAAACGAATAAACTGACTTTCTTGAGTGTTTTAGCGTTTTGAAAGTCGACTGTCGCACAATTAGACTGAGTTTTATAGATTTTGTGTGAGCTTAGGTTTTTTATGATAAACAGGGTGCGGAAGATATAGAAAAATATCAACACACAAAATCTACAAAAGTCAGTCCAATGTACGAAAGTCGGCCTTCAAAACGCTAAAACACTCGACCAAATCCGTTTATTCGTTCCAAAGTTACAGCTCTTTGAATATGAGCAAAAAGAACTGCTATGTTCTTTATTTTGACGAGCAGTTTATTTAACCTGATAATAATTAGGTACAATGGCCTATAAAAAATAGGATTTAACTCATTATATCAAAACTAAAACTCCTAATCCATACAACTGATTATTCATAATTAGGTATCAAATTATCATTTCTTTCGACTAGCTGTTAGTCTGATGGGGCGTTTTTGTCTTAGTATCCCTTTTCAGTTCTTTCTGAAGGTCTTTTATTTGCGTAACCGACGATCCCAAACGGTTAATCTGAATTAATTCAAACCTACCCCGGGTTTCTAAAAAACCCAGAATTCTAACAAACCCTAAACGAATCCATAGATGAACCGAAACGAGGCCGAACAACTTTTTCTGCAAAAGCCCAAGTACAGGTTCGTAGCCAAAACCCATCATTCCATGGATTTCTCGAACCGTGTCGATATCTTGAAAAATAAGCAATGGTTGGAGTTAAGGTTTGGAGATTAGAGAATGTTCCCGATATGGAGTAGATATAAAGTACCGCGTTAAGCTATTTAAAGTCGTGAATATACATTGTGAATGAACAGTAAAGTAAATAAGAAGTGTGAAATAAATTAGTGTGATGGTGAGTGTACAGGGTTATTCATTATATTTTGACACCCATCTACAGCTCTTATTGCGAGTGATAGAAAAAAACTTTAAATACAAAAGTTTTGGTTATGGGGGTTATGTAGAAAACATGTAGCTTCGTTTTTAATGGAATGTTGATAGTTTATATGATTAAGTTAGTGTTGTGAATATTTGTTGTAGTTTAAAAAAATATATTTTTTGAATTCAAATAGCTTCAAAGTGACTGAACCAAATGCCTACAAACCATATATATTTGAAATCAGATTAAAGAGATCTTTCATTTTAGTCAATAATATACAGGGTGTTCCATTTAAAAAAATATGACTCAATGAATTTTTTCTATGTTATGATTTCGATTTGTTGATTCCGCTATCACCAGAAGATACTACGTGAAAAAATCCAAAACTTTTGTATTTAAAGTTTTTTTCAGTTTCACTCGCAATAAGAGCTGTAGATGGGTGTCAAAATATAATGAATAACCCTGTACATAAATAGTGACTGTGAATAAATGAGAAACTGGACAAGTGATTTCTATAGTAAAAGACGTTACAATTATAAAGTGGGAAAAGTAAATCTAATATGTCTCAACAATGGCAATAAAGGCATCAATCAATAAATTTCCTACCGAAGATAATAATACATAAGCACAAGCAACTTATTCAGCCTGGTCGACAAAAGTAATAAAAAGATTTCAAAAAATAAATAAGATTTTTGTTCCTTGTAAATGATTAACTGAAGTTGAAAAAAAAATTGTATGTCCAAATTTTAACAACTAAATAATTTGAGTGTTCTTCGTTATTATACCCAGGCAACAAAACTCAAATAGATTTTGCCGAAATTCAATATTTCTCACTAAAACTAACAGTTAGTTATGAACATTATTTACCAATTGTATGCCTACACTATACAGGGTGTCCCAGCAAGGGTGGCCACCGGCCATATCTCGGAAACTACTGGACCTAAAAGTTCAGGAAAAAAATATGATCACTAAAGTGGCCACGAGAAAATGCTGGAATATATTTTTAACTTCGAAATTTTGCCGCTAGGGGGCGCAATCAAAGCTTAAATATTAAAATTCGAAATTTCTCCTGAAATTCTCAGATTGAGGTACATATATCTTTATCAACATGGTTAGAAAACCTAGACAATTTCACGTCTTTTTGGTACAGGGCTCATTGGCGTACCGATCTTCGTGTGAGTAGGGGAAGGTAGTGAAAGTGTAATTGTTCAAGTGGCTGTAACTTATAAACGACTTGTCCGATTTTGTTGCGTATAGGCTTGTTTGGAAGATAAATGTGAGTACTTTCGTATATCGTATCCAGTGATGCGTGATTGTCTCCAGAAAAGTTGCTAGAAGGGGTAACTTGAATTAAAAACAGTGTTTTTCATTTTACCGCAAAAATTTAAATGGTATGGTATAATTCTGATAATAATAACTAGTCCAAATTATGTAAAATTTATTGTTTTAAGGTTTTTGAGGGTTTTTTTTTTTCCGTACCATTTAAATTTTTGCGGTGAAACGAAAATAACAGTTTTTAATTCAAATTACGCCTTCTAGCAACTTTTCTGGAGACAATCACGCATCACTGGATACGATATACGAAAGTACTCACATTTATCTTCCAAACAAGGCTATACGCAACAAAATCGGACAAGTCGTTTATAAGTTACAGCCACTTGAACAATTACACTTTGACTACCTTCCCCTACTCACACGAAGATCGGTACGCCAATGAGCCCTGTACCAAAAAGACGTGAAATTGTCTAGGTTTTCTAACCATGTTGATAAAGATATACCTCAATCTGAGAATTTCCGGACAAATTTAGAATTTTAATATTTAAGCTTTGATTGCGCCCCCTAGCGGCAAAATTTCGAAGTTATAAATATTTCCCAGCATTTTCTCGTGGCCACTTTAGTGATAATTTTTTTTTCCTGAACTTTTAGGTCCAGTAGTTTCTGAGATATGGCCGGTGGCCACCCTTGCTGGGACACCCTGTATACAGGATGTTTAAAAAACATTGGGCAAAAATGAAAGGAGTGATTCCTGAGGTCATTCTAACAAAAAATGTTCCAATAAACATAGGTCCAAGAACGCTTCGTTATTAAAAAAAAAGATAAAAAAAAACTTTGCCACCCTGTATCATAGAAACGATGCGTTTTTGGAACTTTTTTTCTTAGAATGCCCTCAGGAATCAATCCTTTCATTTTTGCCCAATGTTTTTTAAAGACCCTGTACATAACACACACTGCTTATTCTGCAATCTCTCCAAATAATTCGAATTGTTTACATGTTGTCAACAGATTAGAACATTATAGTTTTCTCCATTATAATTTTATTTTTAATCTGAAATGTTCTTCTCTATCACCTCTTTGAGTTTGGACTATGACTAACCTATTATCTAAATAATAACTCATTAGTCTTTGTATTGATAAAAAAAAAATTGATAATCGATTTTTTTTTGTCAACCTTCCCAGAATGGACAATTTGCACATTTTTTGGAAATATGAGAAATATAAGGAGTAGTAAGTACTGATGCCATTGATGTTTAAAAAATCAACCTACGACCTCTATTAATGTAGTAATCACCGATTATAGTGCGCCAATCAACATCCACTACGTCACAGCATACATTATCTTTCTCCGTCTAGCTTATTGTCTATAATAACTCTCTCTCTTTCGAGGAGATAATATAGCGCCGCCCCGTTTTCGATCATACAGTGAAATTTGCGTTTTCTTTTCCATTTATTGAGTATATTTTTGGGTATTTTGGAAATTTTTTTTTGCTGATGAGTTTCAAATACTATGTAGAATAGTTATTATCGTTTTCATAATGAAATTACCTTCAATATTTCTTTGATTTTTATCCATCACATGTATCAAAATAACTCAATACATTATTTTCGGAATACTTACCATATTTTTCAGTTCTTTTTAATGTTTGTCTATACGGTAAAATGTTGTTATTGAGAATGATGATTAATAAACATGTCAACAGGCTACAAGAAACATCGTTAATACAATTCCCCAAACAGATAAGAAACTTATATTTAAATAAATAATGTATAAAATGCCACGTTTTAGAAGAAGGCTAGAGAGTGTAAAATAACTCTTCCTAGTCCCAGGTACTCAATTCTCCAATTAATCCGTAAACAAATATGAATTTGATTTTATACACTATTCGTGTACGGATTTGGTTGAGGAATTGAGCACCAGGGGCATGTTGATAACTATTATTGTATTGGGTACGGTGCTAGGTATTGGAAGATATTATTGTAGCGTTATTCGGCTATAGAAATCACTAGTCCAGATTTATTTACAGACAATTATTCATGTACAGTCACTATTTATATCACAACTAATTTATGTTTTCAACCGCTGTCGGCTGCCTTTGATAGTCGTACCACTGGACAAGTTTTGTCACATTATATTCGTTTTGATAGCGTAGTTCGGTGTCGTAGGTATAGTTCCTGTCGGTAAGTCATGTTGCAAACTCAAAGAGGTGATTTCTGATCAAAAATTTCCTATAATCCTATTTCTTACCTGTTTTCCGTGAAGTATTCAGCAGATGTTTTGAAAAAAAAAAGCTATTAAGAGAAAGGTTTTCAGCTTCAGATTTCATGTCGAGCTTAAAAGGTTGGTTACATATTGCAAATTAAACTACCCTGCAACCTACTATTACTTGAAAATGAAACAAAATATCCTCAAGTTTTTTACAAATATTTTTCTTAATCAATGGAACAAGATTTTTTTGCAAAAATCAGACAAGTCGAGTGATACGTCATTTGATAGGTAAGTCTTTTTTATCGAGATTATTCAAAGTTTCAAGTTGTAACTATTAACTATTATTTATCATTTTTAAATATTTATTTATTTTTTGTCGGTACCTGTGACCCCTGCTTAGGGGTTAACAGGTAGGGACTGAAAATACGATAAAAAATTGGACAAGTTTTTGAAAAGCTAGACAAGCAAAAACTCGTCTATTAATTATTGAAAAAATGCATTTATCATCTTCAAACACCAAAACCCACAGTTTAAAAAGAATTCTCACACGTGATCTCACTGGTTCTCTGAAAACACCCAGTACACGAGCACAACATTAAGAAACCAAATTAAAACCTACAAGGAAAAAATCTCCGAGCATCTAACAATGTCAGAGTGTGTAGGTGGTTGTAGAACGAGTCGAGTTTTTGTGGAACAACAGTTTTGAATGTTGAAGACGAAATTCGGGTTATTTATTGAATTTGTTATTAATATAAACAGATCTGGCAGTAGAAATTGGATAAAGTGAAGATTAATATGGCATATTAGTTAATTAAAAAATAACTGTCGAAAACTTGCCGGTTCGGGATTGCAAGATTGAAAATCGCTTCCTACGCTTTTAATGTTCCTCGTAAAGATATTGTGATATTTATGTGAAATTAGTTTTTTGAATAACTAGATTTTTATGAGGCGAATATTTTCTTGATGTGAAAATTAGTTACAGCCATGTGCCTGGCAATTCAACTAAACTACTCAACAAAACGAACGGTACACCCAAAATTTTCACCTATGTTTGGACACTCGTACTTTTTTAACGAATCGATGAAAAAATATGCGGTTTGCACCACGATGTAGAGCATTTCTTTGCGGTTTATGCGGATGGTTCAAAAAATTAATTTCCTCAAAAACATCTTTTATACAGGGTGTTGAGAAAAGTACTGTAAATTTTCATTTTCTTTACTGTCCCCCCATTTCCACAGAGATTTTTTTGAGCTTTTTTTAGATATGCCCAAGTGTTTGTTACGTCCATATCTCGGGACATTTTTGAAATTTTCTTGATATCTTCTTTCGTTTTTGAAATATCGACTTTTTTTCAAAATTATGACACGTAGGGCTTTGAATGGCTTTTCTGCTAATTCTTAGTTTACAACTCATAATGTTATGGCATAGATCTATTGTTTAGCTGTCTTTCTGATGACTTATTGTATTCTCAGCAATATTTTCAGTATACAGGGTGTGCCAAAGAATTTTTATCATAAGTAAAGCACTTTTTAGTTATTTTGTCAGGTTTTCTTGAAAATTATTATGTCGGGGATGCTGAATTAAATTCTAATCGACTTTGGAGTGATGTTCAATGTGATTTGTCGAAACGGTTTTGATAATTTTGCTGGACTTTCAGTTTTCGAAAAGTCGTTATCATTCATCTAACCTGTTCAAATATCTTTCCCATTCGAAATTTTGAGCACATTTTGTTACAAAATTTTATAACATTGTCGGTTGTAAACTAAGAATTAGCAGAAAAGCCATTCAAAGCCCTACGTGTCATAATTTTGAAAAAAAGTCGATATTTCAAAAACTAAAGAAGATATCACGAAAATTCCAAAAACGTCCCGAGGTATGGACGTAACAAACACTTGGGCATATCGAAAAAAAGCTCAAAAAAATCTCTGTGGAAATGGGGGGACAGTAAATAAAATGAAAATTTGCAGTACTTTTTGTACCACCCTGTATGAAAGATGTTTTTGAGAAAATTAATTCTTTGAACCATCTTCATAAACCGCAAAGAAATGCTCTACATCGTGGTGCAAACCGCATATTTTTTCATCGATTCGTTAAAAAAGTATGAGTGTCCAAACATAGGCGAAAATTTCGGGTGTACCGTTCGTTTTGTTGAGTAGTTTAGTTTTCTGAGGAAAAACTGATCGCTTATCTCTTGATTGAGCCTTTTTAAAGTCTGATTAAAAATCGGTAACATCAAAAATTTATCTACAGGTGTTCAAGTGTCATCCGGAAGTCCAGGGGTTTGGTAAGTAAGTCATTGAAAGAAAAATTAAGACCAAAATGCCAAAAAAATAAATTTTAACTGTTAGCAAAATAATAGTTCGAGGCGAAGGAGTTGGATAATGTTGCTTGGACTTTCTGCGTCTAAAAAGTGAAAACATTTTTATTTAAAAAACTTGGAGGAGATTTCTAATTCCAATTCAACAGTATCAGGCTCTCCTACATCCTGGTCATATTCATAGTATCTTGTATCTACATCTAATAATATGACAGGAAGTTCAGCATTTTTTTCCAGTCGTTTTCGGAAATTTCGAAATGGATCATTTGCGCGCCTATGTCTATATCACCGATCACATTTGTTATGTTCGATGAACTATATGAACTTTCCGACTTCTGAAATGGTGATCAAAAAAGTATCACTATTTTGTTCAATAAGCTTCAGTAGATAGCAACAAGCCCATGTCTTTCTTTTATTGGTGGATGAGTACAGATTGCGGCAAAACAAACGGTAGGTACCACATCCGCCATGGTGCGGATAGGAACCAGGGAGG
Organism: Orchestes rusci; assembly: GCA_958502075.1. NCBI lineage: Eukaryota > Metazoa > Arthropoda > Insecta > Coleoptera > Curculionidae > Orchestes > Orchestes rusci. The sequence goes on along the minus strand of OY293313.1, from coordinate 6,865,849 downwards.
ACAATCATTGTGTCCGGTCACTTACCCCGTGTTTAATTGTGTCAATGGTCTGGAGCAATGAACATCGCGGCTTCGCCGTTCGTGCGTTTTTCAAAAGTGGTCGTGTTTTTATCATCACTCACCTGATCGGTAAGATCACCAGATTTGAGCATTTGCGATTTTTTTCAGTAGGGCTACCTCAAGGAAAAGGTTTTTGAGCATCGCCCTCACAATTTGAAAGAGCTGCAGATCCGTATTCAACGATATCTGCCAGAACACAGCTGTAATAGTAGGAGAGCCAGTGACATTTTTCAGTGATGATTAAGTTAAGGCCTATTTTCTGAGGGAATGTGGTAAAGGAACCTAATCGGATGCCATTCGAGAGGGTTCGCCTTGATCGCGGTTCCAAAGGGGTGGCCCCAAACATGTAAAATAAACTTGCATCTTTTTATCATTTAGTTAAGGCTGAACTTTTTACCAGTTGTTCATTGGTAGTCCACAATCATTTAGAAAAATTGGCGGATCGATTGGCCGGTTCCTTAGGGGTGGCGTATCAGCCCCACCATGTCGTGGTCAGTCAATTGTTCCCACGACATGTTGGGGCTGATTCGCCACCCTTAAGGAACCGGCCAATCGATCCGTCAATTTTTCTGGATGATTGTAGGTTACCAACGAACAACTGGTGAAAAATTGAGCCTCGACTGAATCATATGAAAAGTCAATTGTTCCCACGACATGTTGGGGCTGATCCGCCACCCATAAGGAACCCGCCAATCGATCCGTCAATTTTTCTGGATGATTGTAGGTTACCAAAGAACAACTGGTGAAGAATTCAGCCTTGACTGAATCATATTATGAAAAGTCAATTGTTCCCACGACATGTTGGGGCTGATCCGCCACCCTTAAGGAACCGGCCAGTCGATCCGCCAATTTTTGCGGATGATTGTGTACCACCAAACAACAACTGGTAAACAAATCAGCCTTCACTAGGTCATAAAAAGTTCATCGTCTCCACGACATGTTGAGGGTGATCCGCTACCCTTAAGGAACCGGCACATCGATCCGCCAATTTTTCTGGATGATTGTAGGTTACCAAAGATCAACTGGTGGAAAATTCAGCCTTGACTAAATCATATTATGAAAAGTCAATTGTTCCCACGACATGTTGGAGCTAATCCGCCACCCTTAAGGAACCGGCCAATCGATCCGTCAATTTTTCTGGATGATTGTAGGTTACCAACGAACAACTGATGAAAAATTGAGCCTTACGACATGTTGGGGCTGATCCGCCACCCTTAAGGAACTGGCCAATCGATTCGTCATTTTTTCTGGATGATTGTAGGTTACCAAAGAACAACTGGTGGAAAATTCAGCCTTAACTGAATCCTGAATCATATTATGAAAAGTCAATTGTTCCCACGACATGTTGGGGCTGATCCGCCACCCTTAAGGAACCGGCCAATCGGTCCGTCAATTTTTCTGGATGATTGTAGGTTACCGAAAAACAACTGGTGAGAAATTGAGCCTTAACTGAATCATATTATGAAAAGTCAATTGTTCCCACGACATGTTATTGGGGCTGATCCGCCACCCTTAAGGAACCGGCCAATCGATCCGTCAATTTTCCTGGATGATTGTAGGTTACCAAAGATCAACTGGTGGAGAATTCAGCCTTGACTAAATCATATTATAAAAAGTCAATTGTTCCCACGACATGTTGGGGCTAATCCGCCACCCTTAAAGAACCGGCCAATCGATCCGTCAATTTATCTGGATGATTGTAGGTTACCAACGAACAACTGATGAAAAATTGAGCCTTACGACATGTTGGGGCTGATCCGCCACCCTTAAGGAACTGGCCAATCGATTCGTCATTTTTTCTGGATGATTGTAGGTTACCAAAGAACAACTGGTGGAAAATTCAGCCTTGACTTAATCATATTATGAAAAGTCAATTGTTCCCACGACATGTTGGGGCTGATCCGCCACCCTTAAGGAACCGGCCAATCGATCCGTCAATTTTTCTGGATGATTGTAGGTTACCAACGAACAACTTGTGAAAAATTGAGCCTCGACTGAATCATATTATGAAAAGTCAATTGTTCCCACGACATGTTGGGGCTGATCCGCCACCCATAAGGAACCCGCCAATCGATCCGTCAATTTTTCTGGATGATTGTAGGTTACCAAAGAACAACTGGTGAAGAATTCAGCCTTGACTGAATCATATTATGAAAAGACAATTGTTCCCACGACATGTTGGGGCTGATCCGCCACCCTTAAGGAACCGGCCAGTCGATCCGCCAATTTTTGCGGATGATTGTGTACCACCAAACAACAACTGGTAATCCGCCACCCTTAAGGAACCGGCCAGTCGATCCGCCAATTTTTGCGGATGATTGTGTACCACCAAACAACAACTGGTAAACAAATCAGCCTTCACTAGGTCATAAAAAGTTCATCGTCTCCACGACATGTTGAGGGTGATCCGCTACCCTTAAGGAACCGGCACATCGATCCGCCAATTTTTCTGGATGATTGTAGGTTACCAAAGAACAACGTTTGGAAAATTCAGCCTTGACTAAATCATATTATGAAAAGTCAATTGTTCCCACGACATGTTGGGGCTAATCCGCCACCCTTAAGGAACCGGCCAATCGATCCGTCAATTTTTCTGGATGATTATAGGTTACCAACGAACAACTGATGAAAAATTGAGCCTTACGACATGTTGGGGCTGATCCGCCACCCTTAAGGAACTGGCCAATCGATTCGTCATTTTTTATGGATGATTGTAGGTTACCAAAGAACAACTGGTGGAAAATTCAGCCTTAACTGAATCCTGAATCATATTATGAAAAGTCAATTGTTCCCACGACATGTTGGGGCTGATCCGCCAACCTTAAGGAACCGGCCAATCGGTCCGTCAATTTTTCTGGATGATTGTAGGTTACCGAAGAACAACTGGTGAAAAATTGAGCCTTAACTGAATCATATTATGAAAAGTCAATTGTTCCCACGACATGTTATTGGGGCTGATCCGCCACCCTTTAGGAACCGGCCAATCGATCCGTCAATTTTCCTGGATGATTGTAGGTTACCAAAGATCAACTGGTGGAGAATTCAGCCTTGACTAAATCATATTATGAAAAGTCAATTGTTCCCACGACATGTTGGGGCTAATCCGCCACCCTTAAGGAACCGGCCAATCGATCCGTCAATTTTTCTGGATGATTGTAGGTTACCAACGAACAACTGATGAAAAATTGAGCCTTACGACATGTTGGGGCTGATCCGCCACCCTTAAGGAACTGGCCAATCGATTCGTCATTTTTTCTGGATGATTGTAGGTTACCAAAGAACAACTGGTGGAAAATTCAGCCTTGACTAAATCATATTATGAAAAGTCAATTGTTCCCACGACATGTTATTGGGGCTGATCCGCCACCCTTAAGGAACCGGCCAATCGATCCGTCAATTTTTCTGGATGATTGTAGGTTACCAACGAACAACTGATGAGATATTGAGCCTTAACTGAATCATATTATGAAAACTCGATTGTTCCCACGACATGTTATTGGGGCTGATCCGCCACCCTTAAGGAACCGGCCAATCGATCCGTCAATTTTCCTGGATGATTGTAGGTTACCAAAGAACAAGTGGTGAAAAATTCAGCCTTAACTGAATCATATGATGAAAAGTCAATTGTTCCCACGACATGTCGGGGCTGATCCGCTACCCTTAAGGAACCGGCCAATCGATCCGTCAATTTTTTTGGATGATTGTAGGTTACCAAAGAACTACTGGTGAAAAATTGAGCCTTAACTGAATCATATTATGAAAAGTCAATTGTTCCCACGACATGTTGGGGCTGATCCGCCACCCTTAAGGAACCGGCCAATCGCTCCGCCAATTTTTGTGGATGATTGTGTACAGCCAAAGAACAACTGGTACAAAAATCAGCCTCAACTAAATGATAAAAAGATGCATTTTTTACATGTTTGGGGCGTTCCGCCACCCCGTAGGAACCGCGATCAGGGTGAACCCTCTTGGATGGCACCCGATTAGGCTCCGTACAACATTCTCTCGAAAAAAAAGGCCTTAACTAAATCATCACTGAAAAATGTCACTGGCTCTTAGACTTTTAGCCAATGTGATCTTTAAAACTTGAGTGAAAAATGGGGTGGAGTACTGCCTCAAGCGGAATAAAGGACTTTTTCGTATGTTGCACCAATTTTCAAAATGCAGTGTTTGTTTTGCTGCACCCTGTATAAGACCATGTAACGACCAGTTTTATTCTAATGAAATGAAAGCTGGAGGACCATTTAAAATTCTGGAGGAAAGTGGCTTCGAGGTTCATGACCATGAACCCTGCCAACATATTATAACATGATGAGTGTGCTGAGAACTTAACAAACCTGTTTCGGTTCTTAAGTGGGAAGATTTGCCATAACTTTTCAACTTAATTCAATTAATAACGAATGCGCATGGTTTTATGGTTCTTTTGTGGCGTTGCGGAGTCACGTGGTAGATTAAACTACCGCGTCAAAGTTTTTTCGGGGCACACAATTTTGTTGGAATCTTTCAATATTTATTGGTATGTCAAGTGAATCGTCTCACATATTGTCTTTATCTTTATTTTTATTTCCTAATTGTTTTATTTTTGAATGTTGAATATTTGCAATTAATTTGCCACTGCACAGTTGATGGAATGTCAAGTATGTTGTTTGATAAAGAGCAGAAGTTTTTTTCTGATATTGATCATAATCATACCAGTCAATCTGTATGAACACACACAATAAAAGTGTTCAAACTCCACTTTTTTTACAATTTCTCGCTTCATAACCAAAATGTATTGTTTCATTGCTATCGTTGAATATAAAAGTTGTCTATCTCCAAGTTTCTTATTTTAATCAGGAGATGATGATGTTCATCAAGAAAACGAAGTATAATTCTTAGAACACAAATGTTCTATGTTTTGGGGCTGGACTACTTTCTTTCTTAGTCTGCAGATGAATCCCCAATAAATAAAAAAAGTGGTGTAAAATATTGATACTCCAGTCGGCAAAGATTTTTTCCAAGACAAAAATGCAAAAGCGTTTTTCTCATTGGTTTCATAATATGTTTTTTGGCCTACTGTATCCGAATTTGAGGTTTGCTATATACCTCGTCAGGCGTCGGCTTCACAACGAAAATTGCAGAAAACCTCAAAGTTTCGCCACTTTTTCCAGTTTTTTAAGTATAACTCCAAAACTAAGCGTTTTATGATAATATAACTATAAAATACCAAATTGAAGTAGACAAAGTTTCCTACAGATACGTATAATTACCTTAAACTCCATGACGTCGATAGATCGGATGGAATAAAATGGCATGTCTTGACTTTCCGTCAAAAAGTTGAAAACAATATTTAAAATGTTTATACACCTCCAGAATCAATTATTTCATGACTACCTGGTATGTTTTGGTTACAACTAAGTAGTTGGCAAACGTGCGTGAGGTCCATATACACTCATGGTCAGATAAATAACGCGCGCATGTCTAAAATTTGAGGGAACTCTGATTCTGCATCAGTGATCAAGGAAATAATGGTGCATTCGAGAACTTCAATCCATTTGTCAGTTTACGTGTCAAAAACACGTGGCAAACTCGTGGACGATCTCTTGGCTATTAAAGAAACAGATGAAGAAAATTTAGATCGCACTAAGGTAACCGCTATCACGGAAAAAAACGACAACCAAGTCACCTGACAGGGTCCAAACTTCGTAACATCGTAACTCAGGACCCGTATTCCGTGTACTGTGGAATTCCATAGCAACACGTCGCTCTCTGTGTAAAATGATGGGAAAGCGACGTGTTGCTAGAATTCCACAGGTACACGGAATACGGGTCCAGATCACATGTCCACATGTAGTCCTTCCATGCCGCGGGCTCCGAGTGTTGCTACAACAGACCTTTATTTTCAAACAATGTTTTGTTAACTCATTTAATATATGGAGGACTGTAACTAGGAGAGTAATCGAAATGCATAAAAGTGGTCCAGGTTTCAAATCGTAATTCAGCTTCAATTGTTACTCCCAGATGGCGAAGAGTCGTAAGCGATTTCAAGTCAAACAAAAATGTTACCTAGGTAACATAATTGAAACAACGTTACGAATACTCTATCAAAATGCAACAATTTTTATTGGCTAGGTTGCATCAAAACTCTCACTATTTGATGATAATAGGTACCTATGAATAATTTCTTGTTATACATTATTCTGCAATTTATAGAATTTTCATATTTTTTTTGTTTAATTGCATTAATTGATAGAGTAACTGAGTGACGTCATATCCTTCATTGACAACAGTCATCATTGAACAAGCCATGGGCTTGAAACACGATGCTGCGACGATTCAACCTTAATTTTTTCCTTAAACAGAATGCATTGCATGTGGAATGTGAAGTGGAAATTTGGAAAAAATGAATGAAAATGTGATAAAAGTATCTTTACAAATTATTGACAAGCAATAGACGTTACCATCACAATGAATAAATAAAAGCGCTACTAGCAACAGCGCCACCAAATGAACTAAGCAAAAAGAGGGACAGATTTTCAGGGATATTCGTATGTCGATTCGTCTCCTAGTTATAGTCCTCCATACTCATTTAGTAGCCACTTTGATTGGAAAGTATTTCATCATTTCATCCTTTCTAGGATTTCCCGTTTAGACAGGGTATAATTTGTCCTTTTGTCCACAGCTGAAAAGTTCTCTAATTTTGGATGTGGTAGGTTGAAAGAGCTCCAATAGGAGGTGTTATTTTTGATAGCCCGCTATTTCGGTAGATGTCGCTTTTGAAGTTGTCATTTTTTGACATTTGACAAGTAGATAAAATGGAACGATACACGCTTTAAAAAGCATCGAAATTATTAAAATTTTTTATAAAAATGAGGCTGGGGTTACGGTGAATTGCGCTGTCAAGAAATGATTAATTATTTTTTTATGGCCGGAATTGGATGGTATTGATCTCGACAACGTTTACTTTTGACAAGGCGCTACTTGCCAGACAAGCAACGAAACTATTGATCTTTTACGGGAAAAGTTTCCGGACCGTGTTATCTCTCGAGGAGGTGATCACTGAGATCACAATTGGCCACCGAGATCTTGTGATTTAACACCTTGGGACTTCTTCCTTTGGGGCCACGTGAAAGATAAGGTCTACGCCAACGGCCCAGCGTCGATTCAAGACCTCAAAGATGAAATTCGTGATGCTTTCGAGGACATAGGGCAGCCACTTCGCGATTTGGTTATAAAAAATTTCATGAAAAGGATATATTCCTGCGTAGGCGTAGTCGTGGTGATCATTTGGCTGATGTTGTTTTCCATTATTGACGGCATACCTTCATCTTTATAATGAAATAAAACATCCGATCATTTTTCTCAAAAATTGCATTTTTCTTTGAAAATCAAAATAACACCTCTTATTGGAAAACCCTTTAGCTTATTAGTGGTATATAAGTATTTGCAGGTGTCTCAGGATACAAGATAACTTTCGAAGCTTATACGTTTATTATATTCGACCACAACACAAATGCTTATAATAATTATCGTTTCTACTATACAAATCCCATTATAAAAACATGCAACGAATAGACAACTCCATTCTTGACAACATTGAACAACCAAGTAATTCTGATTTCATATCTTGTCTTTGATTTCGCCCAACTTGTCCATGCCCATCTTGGACATCCGCCATCGCATTCTTTCTTGAGAGACGGGCATTTTCAATCGTCGCAAATGCGTTTCCTTTTTCGGCATTCATATAAACTTCTGGTTACCAACTACCATCTGTGTTGCGTTACCAGACGTATTGGAATTGGCATGGGTATTAGCCGTGCGAAATCGCGAACTGCATATTGCGGCCTTGTTATGGCCGGTGGGAAAACGTGAATGGTTAAAAAACGGCAATCGTTTTGATACTTTCTATTGCACATGTTGCTTAGACATAATGATAATAATATTATAGATGAGTACTATGAGAGGTGTGAACAGTTTCTTCTGAGGTGAAATCATTTGAATTACAGTGGCCATAGTTTCAAGACTGAAAAGTGAAAAGCACAAAACACATCCTTTTCTAATGATTTTGTTTACATTTGTTTAAATCTAATTAAGTAATTTTGTTATGATTGTAATATCAATACACATGAATAAATTATTACATCGGAAAGCAATTTCATCCGTTTTTTTTCTTGATGCAACGTAACTCTCTTTTGAGTTGAACAGACTTTTTTATTGGATTTTGATGAGCAAGTATAATACTTTCCCATTTACTTACCTATCTTAAACTGCGCATACATTTTTTTAAACATTTATTGTTCTCCCTTATTTTCAAACCGTATTTTGATGCTGATGTGATATTGTCAACATTATTCATCCACTCACCCATTTTTGGAGAAGATACTACTTTGGCGGCATGGAAGTGATTTTTCAAGACGTCGTCACGACATATGTGCACTGCATGTGCATATTTTTTGGACTATCCGTTTCCATACTAGTCCTCATCAAAATCGGTTAAATTTTACATATTTAGTGAAAAAAAAACATTTTCTCCACGCCATAAGTGGTTGTGACATAACATCATCACTCTTCAAGCAGGACAAGAAGAAAGTTTGGTCGAAAATATCTGTTCGAATAAATCAAAAGCTTTCTTCGGGAATGACACTCAAGCTGAAGATATTATTGTCAAAGCTGGTCTGCGACTTTTCAACATGTAGTGCATTAGATACTCTGGATACACTGCGATTCGACCTGTTCTCCAAAAACCTTGTCCACTATCACTTCCGCTTGGGGGTCGACAGGTCACCCCCACCTGAAAATACCAAAAAAATGTGTCCTCTGAAAAACAAAAATTGACGTGTCCAAGCGATTTTTGATCAATCACCTAACACCTGAGAAAACCTGGGTGGAAAGTTTTTCGTGCCTCACCGTGTATATTCAAAATTTGTCTTACTTTGATAAGCACTAGTATGGTAACGGACAATCCAAAAAATATGCGCTTGGCCTCATTCAATGCAAAATCTATTGCCCTTTCCGATATTCTGCGAGTTTTTTACGAGATATGATTAGTGATTCACGGCTTGACTTGATTTTCAAGCTACTTGACTTGACTTGACTTGAAATCAAGTCAATCTCAAGTCAAGTATCTGTTTTTGGAATTCAAGTCAAGTCAAGTAGTTAGACATCAAGTAGCTTGACGATCAAGCCCAAAATATTCAAGCTACTAGAGTTTGATTTCAAAAAATGTACATTTCATAACAATAATCTGAACTGCCTAAACGTAAAAAGAATAAAAATCTGAGTACAAAAAAAAAGCAAAATATAAAAAAACAAACGGACATACTTTGTTAAATAATAAATAATAAAACAACAAAACGAAATGATGTAATAATACAAAAAAACAAAAATGAATGCAGTAAATTATTATTGTTGTTTTCGCGGCAGGCCGGCAGGTAAGCTTCTTAAGCTACGTTCCTGACAATCCTGACAGTTGACAGTAGTGACATTGGCAGGAATGACGCATATCACCGCATCGATCGGAATCAACATTGCCAAGCTGCATAATTGTCTCAAGTTTTCGGTTTAATGCCCTACCAGCTATACAGCTAGGATTTAAATGTAGCAGAGCTTACAGCTTGTCATTTTTCTACCGGGCGTTGACTTCGACCATGGAAAGCTATCAAATTGAAACTAAGCAGAATCAAACTGATTCCTATATCTTGATACTTGAAAAAATCGAAATTAATATTATCTGGCAGAAATAATAAGATGCTTTGGTCAGTCAGTCATAATGATAATTATTGCTTATTAGAATAATCATAAGAATTATTATTATTATGTACATTTTAGATAAAAAGTGGAAAAATACGTAAGTACCACGAAAACGAATTTGATATGTGATGATACGTTATACTTATTCACTTATTCGAATGTGTACTTAGTTCAAAGATTCTGGAATAAACCTTATAATGTGTGCCTCATTTTTTGCGCAGTTGTTGATGCAAATTTATAAATGAATTGACTTACTAATTATTCTTAATCCTAATAAAAAAATCCTCAAAATAGTTATATTTCGTCTACATAATATTAAATTGTTTTTATTGTGTGAATATGTAAGTATGTACCGTACCTATGTAGGTATAATATGTAATTTGATTCTGAGTTTCAATTTGAAATTAATTTTTCTTAATTTGAATTCATCAAATCTTAATTCGAAGTTGAAGAGGTCGGTATAGATGTTTCCACAAGTGCCTGCTTGCTGTAAGCTCAGTGAATCTCCTGTGTACATTTCACGTTATCAAGTATCAAGTAGCTTGATTTCAAGTCAAGTCAAGTCAAGTAGTTCTGACTATAAATCAAGTCAAGTCAAGTAAAAATTTTTGAAATGCTTGAGTTTTCAAGTCAAGTCAAGTATCTAAGAAAATAGTCAAGCTACTTGGCTTGATGAATCCCTAGATATGATCGTAAAATCACAAAGATTCCTTTTCAGGAATTGGCAGCTGCTCGTAGAAAAGAAAACGAAACATAGTTGGAGTTGGCTCATTTATAGATTTTTTTTAACATCAACTCAAGAACACCTTATCTTACGCACATCAGGACAAATCTGAAGTCTACCTTTTTGACATATATTCATATTTACAGGGGCAGTTTCAATTGTATTTCCTGAAGAATTCCTGATGAAGTTTCCTTAACTTTTCTATTTCAAGAGATATAGAAAAATGATCTATATAAAGGTGGTAGGAACTGTTCCAAATCTGTTTCCATATATTTTTTTAGTAGTACGATGGAAAAAATTTGGAAAATATGTCGATTTTCTGTTTTCACAATACCGTCACGCCCCCTGGCGGCGATCCTAAAAACTTGAAATATATTTTCAGCATTAAGTCTTGGGCACATTACTCAACAGATTTTTTTTCCTGGGTCTCTATGATGAAAATTTTACGAGAACTGGCACCCTGTGGCTGAAAATGAATCATCCTGTAACAGAGTGATCATCAGTTAAGGATAGCGAGCGGTCATATCTAGAAAACTATTCATCGCAGAGGCTTGCGGCAAAAAAAAATTAATACTAAAACGGTCAAGAGAAAAACCTGGAACGTATTTTTCCTACAGCCGTGCGGAAAATTCAATTTTCCGCACCGATATCCGTGTGGAAAATCAGATTTCCCGCACCAGTGCGGAAATTTTTTTCCGCACGACATTTCTGTGCGGAAAAATTTTTCCGCACGGATATGTCAAAATTAACAATATCATAAGCAAACAGCAACCAGGTTTCCACTGTTTCCAGGTAACTATGGTCGCTTAGTTACACATTTCGACATGCATTATTATTTATTTGTCATTAGTTGCATCAGAAACTTTTAAATTACGAATTATATCCTTATTTCCGCACGTCTGTAGAAAAACTATTGTACCCAACACCTAACACTTGCGGAAAATGTTTTTCCGCCCTCGGCTGCTTCACCGAACTCCGCTACGCGTCGGTCGGTTAACGGCAGACTCGTGCAGAAAAACTAATTTTCCGCACTTGTTAGGTAAATAGCTATTTTCTACGACTGTACGGTATCACCATTGTGCAATCGATTAGGAAACGTAGCTAATTGTACAACTGTACGGAAATGAAACCATTCCCTAACTGTTGCCATGGAAACGAGTGCAATCTGAATGGATATGAAATGATCTGGCGCCTCCACCAAAAGCAAAAAGTAAAAATCGATATTAATTACACAATAGTGATAATAATTAAGAGTCGTAGAAGAAGTATAGTGTACAACTCGCATGGAATGACCATTTTTTACTCGTAGGAAATGGGTATCATTCCATGCATGTTGCACAATATACTATTCAAGTTTCTGAAATGTTCGCTAGGTGGCGTAACAACCAACACAAAGTAGAAAAATAGGATTTTTATAGAATTTTACCTAATAAAAATATATCGATGATATTGTTTTCATATTTACTGACTATTTATCTACACTTATTGTGTAAAACGTTTTTTCTATCTATCAAAATAAAGCGATGGGGGAAGTTCAATTGTTTTTTTGAACAAACGGAAATTTTTCCCGTTTCGCTTGCCCGATTTTAACGAACTTGAGCTCATATTAAAGAGCATAATCTGCACTACAAAATGCTTATTTGCTTTTGAGTTTGTTACCTCCGCCGTCGAGTCTTTTCCAAAAAAATCAAATGAAATGGTATATTTATTTTTATATATTTTGAAAGGGGATACATTTGTCAATGTTCCTCTGTTTTCACTTCTTAATCAGGCATGGACTTTTAATTTCAATAATACCTTACATAATAGAGATATTTTTATAATATGAATTCTATGTATAGCCTATGCTAAATAAAGATATTACTCATAGACATATCTAAGGTAATTCATTGAAAACAACATTGGTAATGGTTGTAATATTTTCCATAACGCCTCTTCGAACTAATTTGAGCGGAAAACCAATTCAGCATATGCTGACCACTAACCGGTCTATTAGCATTAGCATGTATGCATTGAATGATTTTTCACAATCTCAAAATGATTGATTGCAGGTCACAATGAAAAAGTTAACAATCTTCTGGAGCATGAAACAAAAAAGAACAGTGGAACTCCATTTGTGTACTCCATTACGTACGTGAAAATTCGATGTATATATTCTTGAAACGTGTATTCATATTTTAAGTTATATTTCCTATCTATTTCTAAATGAATAATAGTTTTTTTTCAATCAATAACCAGAAGTAACAAAAACTAATCAAATGCACAAACTCGTTTAATGCGCAAATCAATTCGCCAAAAAATGTAAACCCGCTTGACCACAATATAACTGATTACTTCTCAGAGAATCTTCATTGATTTGATCGTTCAATTATGCAATAAAGATTAATAAATTCAGGTTTTTCCACCTCCCGACACGACGATACATGATATCAAAAATATCAACATTCAATTCAATAGTCAAGGTCCAACTCGGCTTGTACATCCTCATTGAGCTGGTTGTAAACAATTGAAAATATTCGATTTTAGGTGAATATTCAATGCAGTCAAATATTGTAAATTTCGTTTGATGTTGATGAACGTTATCAGTGAAGTTCTAGGTCGTGAAAGTCAAGATTCTAGTGCTGGTGGTGCGGGACAAGTGGAGATTTTTTCATACTTGTAGTAAGCTTTGATAGATGTTTATTTTTTTGTAATGATTCCATTCTAAGTAACAGTTTGAATCAGATACTTGACATAAATACACTTTGAGATTTTCTAAAAAATTTTAATGTTAATAGCATATAGACCATTCAAAATCAAATGAATCATTGTGTTTTAAAGCCTATATAGCCATATTGTTCTTCACTTCCGGTCATTTTTACATCCTTTTATATTTATCTATATGAAATCGTGACAAACGACACAGTAGTGATAACTGTTCTGTTGATGATGTTTTGGGCAGTCACTTGTTTTGCATTGGAAATCAATAGCAAGACCATTATTTATGCGTTATTCCAAATCAATATTAGACAACAGATGCGAACAAAAACTGTTTCTAATCTAGAAGTCAACTGATAAGTCATAAACGACCAGGCTGCAATATTTCATATATCACAAGTATCCTTGAAACTTATAAAAGTTTTCCATATTATGGAATTTTTTTCACCGTAGTTTTTGATAAGACCTCGTAACATCATAAATCTTGGCTACTTATCTTGATACTACAAGACAATTTTAAAAATAATGATAAACCGCTTCACATTTTTTTCTGAATAATTTAATAACTACAGCTCGTACGAAGCAGATCTATTTTTTTTTTAAAGAATCCAGAGACTTGAAAATATAAAAACATTTAACAATAATTATTATCATTTTATCAAATTTTACTATTTGATTTTATATTTGAAGATCACCTGATCTTTACTCTTGGAGCTTCTCTTCTGGCTTAGCTTGCAGTGAAGCTAGTGACGCCCTGGTTATTTGATTGATTACAATAAATTTATCATAAGCGGTTATTATATTATACAGTTGACCAAATTGCAGAAAACGTCATAGAAAATTGTACAAACAATCAAACGTGAGCATACAAGTTTCAGTTTCCCGCCAGACTCCGGCCAACACAACCTAGAAGGCGGTGTTGCTTCGACTTGTACTTCAATAGGGAGAAAGACTGTCGCGCCAGTGGTTTATTTTTGATCATTTCAATGCAGTATTCTTGAAAATTATATTGGTATGTTTAATCATTTATTTTTGATGAAGTCGTTCGACCCATTTGGGGATATTTCCTTGAAGAATTATAATCACAAAGATAGGTAGAAGAATATTGTTGATAACAAAAGTAAAACCAACAATGAATGTGAAACTACATACATATCAAAATAATGAAGTTAGCACAGATTTCACCGATAAAATATAACAACAAAAAACCTTAATATTTTTTGAATCTTCATCACATCTGTAATAATGTAATATTTTCCAGTTATAGGAACACTTGTCCAGCTTCAACTAATCTATTTCCAGTCAACTTTTTATGTATATTCACTTATTTATGTTTTTTAACTGCCCGTTCACAATAATTAATTTAACGACCACCAAGACGCATCTGTTCACCCTCACCAAAACTGCAAGAGTAGTGTAGGATCATCAAGAATAATCGATAAGCATCGACTGCGTACGCGCGTCGAAACAGTCGCCACGTTGGAGGGCAAATATTGACAACAAATTTTATGATGTTTCGTCACAATTATTTCTATTTAAGGTCCTAAACACTGAGGAAGAAACTGGACTCGCTTTATGAACGTTAAGATTGAAGTTTCATCATTATTTAGATTGTTTAGGTAAAAAAAATGCAAATTCTGTTCTGTTTACATTCAGAAGGACCTCAGGATTGGTTAGCTTTTTTTATCTCATCAATCTTTAATCTATTAAGTCTTGGGAGGTGATTAGTGATTAGTTATTTAAATTTGCGTCATCCCACATTCCCCATTAACTAAATAAAAATATTCAAAAATTGACTGCGGCCAATCATCTAAAAACTTGAAATTAATAAGGTTTCATTAGTAGGCTCTCAAGAGTCCTCTCAGAGCGGTCATTGTGAACTCATCAATTAAAAATCTTGATTCATACGTGATGGGAACTTTAATCAAAAAATGACGGGCACGTTAATTTTCAAAATTTAAGTTGGTTACTATAAAAAAAAATCAAGATAATGTAACGTAATATTATTTATAGAATTACATGAGGGTCATCGCTGTATAGCTTTGTTTTGACTATACGCAACCGATAAGAGCTGAAGCCACTGACTTCAAATTTTAAAAATGGATTTTCCCTTTTATAACAAATATTTTGAAAATGTTTCCGAGAAGTTGTAGATATCTTTAATTTTTATTGTTCAATTCGTTAAAATTAGATATTATAAGACAAATTTTTTATCATTTATAGATTGTTCTCATACTTGAACCCAGTAAACACTTGTTTCTTCTTGTCACATTTGAAAGTTAAACAAATCATTACACAAAAATCCGGTATTTCCATTTCAATCACCAAAAATAGCGAAAAAACATTCAATCAAAAACGCGCGTTTCCTTTTACAGAGCCCATCACGTATTCAGTTCATCCAAACCTGCAGGACTAACTAACTCAACTCCAACAGAAGTTGGCGGAGTTATTCAATTAGACTCCCGATAAGGATGAAAGTTAGTTTTTTCGTCGCATTGCTGCTGGTGCTCGTTGTGTACGATGCGAAAGCCAAGGTGTTCACCAAATGCGGTCTGACCAAGGAGCTCCTGAATAATACATTCGATCGCAGTATGGTGGGCAATTGTGAGTTGTTTATACGTTTTTTAGTAGATCTCATGAAGTTCTAATGAAGCGCGTATAGTTTGATAATGAGCTGGAAGGGTTTTTGTTACGAATGGTGTAATAAAAGCTTGTCCGTAGTGGAAATTGTCATTTTCCATATGTTTCTAACATCCAATCATTGCTGGTAGAATGGGAATCGGTTGGTTCAAACTGGTTACTGGTTTAGTGTAGAATATTGCGTATGAAACGTTTTTACGTGAGCATTATGAATGAAAAATATCCATTTCATGAACACTTTTATTCAATAATTTTTGATTATTTTTCCTTACGTATAGATCTAGTTGCAGGAAAATTTATCGGACAAAAAAAAAATTTACAAAATCTCGATAATTTTTTGGTGGCCACCTTGAACCCTACCGTGTTTACTTCGATTATGAATATGATCAAGGTTGACGTGTTGTCATTCTCTCTTAGCTAAAGCTTAGCAAGCTTATTTGATAAGAAAAATCTAAATTGTTGAACAATGGGAAGAAAGAACTATTAAAAAATATAGAAAACACAAAAACATGTATAGTATCTAGAATCTAGAATGAAGACAAATTCTTTAAAATGTGTCCATTTCCTAGTTGATTATATTATTTAAAGAATTAGTGAAATTATTGTTTTAGTTTTTTTTTTAACTATAACTTTTTACTCTTTTCATTAAATTCAGTGTGGCTTTGATATCTTCATCAGTTCGTGAGCCGTTTTATAGAACCATTAACCATTGGGGAGTTTGGACTTGTTCAAGGGAATTTTCCATTGTTTTTCCAAATATTCTCATAGAAAATTGTCTGCTCTTTTCAATAAAACTAGTTCGGCTTTAATATCTCTTCTAGTTTAGAAGCTATAAGCTGTTTCATACACCTATGTTGGTGAGGCCGTCATGCTTTCCATCTTACTCAGTGAGCAGTTTAGACTTGGTCACGTGATTTTTTCACGTTATCTTATCGAAAATGTCATGCTTTTTACTTTTTCCAATAAAACCCGTGCGGTTTCGATATCTCTTTCAGTATAGAACCGGTATGCCTTTTTATATAGAGCTACCTACACGTGTGTAAATAAGGTTGTCATACTTGCCATCACATTCAATGATCAGTTTACACTTGGTTAAGTAATATTTGCATCATTTCCCACATCATCTTATGGATAGTTTCATATTAGTGCGGATTTGACATCTTCTCTAGATCAGAAGCTCCAAGGCTTTTTATATAGAGCTACCTGTTCCTATGTAGGTGAGGTTGTCATGCTTGCCATCTTATTCAGTAACCAGATCAGACATGCTTTTCCATTATTTCTCCACGTTATCCTATGGAAAATTTCATCCTTTTTTCAATAAAACCAGTGCGGCTTTGATATCTATTCTAGTTTAGAAGCGGTAAGCCGTTTTATAGAGCCACCTGATCCTTTGTAGGTAAGGTTGTCATGCTTGCTATCTCATTCAGTGACCAGCTCAGACTTGGTCAAGTGATTTTTCCATAATTTTTCCAAGTTATCTTGTGGAAAATATATTGCTCCTTCTAATAAAAGTAGTGCGGCTTTGATATCTCTTTAAGTTTAGAAGCGGTGAGCCGTTTTATAGAGCTACCTCACGCTCACGTGTGTAAATAAGGTTTTCATACTTGCCATCACATTCAATGACCAGTTTACACTTGGTCAAATAATATTTCCATCAATATCTCACGTTATCTTATGGCAAATTTGATGCTCTTCCAAATAAAATTTGTGCGGATTATATATCTCTTCTAGTTTAGAAGCTTAAAGATGTTTTATAGAGCTACCTATTCCTATGTAGGTGAAGTTGTCATGCTTTTCATCTCATGAATTGGTCGTTAATAGAGCAGAGTATACCTTCCACTACTCGCAATAATGGCTATTATTCCCTGTGGATGTTACTCCCGAAAAACTAGGGAATAATAATATACATATTACTGACTAGTGGTATAATCTAACAGGGTGTTTCATTAATATTGCGAAAAAATTCAGGGTGAGTTTCCCCACTTAAAAATAATAAGGAAACTTCATATAAAAATGTGTCCGGAAATGCTTCGTTACAGAGCTACAGGGTGTTGAAGTTTCATTGTTATTTTTGTTTTTTTTAAATAATATTTGAACCAATGTCTATATTTTCATAAAAATCGGTATTTGAGGGTTTATTTTTATGCGGAACTCAAATTTTATCTCAGTTTGGCTCTAACTTGTAGAGGGCGCCACCTACACTCATTTGTCCTGACATGTACAGCCATAACTTCTTTGGACGTAACCGTATGACATATTTGAGTGAAAAACATATTTCTCCTTTATTTTTACGCAAAAAAGGCATACCTGTTAGAAGTCGCTACGTGGAACCATTTTCGAGATAATTGTATTTGAAATAATTAATACATGGGATTTTGAAATTATGGCGAAGGTGACTTACTAGAAGTTATAACATATTACGCATTAATGCTTCATATTTTCAGTGAAAAAGATAAAAGTCGACTTGTGAGTGATGTTATCAACAACTTTCATGCAAATATTATTTAAACAAAAACAAATAAAAAAACTGAAAAAAAATAAATTAAATAATAACTTTAACACCCTGTAGCTCTGTAACGAAGCATTTCTGGACACATCTTTATATGAAGTTTTCTTTTTATTTTTAAGTGAGGAAACTTATCCTGTATTTTTGGCACTATCAATGAAACACAATGCTCGGCCATGATTTCATTATCATGTGTATTCATTATTTCAAATCTGAATATCTCGAAAATGGTGGCACGTAGCGACTTCTATCAAGTATGCCCTTTTTGCATAAAAATAAAGGAGAAATATGTTTTTCACTCAAATATGTCATACGGTTACGTCCAAAAAAGTTATGGCTGTACATGTCAGGACAAATGAGTGTAGATGGCGCCCTCTACAAGTTAGAGCCAAACTGAGATAAAATTCGTATTCCGCATAAAAAGAAACCCTTAAATACCGATTTTTATGGAAATATAGACATTGGTTCAAATATTATTTAGAAAAAACAAAAATGAATATAAAACTTCAACACCCTGTAGCTCTGTAACGAAGCATTTCCGGACACACCTTTATATGAAGTTTTCTTATTATTTTTTAGTGGGGAAACTCAACCTGAATGTTTGCGCAATATTTATGAAACACCCTGTATATTATATGATTTGGGAATAGTGAATAAAAGTAGTGAAAAATCAATATTTGGTAGGATGAAAAATATTTGATAAAGTGCTTAAAAACCAGTAAAACAAAAATGATTATGATACCTACGAGCCATCAAAGTCTAAGAAAACGCTAAATTAGATTGAAACATAACTCAAACACTGAACAAGATACCAATACAAGTTGATAGATTAAAAAATAAGAGAAAAGAATGTTTCAAATGAAACTAAAACAAAACCATAAATGCAACTAACAAAATAAAATTCTCAAAAAAAAATAATTCCAGAATTCTCCGGTCGACCGTGTTTACGTCGAATGGTTATCATCAAATTATTTTTGATTTTGTATAATCCCCGTCTCTAAAAGACAGAACATGGTAAAAACAATGAAAAAAACTTTGTTTGTTCAATAACAAAAAACAAACACAAATTATAACACATAAAGTATCAAAAAAATAGATTGTTGAAAACTAAAAAAAAAATTAAATGTCTTCATGCTAGTCAACTTGTCATTTTTGGGAGCCAATTCGTTTTTTAAATCCGCCACGGATTTGAATTCTACAATAACTTACTAATTATTGTTCAGAGTCGTATGAGAACATCACTTGATTCATATGTTTGTCAGATTTAATTGAATTCCGTTGCCAGAATTTATTTAATTAGATTTTAAATTTGCCCCATGGAAATTATCATTGATTTTCCCATAACCCAAGCCCAAGGCATCCAGACTAACTGGCATCACCATCCCGACTTTTCTTCCTTGGATTGCAGCCAGCAAATCTCCAATAGTTACATTAGAACAGTTCTTAAAGTCATTACGCTGTGTATGCGGCGTAAATTTTCTAAAATAAGACTTTAAGTATAATGGAGTTATTGTTCGACAACTGTTCGGTATTCTTAGATGTTAGCAGCTTTTATTGAGTTACGCTATTCGAACTTGTTAAATCATTATTTATGGATTGGTTTGTTATGGTTGTTCTATTTTAGGGGTCTGTATGGTTGAAAGTGAGAGCGCCAAGAATACGTCCAAGATGACGAAGAAAGCTGATGGAAGTAAGGCGGTGGGGCTATTTCAGGTGAGAAAAAAATTGGAATGTATTTAACCAGACGTTTCATTGCTATTATATGTTTTGCTTAAATCGCATTAAATTGCCTGGATCGTTCAATTTTGAGTATGAATCTGCTGCAGCAGCAAATCTTGTCACGTTCGATAAACCCTAACCTGACAATAATAAAGAGCCAAAATCAACTTCTGCTTGAAGATTTGGAGGACACCCCATCCTAGCCAAGCATGATTGAACTGCTAGGGAAGACACACAAGTCTATTTAAAAAAAATACACCAGAAAAGATGTTTTTCGTTTGTTGTCGAGATTCTTGGACGAGAACAAGTTCCCTTTTTTAGAGGATATCTCTTCAATTCGATAACCCAGGTAGAACTTTATTATTGATAGAAAGCTCGATGCTAATTTATTAAATGAAGAAATCAAAGAGTGGGTGATATGTGATGATTTGTCAAGCACTGGTGTTACCCACGCAGTCATCCATCATTCAAGATAATTCGAATTCCAAGGTGATGGTCTTGAGTTGCATTGACCGAGCTCTTGTTGTCTATTTTTATTGAAAGCCAAAAAATATCTGATCATTACAAAAAACATTTTTTTTCCAGATAAGAGACAAAGGCTGGTGTACTTGGGAAAAGGCTGGTGGAAAATGTAACATTCAATGCGAAAGTAAGAGATTAAAACTTTTCAATGTACACAGTGAAATTATCTCAGTTTTAAAATGTTTACAAGAAGTAAGGGCCCAAGGGCTTCACCCATTATACTTTACCTTTATCCAAAAGTTTCTGGTTTCATTACCTGAAACAAAAAATATTTTATTGGAAATGTTTTGAATGTTCGTGTGATTAATTATATTGTGGTTTTCAATTTTCCGTAGAGCTTTTGGACGATGACATTCGTGACGATTCAATTTGTGCCAAGAAAATTCAAGCTGAAGCTGGTTTTAGAGCCTGGGAGGGCTGGATGCGCAGCTGTTACCGCAGACAACTGCCCTTTCCACCTTGCTAGAGTTTGCATGCCTTCGGTTTTTTAGCAAACTAGATATATTAGATTTTTATATTACCAGTTTTCATGGTAGTTGTAATACATTATTTTAAACAGTAATATGCCTTTTGTTCGTTTTTGGGAAAATATTTTATTGTCACTTTAAATTTAATAATGCTAGTGAGGTTTCATCCAGGGTTTCATGGTTATAATACGTTTGGTGAATTTTTTTCAAATTATTGTATATTAATAATTGTAAATGATAGAGCTACCAACAAGTTCGGGTGACTGAATTGAATTTTATGTTAAGTATATACACTGCTATACACCTGATTTATTCTGCTTTAACTTCTACTCCAGCCGCACTTGCCGTTTTCGAGATATAATATGCAACTTCAGCTCAGTAGTGATGTCACACGTAGCAACAAGTTAGAAGCAGGATCGTTCAAACAAGTTTCTTCTTGGGCTGCTATGTCACTGCCTTATCCTGCTTTATCGGACTTTTAAACCAAAGTGCTAGAAAGTTTTTTGCGACATGGAAATTCTTACCCAAAATCAAATTTCGATATTTTCGAAACAAAAATATATTCAAGTTGTGGTCTTCGGGAGACCCTTCGAGAATAATAGGTACCTACATGGTTGGATCTATGTACAGGGTGATCAGTTAAGGATAGCGAGCGGCCATATCTCGGAAACTATTCATCGTAGAGGCTTGCGGCAAAAAAATTTATGACTAATACGGCCAAGAGAAAAACCTTGAAAATATTTTCAAGTTTTTGAAATGGTCGCTAGGGGGCGTAACAACCAACACCAAGTAGAAAAATAGGATTTTTTTGGAATTTTGCCCGATGCAAATATATCGATAAACTTATTTTCAGATTAACTGATGATTTACCTACACTTTTTGTCTAAGTTCAATTGTTTTCTTGAACAAACGGAGATTTCTCCCGTTTCGCTCTTGACCGATTTTAACGAACTTGGGCTCATATGAAATAGAATAACCTGCGCTATAGAATGCTTATTCGCTTTTTAATTTGTGAGATTCGTCGTCGCCGCTAGATGGCGTTAACTGAAATGGTAGCATATTTTTGAGTTTTTTCCAAAAAAATCAAATGTGATGGTATATTCATTTTTAATTATTTTAAAAGGGGATACATTTACCTATTAAAAAATTGAAAAAAGAACAAAAAATTTAATGTTTTTTTTTTCGTTTTTTTTTTACTTTCGGAGTTCGAAAACGATAGAGGTTGCTGGTACGGGGTTTGAAGCATAAGGCAGGGACATAGCAGCCCGAGCGGAAACTTGTTTGAACAATCCTGCGTCTAACATGTTGCTACGTGTGACGTCACCACTGTGCTGACATTGCATATATCTCGAAAACGGCAAGTGCTGCTGCTGTAGGACTTAAAGCAGGTATATAGCAGCTCAAGCAGGAACAAGTAAAATCGTTCCTGCCTGGGATGTGTGGCCAAGAGTGAAGTCAGCAACCGAAATGAAAATCGATGTTACTCGAAAATGGTAGGTGTTGCGGGGACGGGGTTCGAAGCAGGTATACAGGGTGTCCCATAACTTATTCGCCATAGAGCAGCAGGTGATGATATAAATAAAAAATGAGAAGATTTTTTTAATAAATGTGGTGGCAAATGCTAGTCGTTAAAAAGATGCAAGGTGTTGAGAGTAAAACTTTATTTTCGAAAAATTACAATAATTTTTAAACGAATAAAGATAACAGATTCAAAATTGGCATACTAGCGTTTTCGAAGGTGACAAATCCGAATTCGGTATTGGTTGGAACATTATTCCTAGAAGGCGCTTTCTACATACTTGAGGAAGAATTGATGTTTTTATAATTTTTTAATCTGTAAAGGTGAGAAAGTTTTGTCTTCATACTTGGAAAGAGTCAATCCTTCTACGTAGAAAACGTCATTCTGATGAATATCGATATCCAAAGTCGTTTGCAAGATATTCGACTTTGAAAGTAGATATACCGGAAAAAATAAATATCCGGTTATCAATGCGAGAACTCAACTATTTTCAAACTATCTAGAAACATTTTTATATCAACTTCAATAGATCATAAAAGTGTCCTTCTCAAACATATTTATACGTTTAAAAATGATTGAAATTTTCCGAAAATAAAGTTTCACTTTCAACACCCTGAATCTTTTCCTAGCATTTGCCTGCTTCCAGTGGGTTGCTCACTTACCTTTCCAGAAAAATCGGCGGATCGATTGGCCAGTTCCTTAAGGGTGGGGGACCAACCCCAAAATGTCCCGGAAATATTGAACTTTTCATAATATGGTTCTGTCAAGGATGAATTTTTCGTGATGATCGTGCGCTATCAAAGAACAGCTGGTCACAATTTCAGCCTTAACTAAATCATAAAAAGTTCATCGGTCGCACGACATGTTGAGGATTGATCCGCCACCCTTAAGGAACCGGCCAATCGATCCGCCACCCTCAAGGAACCGGCCAATCGATCCGCCAATTTTTTTGGATAATTGTGGACTCCCAAAGAACAATTGGTAAAAAATTAAGCCTTAACTAAATGATAAAAAGATGCAGATTTTTTTCCATGTTGGGGGCGTTCCGCCAACCCCTTGGAACCGCGATCAGGGCGAACCTTCTCGGATGACACTCGATTAGGGTTCGTATAACATTCTCTCAAAAAATAGGCCTTAACTAAATCATTACTGAAAAATGTCACTGGCTTATTAATTCACATTTTATCAACAGTCGAGTGAATAGTAGGTAGTTCAATACGCGTTATCGCACGTTAATTGAACGGTCGTGTGCTCGTGTGTCCCTGGCCTAACTGAGCAGACCAGAATATTCGACGAAGAGTTTTCTTGATAATTACTCTCATATTGGACCCCTTCTAAACAAAGACTAACTTTCCAAAGTTTAATCTCCAATATCTGTTCTAGAGGCTGATAAGAACATCTAGTTAGGCAGACTATCGTCTTGAAGCTGTTTGGAAACTCGGCGGTGATTTTTTTATGTTGATTATGTAGCCGACGGGCTAATTTGGAGCTCAGTCTTTGAGGTTCAAGTATAAGCAGTTTTTACAGAAAATCGTTGATCGATACCACAACTTTCTTTTGGTTTTTTGTTTTAAAATACTAGATGTGGCTAGAGGCTCCTATTACATGGAAAGTGGTCGTTATCGTTTCAGATTTGAACCGCAATGATTTCTGTAGAAAAAATGCTGAAACAGCGGACCCTTATATTTAGTAGTCCACCCTCCTCTCTTGGGAGATAAAAAACATAAAGAATAGCTTTTTTGAATTATTATTTATTCAGCTTTCTCAATAGTAGGAAAAAGAATGGCATATAGGTGCTATCAGTTGACTCCGAATAATACGTTTTGAAAAACAATTCGCTGTTTCAAAGAATTCCCTGCTTGCTGCTTGTCTCGACATCGACATGCATGTAAAATGCTCTGTCTCGGCCGCCTTTTGATCGAAACTCCTGAATAAATCATGTTCTTTTTTCTGTGCCAAATTTACCAGACGTATTGTGTATAAAAGTTTAAATTGCTGTCCGATGAGACTTGACAAAATGGGCGGTGTTTTTACGATTAGCATTTTATGAAACAGTACGAAAATCACATTGAATTTTATGATTTTTCATATGGAGCTTGTGTGACGTTTTGTTTGATTTATGTGACAGTTTTATGTTTGTATTTTCGCTTTCAGAGTGCTGAGTGATTGCTTTGTACATTGTACATTGGTTTGAAGCGGTTAAAAGAGTTACAAAGCTTTGTCTGCTATTACGTTATTGTACTTACTATGGAAAATTTGGCGGATAGGTTATAAAAAAGTGCAGAAGAAACTATTGACACACTTTTAAAACTGGTAGTTTCTTTCCATTATTGATGTTTAAATTTGATTCTTCATTCTTATTAATTACTGTCAGAATTTGAAAATAGCACATCTTTGCATTTGAAAAACTATTCAACATTACATAGAATCCTCAAAATCATCATGTTTTTTGAAAAAATAACGATTTCCTAATTAAATCCAAAACTTGTTTCTTTCCTGAGAAAATTAGGATTTATTACTGAAAATTTTCAATACTTTAAAACAAATATAAATTTGAAAACAGTACTCAAGTTCGACCATTAATTTTGTCTATGAAGACCTTTTTTTTCTTTATATCCTTCACCATCATATTTTTATGATCCTCAATAATCCTGGAGAAAATATTTTTATGCCTTTTTAACTCTCCACTTCAAATGAAGAAAAAAACGCTCTACATCGGAAAATGTTCCTTCAATTTAATACCCGTGTGAATAAAACTCTTTTTCAGCACATTTCAAATCCTTCGCCTTTCAGACATTTCTACAAAAAAGTCCCTATCGCTTGGAAGCGTCTCTGGAAAAAATTTCATACTTCAACCTTTTTCAGAACTACGTGCCTTTACCTTTACCAATAAACCAATAGTCTCCGGCCTTAACATAAATAAAATATTTATATCAATTAACAGTTCAAAAATTGAACGACTAGCATTATTTAAAGTCCATACCTCCAAATAAAGCAGAGATAGAAGGTTTCAACCATTTTTATCCATAACCTGAAATATGCTAAGCGATTTTAGTTCGATTTCTACAGAAAACTGAGTGTTGAAAATGGGTTTGATTTGGATTTGTTTCTTTATGTTTTACTAGCTGGCCAAACATGGCGACATCGCAACATCTGGTCGCAAAACCGTGACTTGGGGCCTGCGACGCTATTGTTTACAAAAAACCATTTTGAGAAATTAGTGCGTTAGTTTAGTAGTGAGTTTATTTCTCAATTTTTCAGGAGAAAACATAGCCTTGTGAACTATTTTCTATTCAAAATTGCGCTATTTAGTGACAAATTGATAAAAGAATGACTAGAGTATGTGGCCAGAAAGCAAGACCAGACGGACATTTTGTCATTTCATCGGTAAGTTCCATCATTGTGTTTGGAAGGTATATAGGCGTTATGTATCTTGTTATTCTAAGTTTATTGTAATGTTTTTCCGCTTTAGAAAACACTGTTCAGTTTGAATGTATTTATTTTTAATCACTATATACAGCACTCACTATTTACAAACAATTTATATTGCAATCCGGCGTATTTATGTTTTAACGATTTATATTTCGCAGCTCATCAATCACTGAACTGAACTAACTCAAATGACGGATCTCATTATATACCCTCGTCAGGATTAAAAGAACATTCCAGATTCCAGAGATTTGTAGAAAAGCGAGGAATATTCGACGCCATCTAGCCTCGCTAGAATGTACCAGAAGCCAATCGATTCGGCGCCTTCACCATGAACTGAACAATGTTTCGTCACACTATGCTTATAACGATGAAAAAAAGCTAGATTGAATATTATAGAGATGGAAGTGAACTTTGAGTTATCATTATAGAATATTAGGAAGGAGAAATCTGGTGAAGTGAATACGTATAGCCTCTTTTCTTATGCTAACAATGACCTCATTGACTCACAGAACAACGTTTGTTCATGATTCTAGTCGTTCAAACAAAATGTTCGAGAGTTTGACAACAATTTGCCTAGCCGAAAATGTCTTTATCCTGCAATGCGGGTGTATTATTTGCTTAAATACTGAAGGACACAGACACAGTTATAAAAATCGAGAATCGATAAATTAAGTTCATGGAACGTAGGCAAAAAATCAGGTCATCGGTAAACTTAAAAGACAAATGACTCTGGGACAGGAAACAGATAAATTCCGAACTAATGCACTCGCTATTGTAGGTGGATAAACTGAATTGTGACGAACTTCTCTTATCTCTGATCTCTTTTCTAAATCGATTCAACAAGTTACTCTTTCACATCGCCCCGTAAACTCAAAACTGATGTTATCAGAAGATTGGATCCGATATCTCATACACCTCATTCACTTTTGCTTCTTTATTTATTTCTTAATAGGCAGTAAAGATACCATTCAAAAAACGAATAATGAGGGGCCACCGAATGGGTGCTCTGACGCCGGGAGATTGTTTTTTTTTTAATTTGCATATTTTAAGGCTTTGTTCCTTTTGGACGGTGTGATAAATATTTCTAATGTTACGTGGTTGGAGGGTTCTTCCTTTTTACTTCGAGTTTTATAGGCTATTAGGGGTAATGTTGCCTGTAAAGGTCAATTTTGGTATTGTTATGGTCAAAGGGATGTGAGATCAAATGAACGTTTTTATTTATCATTGCAATGAGCAATTTGATTTTTTTTTTTAGAAAGTAACTGATGAAATGATGTAAAACTGATCTTTAAGCAGCATTAACCTAATAAGGCTTCTGAAAAGTGAACACAATTAGGATCAAGAGTTGAAGGTTGAAGGCTGAAAACTTCTTAGATGGAAAAAAAAGACAATACCAGCTGATCATCTATCGATAAAAAAATTAGATATAGGAAAAAATCTTTTTTTCCAGAAGAACTAGTTATTTTAAAACTGTATAGATTCATTTGAACTTTTTAAAAAGCACAAAACGAACTTTCAAAATATGTATGCAATAATAAAAACAGTATAATCAAATAAAACTATCATAAGAGTACATAATATCAAGAAAATCACTCAAAAGTGAAAAAAAAACTAAGAACTAAATAAATAAGTCATAAAAGATCCCTAGAAAGTAGATAAATTTTGCAATAAATTGGGAGAACAATCTGAAAGAAGAATAGCTGTCCAAACCAGCTAAAAATAACTACACAAATTAAAATCAAATAAAATTGACCAGAATCATATAATTAAAATATTAGAAAAAAAATCTGAGCAATTGCAGTGGAACTTCAAAAATATCGATCAAGTACCTACTTCAAAATTACATAAATAAAAAAAAAATTAAATTTTCAAATTTTGAAGTAAAATTGATGTTTTTAAACAAGGTGAAGTATAACATAATTTTATTTTTATCATCACAAACATTAGCAATAAATTCCAGCCCTGACGAAGTCTCAACTAAAAACCAAATTAAGAAAACATTTGTTTTTTATTAATATCCAACTTTATTACCAGTTGATTTCTCAAGAAGGATTATGTTAAAATTCTTCTACCAAATATGATATGCTGAGAATATAATCTCCTATTCCAAAATCACTTTCCCAATAACCCCTGTACCCAATTTGAGGCACCAAAACGCATTCACAATAACATATTTGAATTAGGAGTGCCCAGAATACGGTCAACCCACGCATCTTTTGAACCCACACAAGGGTGCCCCAGCCTTATTGAATGGTACCGTAAGAGCCGGCGGTATCTCGCAACCTGATGAATACTTAATTGAGATTTAATTTTGAGTGGTTGTGAAATTTCTGGTTCACAGACTGGAGCAGATAATTTGGATTTAAATGCTGAATAAATGTTTGATAAATTAGGTTTGATTATTATTTTTTTTCGATATTTGGATTCATTATTGTATTTAATACAAAATCTTGGATAAAAACGCTCTTGAGATCGATCGTACGAATATTTTAGTTTTAATTGTTTTTATTTATTTGAAGAGTTTTTATACAGCATTTCCAAATTAAAACTTCAGTTTTAGTTTTGCAAGGGAAGCCACCTTTTTCAACCTTCTGATAATAATAATTATTCTTTTATTATAACCTCATAACATTATAAATCAAACTTGTCAAATGATTTTTCAGATGAATAATGAATTTAAAAAGTTGTTTTAGGTTAGTACTTTCCTTTCTGACTACTACAATTTGTCTTGCTTAAAAAAAAAAACAAAATAAATTTTGATTAATTTAAAATGATTTTTTAATCTTGTATAATGATTGCCATAATATTATGAATAATTTAATTTAAATAGAATGCACCAACATACATATTTCCTTGCCAACTCTTGCAGTTTGTATTCATTTTTTTTCAGAATTAGCTTTTTTATTTATTAACTATTTCAGTCATCGCTTTGTAATGAATTCAAAATCATAAATAAATATTTCAATGTAAATAGTTTTTATGAATTAATTGAGCCTACTTCTTTTTAATTCTGATTCTTGGAAAATGTCTAAGAATTTCTTAAAGAAAGTCATGAATAATTTCCATTTTTTTTTTCAGTTAATTTAATCATTGCGTTTTTGAATCCCTAGAATGATAAACCAATTACAATATTTCAAAGGAATCCAGAAGAAACTTATTTTCAATGTTTTTTTTTTATCAAATGATCAATCACTTCCAGCGATGACAAATAAAAAACAAGTTTTCGAGGTTCATTAATTTCATTGAAAACTAGCTGACCCAGCGATTTTCATACCGCCGGCGCCGCGCCGCATAATCAATAGAAAAGTGTTAAATTAATTTGTTTTCATAATTTTTTCTTTTCGTGAATTTTTCCGATGTTTTAATAAGTGGTTGAGTATTTGGAGCGAGGACAAATCCAACAAATGAAAAATCATGAAAATCGGTCCAGCGGATCTTGAGTTATACATGGAGTAACTAGCCCGACTGAGTTCTATACAGGCTAAGTCTCTAACTTGGAATAAATTCACTAAATTAAAGACACGTCGATTAGTGTGTGTATACAGGGTGTTTCAAAAACATGTTGTCAAGCTTTAATGGGTTATACATTTCACAAAAATATTACGATAAACCCCAAATTGTCTTGTCCGGAAGTTGATATTGAAAGAGATACAGGGTGATAGATTTTAATTTTTGATTTTCTTGAATAGCTTTTGGAGTAACAAAGTTATTTTGATGAAATTTGGTGTATTTGGCTCTTACTACTTATTCAAATAGTCATAACTTTTTTGTACGCACTCGTACATGTTTTTTTAATTGAAAAATAGATTTTCCGTCATATTTACATGAAAAAGGTTATCTTGTGAAAGTGGTTAGGAGTAGCCCTTTTCAAGATAATTGCAATTGTGACCACCGCAATGTAGTTTTAAATGGCAAATTATGAAAATATACATAGGTGACGCTGAAAACGGAGTAATCATTGTAATTTTGACAGTTGTTTCAATATTTTTTATAAATAAAAGTCAGAACTTAATTTTGTTTCTTTATATTTTTTTATTTTTTTTTGCAAAAGAGACCATGATCACGCCGTTTTTAGAGCGACCTACGTTTATTTTCAAAATTTGCCATTTGAAACCACATGTTTCTGAAACACCCTGTATATTTTATATTTGAAGTTGCACTCTTTTTGATGTACGAAAATTTTATAACGGGTGTCCCCGAGATATGACATCATCGACTATTTTTCTAAATGTTCCGATTTTTTTATATGTAATTATTTTTAACACACGTGCGTGCCAAATTTTGATTTCTCTCTTCTTAGACGATGACGTCATTCCTGAAATTTGGGTCACCCGGTATACACGTTTCGAAAATCAAAAAATGAAACATAGTGGTTTTTTTGCTCTACATACCAAACGGCTCGATCGCGAACATAATACGTATGTATGTTAAATAGAATATTTGTTTTGATGTCCTCTACCACCCCTTGCAGTTTGTCGGTATCTTTTCGGTACTCTCTGTATAAAAAAATACAGATAACAGTTATCGTATGAAATCTATTGAAAAGTTTTTTTTCTTTGATATAGAAACATTTGATAATTTAAATCTTTTATCATCGCGATTTCAAAACATGGAACACTATTCAATATATCCGGAAAAATAAGCTTATCCGTTCAATTCCAGACAGTTTTTCAGCTTATCAGGATCGATTTGTTGAGTCAGAGCCAAATGCAAGACGTCTGCTTCATTCCGATTTGTTTATTCAACGGAAATCGAGGATATTTCATGGAATTCCTGTTTAAAATGAGTGTCTGGGAAAGACGGCATTTCATGGTTATTAATGAGCTTTTTCCTGCAAAAGAGTTCAAATTGAAGTTGATAATCGAATATTCATTATTTTTAGTTTTCTGAGTATGTTCGAACAAAAAACACATTTTTGTATTTCGACATAGTTTTTTGTTCATGCGGGACATCAGCTGACACAATAGCGAATAAGTGGGTTGAAATTTATCACCCACCGGTATCACCTCTCCAAAAACTCTATGAACATATTTTGGGTTAGTATTGTTGACGATGATCTCAAAAAAGCTAAGACGATTTTTTAGTTATTTTTTTTTTAATACCGAATAATTATCGTTTTTTTATCTAGAACTAACCCATTCAATTCAGTAATGGATTTTGGGTTAACTGAGGTTGAGTTGGAAAACTGGAGTTAAGTTTGATTAGTTTGGGTCAAGCTAGGTTAGTTGGAAAGGCTCCAGGTCCAGACGGAGTACCGATGAAGGCTCCCTCAGAATGGCGTGAATATTCGCGGCGAATCAAAGCAAGAATTGAAAAGGAGCTGCAGGTGGGAGGTGGACAAACCAATTTGGTTTTGCAAAGTTTTTGAGTCACTCCCATAAGGCAGCTTGAGGAGAGGCATGGATTCCAAAGTATTTGACAAATGATATACCTACCTCGAAAGGCAAAAACTTGTAAAAAATAAGAAGTAGCTGCCGGGATGCCACAGGGATTTTGTGCTGGAGCCACTGCTGTGGAATATTACCTACGACCCGGTACTTAGGCTCCAACTACAGATGGGAGTGACATCTGTGGGTTTCGCGGATGAGCTGGCGGTGGTGGCGAAAGCCATTTCTTTATGGCAACAGCATCAGATAGTACCGGAATAATGGCAAATATAGAATGGTAAGCTGAAAATCAAGAGGAACCAAAGATTGCTGAATGTGGTCCAAAAGAAGGCGCTCTTGGGCGGTATCTCTGGTGAATGGACCAAGGTCATGCAGAATAATGTGCGGAAGTGGCAGAGGAGATGGGGTGATGGGACGAAGAAACGGAGGGATTATTTGGGTGTGGCCACAGAAGGATTAACTTTTACCTCACAGATGGTCACTGGCCCTGGTAGCTTCATGAGCCACACGGGAAAACAACGAAAAAGTGCAGGTACTGTCAACGGATGAACACATCAAGACACTGTTTGGTCGAGTTTCCTCGATGGTAGAAGGATAGATCGAAATACAGATAGAGTGAATATCGAGATACTGGCGAAAATGATGACCACCCTTCAATAATAGATGACAAAGGTAATGCTGTTGACCACCAAAAACCTGTTGCTGCAGCAGAGAAGGAGAGGATTTCAGTCGGTGGGCCCGTCGGTCGAAGGACCTGAGGAGAACTGATGCTCTTAAGCCAGCCTGGGTGATATAGTCTGCCGTACAGATTTCCCAAAAAAAAAAGTTGAGTTAGTTTGAGTTAACTTGGATTGGTTTGGGTTAGGGAGAGAACTGAAGTTCATACAAGCTAATTTGAACCACTCAAAATTGGCGTACGACGGCATGGTAACCTTTCAGAAAAAATGCGATTTTCCAGTTGGCAGTGAGCATAGCAGAAAAGCTATTAAAAATTCGAAGTGGATCGATGACAAGAATGAAGACGTGGCCATATATATTGGGAACAAGTTTGTAACGGCAAGCAAACAAAGTTTTTATAGGTGAAGGCATGGAGAGAACAAAATTTCCCAACATAAGACTAGAACAGTTCACCTTATCTGTCGAACACCTTGCGAATATGATAGTATTGATAGTAGAGATCAGAAGGATTGATACCGTCAAACAGAGGGGATATAAACATCGATGTCACATTTTACCACCACTTGACTTGTTAGGAGGGCCGCGAAGTGGAAAATATTGCATAATGAGACTGCTTCTCCAAATGGATACACCCTCTTAGAAATTGTAAACACCACAAAACCCCATGGGCAAACCAACTCTTGATAAATCAAACTTTTATAGGAAGCAGATGGCTGGTGCAAAAAGGAAAAAATGGTTTGATCTGATGAACGAGCTGGAGAGAATTCCTTGGAGAGAGGCATGCATAAAGAGTTGTAATGCGATCTCTTGGGAATGGCTGAGGAACAAAAAAACGATATTGAGATTATTAATGATGTTCCTCCGATAATCATGGATGGATCTCTTCTAATCCATGCACGAGGCAGCTTGGAAAAAGACACCATGAAGGTCCGGATGATGTCTTATCTGATCTGGAATGGAGCCCACTTATGTCCTGGAAGTTATGAACTTATACAAGTTAGGGGACAAGAAATTCCAAAAAGGTGAAAGATCGCTATACTGATTCTGATTCACAAATCGAAGAATCCACGGATTATTTGTTGTTTTCCATATCGAAGTCGAGACCAACAACAGCAATCAGTTACCTGGGCATCAAGTTGGGAGAAGACGTGTACTTCGGGAAGTAAGAGGTATGCGGGA
Organism: Orchestes rusci; assembly: GCA_958502075.1. Lineage (NCBI taxonomy): Eukaryota > Metazoa > Arthropoda > Insecta > Coleoptera > Curculionidae > Orchestes > Orchestes rusci. Next base: position 6,832,590 of record OY293313.1, on the reverse strand, counting down.
GGACAAATGAAAAACTAGGGAGAAAATGAGATTAATGCCATCAGATATAGGGGTTCAAAATGTCCTGAAAAGGAAACTTTTCTACGGGGCTGCGGAGTCCATGACCATCTATGGCGTACCAATATGGGACGAGGTGCAGAGGATGAAGAAGTACAAAAATATGAATAACCAGAAACGACATCCTTAGAGAATTCTGTGGGTATAGACTATAGAACCACAATCACGGAGGCGGTTCAGGTAACAGCAGCGATTCCGAGTCTACGCTTGGACTAACTGGTGGAGGAGAACGCCATGTTGTTTGAGTCTGTGGAGAGGATCCTTGCCAAACTGGGTACGATCCTACAATGCCAATTGGAGTGCGATCTCAAGCTTGAGTCACAAGTTGATGTTACAATTATTTTTCGAATGATTGCCTTATGCGAGAGCTGGTGCGACGATGGAGGAGGGGCAATTGAGAACACACCAATCAGCTGCCTGACCTTACACACGCAATTGGTCCTGTTGGTCGGTCAGAGGAGGATGAACTAACCCCCTAATTATGACAGACCTTGTTTACAATAAACTCCAGATTTTTTTATAAAGCACATGACATTCAATAATCCAGTTTGCCCCAATTATAAATCGAAACACGATTCGTCAAATAGGCCAAGACTGTAATCAATACAATTAGAACTGGTGAACTCTATATTTTGCCGTCGATTTGATTTTTTAATTTCCAGCGGAATAATGATACCACCACCATTCTCCACTTAACCCATTTGCTCCATGAACCAATTCGGTCTCCATTATCACCGAGTAGCTCGTAACTCGCAAACAGAGCAATCGTCATACTTGGGAATAATGTACCAAATTTGCATTTGCAATTTAGATAATCCCGGTTAAAACGGTCCTGAGAGTTTTGGCAATAATGTAGATCGTTGCCGAAACAATGGGTGGTCCACACTCTGCACCAGCCGAAAATGTTCGATCAAAACCTAAATTAGAAATTTCAATTAGTTGAGACGACTCGCATTCACCTGTCATAAATGAATTTTTTTCGTTGACATATTTATGAAGTGAGGCGGAATCATGTTTAAATGTAACCGTCGCTTCGAGGGAATTGAAAAAATAGTTGTTTGAAAAAGTTGAACAAGGCCTGGTGGGTGGGCAACACTATTGTATAAAAATTGTCAATCGGTTTTTGGTGGCCATTCTGGTTTGTAATTGATCTACAGCTGATTGGGTTGATATGACTTTTTGTTCAGATTGGTTTTGTGCAAAAACAAAATTCAAAGCCTCAAAGGACGTTTTTTCATACGATCATCGATGTAAGTGCGAATCAAATATAACTGCAGTATCCAGAGTTCAAAGGAATAAACAAATTTAGAGTCTAGGGTCCTGTAAAGGAGCACATCCTCGGCAACAATCAATGTTTATAGGTGAACCTTTTCAATTACCTATCATACTAAAAAAAATTCAATGATGATTCACCTTCTTTATTGGAGCATGTGATTGAGATCCTATAGCTGATTAAAATAAAATCAGATGTACGTAATCGAGCACGTGATTACATATACGTTTATTCACCACTGTTGCCAAGTTGTAATTATTGAAGTAAAAATGTCGCTATTTTTGTAAAGAAATGAAAGAAAGTGATGAGAGTAATTTGACAGAAGATGTAGAAAATGATCGCGTTAATGTCGAGCACATAGCAGCAGAAAAACTATTGGTCATAAATATAAAAAAAAAAATGATGAAAAAATATGGTCACAAGTTTTTTCGGTGATATGTCGTTATATTGTTCATCAACTTTATTTGTTTTCTGATTTTTAAAACTTTTTCATATTTTCAATATTAATGTCAATACCTAACTACTCGTTTTTTTTTTAAATACGATGATTTTAAACATATTTCTGAACTGTGTGAAAAAAGTTCGGGTCAGGAAGCAAGTTAGTAGTTAATCTGGAGATACAAAATGGACAATTTGCACATTTTTTGGAAATATGAAAAATAAAAGGGTTAGAAAATACTGATGCCATTGATGTTTGAAAAATCAACCCACGAGCTCTATTAATGTAGTATTCACCGATTAAAGAGCGCCAATCAACATCCACTTCGTCACAGAATACATTATCTATCTCCGTCTGGCGTATTGACTTAGATGACTCTCTCTCTATCGGGAGGGTAATATGGACCCTCCCCGTTTTCGATCATACAGTGAAATTTGCGTTTTCATTTTTATTTATTTAGGTATTTTTTGGTATTTTGGAAAAAAAAATCGCTGATGACTTTCTAATATTGTCTAGAATACGTATATAAAATTTCAAGTCATTTGAAAATGCATGCAAATTGTCCATTGAACTAATGAAATTCAAAAGAGGGATAAAGATGATTTTAATCAATCAATGACATCTATAATCTATCACAATAGCTATTTTCTTTTTTTATTCGTTTAAATGATATGTTTTGAAATTATCTTAACGGTATTTTGCTCTCACTAAATTCCGTTATGACGGATTTCTAGATTTCTTATAAAACATGTAGAGAGCTTTTTTGCGTCATATTTTTTTTATCAGTCGAAAACTGCAGAGAGTATAACTTCACACTTTTGATAGGGATCAAAATAATAATAATTGTTCTGCTAAACCAAAAAAAAAAAATAAATATATATATGTATATATATATACAGGGTGTCTCACGGTCTATGGTACGTTAGACGTTTACGGAAAACTAGACATAGGATCGACCTGAAAATTTGGCTGAGCCTAATCGAGTATGATCTATATTTTAAAAATATTTTCAGTTTTGCAGTGTTGCCGCTTCTACCCAAAAGTCGTGGCAACTTTCTTATTTTAAATGGACCACCCTGTATATTATTATTTTTTTGGATTCCTTGACTGATTCTAATCACTTTTGCTTGATATACTCCTATACCTATCGGCAGCGGTTTTCAAGATATAAATTAATTTATAATATTTTTGTCGTAAAACTAAACACATCAGTGGATTCAGTTCAATAATTTCGTACTTGAAAACGGTGGAGAGTTGAAATTGCTATGCCGACTAGAGGAAGGCAGGTTTATATGGTTCCAATGGAGAAACCGATCTATAAATATACAGGGTTCTTCAAATTTATTAATCTTTTTCCTTCACACAAAAAGGATAAAAAATCATTTTTTTCAAATGGAACCCGCTGTATATCACTTGAAAAATGAAAAGGCCAATGAATTTCCTTTCAAAAGGTATCCCATGTTCCTATACCTAAACCTTCAGGATCTACAAGAGAAATGCATTTTTCTAAAAAATAGATTATATTGGTATACATGATATGAAACATAATGTAGTTTCTGGGGCAACCTATAGTTGCCAGGTCACACAGCAATAACAATTTATTTTTAGTAGCAGATTGCAGCTTTCATATTAATCATTTATACCAATATAATTTATTTTTTAGACAAAGGCATTTTTCTTGTAGAACCTGAAGGTTTAGGTATAGGAATATGGGATACCATTTGAAAGGAAATTTATTGGTCTTTTCATTTTTCAAGTAATATACAGGGGGTTCCATTTGAAAAAATAGCTTTTTTATCATTTTTGTGTATAGGAAAAAGATAAATAAATTTGAAGCACCCTGTATATTTACAGATCGGTTTCTCCATTGGAACCATATAAACCTACCTTTCTCTAGTCGGCATAGCAATTTCAACGCTCCACCGTTTTCAAGTACGAAATCATTGAACTCAATTCACTGATGTGTTTTACGACAAAAATATTATAAATTAATTTATATCTCGAAAACCGCTGCCGATAGGTATAGGAGTATATCAAGGAAAAGTGATTAGAATCAGTCAAGGAATCCAAAAAAATAATAATATACAGGGTGGTCCATTTAAAATAAGAAAGTTGCCACGACTTTTGGGTAGAAGCGGCAACACTGCAGAACTGAAAATATTTTTAAAATATAGATCATACTCGATTATGTGCTGAGCCAAATTTTCAGATCGATCCTATGTCTAGTTTTCCGTAAACGTCTAAGGTACCATAGGCCGTGAGACACCCTGTTAATATAACTACAATTTTGAACATTGAAAAAAATACGAATGATTACAGTTCATTTTGAAACTGTCTAAGAATCAATATTTCTTCTGATTTATTATTATAATTTTTTTAAATGTCCCCACTATTGACAGTAATTGATATCTTTCAAATGATAAGTTGGTTGAATGTTTATTTGCTTATATTCATGCTACTTTCTGAGATACAGAGGATTTTTTTTGAAAAATGCCTAAATGTATTTTCTAAAAACCATTCGACACACAGTTGAATATACTTTCATTCGCTCTCCAACAATGTTTCATCATGAAGTTTATTTTTTTAACACTAATAATTAGCGTTTTTATTATCATTTTCGAAACAAAAAAATGGTCTTTAAAAATAATTCACGATTGCTTCCTCCAAAACTTTTGAAACTCGAAAAATTAACAATCCTCACACCGACTCTCACAGTGCGACAAGATAAGGAGAAGCCGGAAGACAATTACGTCATCTCATAGGTCTGTGAAGTTATTTATTTAATCAGGTATTTGAAGCACAAAGAGTGTTGAGAACCTACAAATACATCACTTTATTATTTATTGATAAATACTGTCGGGTAAATAATTTCCACTCCTAAGCCTATGCATGGAAGCACGAACCGCGCACGGGATGTTTGACAATCATCTGTAGCCAATCAGAACGCTTGTAAGGCTATCACGGTTGCAATCATATTATATAGTCTTTAGCCTTTCAAATGAAAAGAAAGAAAACTACTTGGGATTTCCCTGTGTAGGTAAATAGAATAATAGTGAACTATTGTACGTTGTTTTTCCAGCAATGACGTCATCGATAACGTGAGTATGAACCCCCGTGACATGGACTATACTTACTAAAGAAACCCAAAAAACTAAATTAGATTATAGAGAATATTCAAACAAATGAAGATTAACTGAAGAGAATAGTTCTTGAACCGTTCGAGAGCATTTCACCTGATCGTATCTCTTATGTTTTCCAAGATCCCCATGATAGATATTTTTATCTTGGACACACTGTATAATAAATAGCGTTTTTCCGTTCACTTTTGCGTGTTAAAAAAGTCAAAAATTCATAAAAACGTTAAATTAATATAACTAAAAACGACACTCAACAGAGTATCGGTTAATTTGTCAAATTTTGTACGTGTTTTGCCATATATCATGTAACTTGATCTTGATATCCAATAATAGCTGAGACAATCAATCTTGGACCATCAAAATCAAAATCAAAAACATCCAATTTAAGTTTATAAGCCGCGAGGAAGAAACTCTCATTTGATGCAATACTTTGCATATCACATTCGTGTGATTGGAGCAACAATTTTGCCAAGTTTCAAAAGAATTTCCAATAAATCTCCTTTTGACTTCAAAGGAAAAAAACGTTATTAAGAAAAACATGTCCCTCATATTCCTATAGAACTGATTGCTTTATAAATAAAGTCTTTCATATTGCCTACATGATGAATAGTCCCCATTAGGTACAGCAAAAATTCCAATTGTACCCCACCTGACCCAATTCACGGCAACAACAAATTTCTCACGATTTTTCCAAGTCATTTTTCCTGCGTATCATAACAAAAGTGAGTAAAAAGCAAACATGAAAACAACTCGGCATTAAGTATTCCAAAGACGTTCAACCAGGTTTCACTGACTGAAGGATTGCGTCTTTTGTGACTTGCCGATGGATGTATGGGTTGTTTTAGATGGCTGATGGTATTTAACAAATGGTGAATAAGAACTGAAATCTGGAGACGTGAATTGACGGGGACAAAATAAATTATTCGAAAGACTTTATTTTCACATGTGTGTTGTGTGTAATTAATTGAAATGTAGGAAAATATGCACACATTAATGTGGGTGAAAACGATTCGTTATGTGTAGTAAAAAATTATCATTTCAATATAGTTCCAACAATTGAGTGGGTCGAGAAAAATGTCCGATACCTGAAGCGATAATGTAAAGTTATTGCAAAATGTTGTTTATTGGAAATTTCAGTTTCACCGGTGCAAATAGAATAATGATTGTGAAAGATTTTGATGCTTTCTCCAGAATTCTCTTAATTTCAAAGATAAACTGAGGAGCCGCGTGATAGAAAGGAAGATTTCAGCCTACTCTACGCTACTACGCTCTATGGCATTACTTCAGTCCAACTAAATTATGAAGAATTTCTTTATGTGAGCTCTTTCTGGATATTCCAGCGCCCTGCCTTGGAGCACACTGATAAGTGAAAGGCGACATCTCCTCAAGACCAAAGCACCGAATATAAACTCAAGCTTCTAGTCTAGAAGGAGAAGGTTCTCTCGTCTTCAAAAGTGGCTCCGGCTCGCCGCATTCCCAGTCCCATTCCCGCTCTGGTAACAATAGCGTATCAGGTGTCGCCGATCGGAAATTCCAGCTGAGATTCGTCGTTGGAGTTTCGTACACCGCTTGGAAATCGATCGCCTTTTTCCAACTTGTCTTCCTCGTAAAACTTGTCCTAGGCCGGTTTTCGACCGGGTTTTGTTTATGATTTTTGGAAGCCAACTGTATATCATATAAACCGCGACCAAAGTTAATATTATGGTAAAGTTAGAAAACTGATTACAAAAATCTCAAAGTATAGTTTATATCCAAAATTGCTACTCGTGTGCGTGTGGGCGTGGGACGCGGAAAACTCCGAGATGTTGGCACTTGTTTCAGTATTTTCAAACTACCTCAAGATAGCGTTTTTGGAAATTTGTGTGCTACTGAATTTGAGGGGCAGGGCATCGATGATCATCAATTTCAAGAAGGCACCGATGCTAATCAAGTGAGGGCCGCCCTCTCCAAGAACTCATCGTTCGAGCAAGTGTTCATCATTTGGGAGGTTGTCGACCTACTGCTTCTCCCAAATTAAGCCCTGGACGAACGAACGTGGTCTTTCACAAACGTGGATCAGAGTACGCTCAGCCAATTCTTCGAAGAATTGCAGCTTCCTCGAGGGATGGTTTTGTAGCTGCATGCCATCAGTGGGTGTGACACGTATGTATGTGCTTTTATGGCAAAGAATCCATCAGTATTTATTTCATCAAACCTCCAACTCGAAAGAAGTAGGAAATACCGGCGGGAAAATATTGATTGACATCTACGGAAGAGAGAGCAGAATGCTTAACACTCTCCGATATTTAACATTTATAAAATTGGCAGCAACTATACCCAAGTCAACTTTGCTCACGCTCACCTTCCACCCAACACAGAGGCTGCAAAATATCACAGTTGAAAGACCTGGTGGATGTGTTAGAATGTGAGCCGGAAGTGATTTGTCTAAAGAGACCAGGTTCTTGAATGACTTCATGGTGAACAGGACTCAGCCAATTCATGGAATGTTTGAAGAAAAGATCCCAGTAGTCCATTCTCTGCTCCAGTGTTATTAACTAACAAGAGGAATTAATCAATTGGTATGGGTGGTTAATTTTTGGTATTATAGGGAGAGAAGATGGGAAAAGCTTGGCACCGGACGAGATTAGAACCCGCGAACAACGCTCTGACCACTAACCTACCGATGTCGTGAACGGAACCGGACCATACCCAAAAATCTCACACCCATAAGGATCCGAGCCCAGGCCCCCGAAGACATTCGAAACTCTATGTTTCCGTTCCAGCTTCTACCTCAGTGCTTGCAAACTTGTGATACTGTTTGCAAACCTGGTCATAAACTTATCTCAGGGATCGACACAACATATCAAAAATAATCTGACTCATGCGCGTTTGCAATTTTGAATTTATTATTTATTGACTGACCTACATGGGGAAAGGAGCAAATAAATTTTTAATAGAGATAATAATCTAGATTGCGATCGATACCTGTCAGTAATGGAGGATTAAAAGTGATAATTTGCAGTAAAGCACAGAATATGTTAACCCATGCACTGCAAGATCCATGATCGAAATCAATGAACGTATTATAAACGTTAAGACGTGGAGCTTTTACAGTTTTGCATGGTTTTTGGTCATTTGTCATTTTTTCTATGGATATGAATCAAAACAGGAAATGTTGAAAGAAGATGTGGCTCGAAAATGTCGTATAAAGATGAATCATTTAAATCCCCCCCAGAGTGTTCAGAAATGTAGGCCGAAATGCAACTTTTCAATTTAGTACCTACTATTATTAGATGGCGGTGCCTAGAACTTGATGAAAAAATGACCTATGCAAGGCTGAAAAAGTGATTTAAGACCGGAGTCTGGCGGAAAACTGAAGCCTGTGTCAGGAGACACCTGATTGTTTGCACGGTATTCTATGTTGGTTGCCATGACGACGCATTGATTGTCTTCAACTTGTGCTTCTTCTTCCTGTACTTCCCTATATTGTGGCAAATTTTGTTTGTTAATGATTCTGCTGCTTTTTGGGTTCTTGTATCAGTTGGTGAAGAAGAACCGGAAACATCTTCATTATCTTCAACTCGTACTTCTTCTTCCTCTACCTCCACACCTCTGTATTTTGGCAAATTTTATTTGTTGAACACCTTTGCTGCTGTATGTGATCTTTCATCTGCTGGTGAAGAAGAAATGAAAACGTCTTCATTGTACTTATTTGCGGATGGTTCAGAAGAATGTGAAGCACAAAGAACAAAAGCTCGAAACATTTTTATTGTCTTCAACTTATCGTACCATCATCTTTGCAATCCGCGGAAGGTTTAATCTGTCAAAGTTGAGCAACAACATCCAAGAATATCTTCAGTTTCCAGAATTCATAGAAGCATAAGTGAGTGGTTGCATCTTTCGGAAGATTTAGAAGGAAGTGAGACTCCATCTAATTAAGAAGAAAGATCCAAAGAAATCTCCAAATCTTCAAGGAATGAGCTGGAGGAATTGATCCTCAAACATTTTACAAAAACTCTATCAGAAACTTCACTTTTGAATACTCAAATGAGTGAATAGATGCAAACCACTTTTCTATTTAAAATATGATGTAGTGAACCCAGTTGGACAATTTGGTTCGCATGAATGGAGTAGAATGAATATATTCTTGGGAAAAAATCAAACAACAACTGCTTTTTGATCAGAGATTTGAGAGCATTCCATCGTCCGGAAACCACTTTTCTCTTCAGAGGAGGTGTAGGAAACCCAGTTGGACAATTTGGTTTGCATAAATAGAGTAGCATGTACATATTTCCAGAAAAAAATCAGACAAATGCTGCTTTTTAATCAGTCTAGAGAGCATTGTAGATTCTGGAAATCACTTTTCTCTTTGAAAATGTGTGTAGGAAACCCAGTTGGACCATTTGGTTTGTATGAATAGGATAGAATAAACATATTCCTAGACAAAAATAAAACAAAGGCTGCTTTTCAATCACTCTAGAGAGCATTCGAAAGTCAGTTTTGATAAGGAATCAAAAGATTTAACTAATAATAATTCTTTCGAGGAATTCATCAGAAATAAAAAGTGAACTGTTTTTGTGTTTGGGTTCGAATTTTTTATTTGTTTTTGTTATTAAAATAGTTAAAAATGAATCGAGTTGACGATTTTGTTTGTAGTTTTCTGGAAACCCCATTCAGTAGCACTTCTCTTACTTCTCAAACTGTGAGCCGCCACTGCCTCGAAACCATCATTTCGGAGATACAGGGAGTTTAACAGGAGGAGATAAACGATTAAAAAACAGAAGTATTTGAGTAAATCCAGGGGGGCACTCATTGCCCTTATTCAACGGCGCCCATTATAACATGCATATTTAAAAAAATTGCGTTTTCTGCCGACACGACATTGAAACTCAATTATACTGCCTCCAAAGAGGCGAGAAAGTACGCGTTTCCAAGGCTAGGCCGTCAAAATAGTCAAAAATGGCTAGGCGATAAAATTATTTTCAAATTTTTAGACGGCGCGTTAAAAGATTATTCCCTGCATGTGATTGTAGCATAAGTTATAATATTCAATGTATTGTATTTTATTCAGATATTTCTTATAGATTCTGAGTCAACTGAATACTATACATTCAGAATAAGAACTAGAGTTCACACTTTAACGACGCCGTTTGTTTTGACGTCTGCCATCTTGGATTTGGCCTTACCTCAAAAAGCTTACTGCTCTGCAGCGGTGTTGCCAAGTTGAAATATTGGTTGGGCTGAAGTAGGAAATACTTTTATCCCCAGTTAGGTATAATATGGTGTCAGCAAAAAAATAATGTGTAGACCACGGCGATAAAGTAATTTTTCCAGGTTTCATTACTTCTTCGAGCCTGGAAAAATGCCACTTTACCGCCTATAGGTATACAATATACTAGTTTTGGAACTATACTACAGTTGTGGGTAAAAAAAATGAATAAGGATGGTGATAAAGATGTTTGCACAAAGTTGCAAGCATGGTTAGTTTAGAGTCAAGCTCAAACCCCTGCTTTAAGAATAGTGAAATTCTTTTTGGTGTCATATCAAATTTTTTTGCTATGATTTCTATGCTTGAGTCACTAGTGTCAATATACAGTCATCTGAAATGGATTGTTATGAGAATCATGATAAAGAATAAAGAGTGATGAGATAGGCATAGTATCAGCCAAACCAATCTTACAAGCAACCACTTATCAAGTGATGAAAATATTTTGAAAAAAACCAAAGGCTTTCCATGAAATATTCTTCAAAATTTATATCTCTCGTTTCCGATTACTATATTATTTTTCTACGACCGTGCGCAAAGTAACCACTTCGCACACTCATTTGCGTGTGCAAAGTAGCCTTTTCCCGCACTAAATTTTTCCCGCACTCAAATGTCAACTCAAATAACTACCTACCAATTTGTTGTTTTAAACTTCGTTTCCATACCAACCAAACTGTAGATAATGCACTTTGTAATGCACAAAATAATGTTCTTGTTGCTTTTCCCTTTTCAGTCAAAATCAAAATGAAACACACAATTCTTTTTTTGCGATAAAAACGCATTCGCCAGTAACGTAAACAAACATTGATAACGAGATTGATAATGACGACTTTCAATCGGCATTTGTGAGTTGTTCTTGCTTGATTTCGGTGCAAACTACTGTGTTTATCGGAAATCTTCGAAAGATTTGAGCTGAATACTGGCATCAAAAAAACCTGATCATGTATACAAACAAACGGACAATCAAATTTATAAAAGTATAAACGATTAAACGAAGACTGACTGACGCCCGACGCAGCTGTCTAGAGTGTCATGTCAAATCAAAACAGTGTTGCCAATAGCAGGGAATAAGGCGACAAAAGAGGAAATTTTATGAACAGTGATCGGACATGCCCTTGCATTTCAAATATAAAATAAATCAATTATGATTTTGATTATACCCATATTATCCAATTTCCAGCTGCCGCCACAAATTGTTCTTTCAATATAAATATATTGTTAAGCATAAATAATCATTATTCTCAAGTTCTATGTTTTTAAGTGCGTTCAAATAATATATTATCTAAAGTTTTTCGTGTCTAATCTTTGAACGCTCGTAGAAAAAATATTGTTCCTAAAACGTTCGCAAAGTGTCTTTCCCGCCCTTAAAGCATATCCGAACTCCGCTTCGCGTCGTTCGTCTAACTGCTTTTGCGTGCGGGAAAGCATCACTTTGCGAACTTGTTAGGAAAATAACTATTTTTTTCAAAAACCATTTCCTGTCGCCCTTTTAAGCATGCATCAGGCGATTTCGAAGCTGCGAGAATGCCACAACATAAATCGTATTATGGAGAATACAGTGGTGTGTTTTAACATGGCTGGCATCTCAAAAATAAATGAATAATGCGTCTTACCAGAAGTGAGTATCATTGGATTTATTGTCAGCTCACCTGCAACAAAAAATTCAATCTTAAGTGTATAATCATAATAATATTATCTATGCTAAAATAATAATGTTTTTCTTTTTCAAATATGTGTCCCCCAGGGTGTACCCTATTTTATAATTTTTTGTATGAAATTAACATGAGTACCGTGAACCTTCATCATTCATTAAATGTCATATTTGGGTAAGTACTTATACAAACATTTTTTCTTAAGTTCAAATAATGCCCGTGAAATCTAAATTTTGTGGGTCCAAGGAATTTAGTATGGTATAACGGTAGAAGGATTTTTCAAATCTCATCACTTTTCTGCGTGAAATGTTCGATACCAAAACCCAAAGAAGATCAACTCATTCATGCTGTTTTTATTTTTAAACTTTGTTTGTGTGGACTAAGCAGAGTAAAAGCTTCAAGTAAGACTTTGATATAGAATACTATGTAGAAGATAAATCCGCGCCTGATATCTTCGCTGATATCTACCAGAGAGTAACTTGTTAAAAAAAGTCAAAAGTCAATAGTTCACCAACCTACTAGGCAGCAACTTATCTTTATGACACTGCGAAGGCTGGTTCTGTTTACTTCATGTTGTCTATGGATAGATTGAGACATTGCAGAACTCCCAGTAGTGAAAAAATATGACTTTGTTCACTCACATTCATCAACTGACATCTAACATCTAATATCAGTTCAAAAACACTATACATCTTCATTCAAAACCATTCATTCATTAATGTTTCTCTACAACTTTCAATTATTATCGCATTGCTGGTTGAAAAATTGATTAGCCAACAAAAGCAAATATGACATGTGTGACACCTGTAGGCACAAAGTAGTGGGCACAAATAATTGTGGATAATTGCAATCAGCGCAACGCCCACTAAAATCTGATTGATAAAAATACAAATTACGATTCTTAGAATTTGTGTTGCTTAATGTCTAATTTAAATTCAATATCGATTATTATGGCAGACAGAGATTGATCGTAATTTTCACATTCTTAGCTCATAAAGGTAAAATATGTTTGATCGAAGCCAATTATGGTTCAAATTCTTAACTTAACAACCTGTATATATTTAAGTGTCCCACTTCAAAGTCAACAAACACATAAAGGGTGTCCCAATGAACATAGCACAAGGTTCAGAAACAAAAACATGTAAATACATGCTGCAGAACACAATGCACCATCTATAATTCATACAGAGCCCTCGCAAAATCCTGTCATACCTCTTCTCCCCCCATTTTGAAAATTAAGAAAGACAACCCAACTGCCGCCTAAATACAATACTTCGATTTTTTTCCATAAAGAATGCGCCATTTTTTCCATGACTTCAACTAAAGATGTGTGTGATTTATTTTTATTCCTCTTATATTGTTCGGAGATTTATTTATGGTATCAGTAGATCTCTGAATCGATCAAGCGATATGATCAAGAGATGCGACTTGATTTCTGCGAAGAATTTCATTAAGCAACCTGCCCGGTGAATTTATGAATGTTGCCCGGACTGATTTAGTTTTGTCGTAAATTTTTAGTGGATTGTCAATTCGTTTTTGTTCCGAATGGTCTATCCTCTTGAAGGATGTAAAAATGGGGAGCAGACAACATGAAACACTGGGAAGAGTGTTTATAAATGACGATGCGGCATACTGATTACTGAATAGCCTATAAAACATAAAATGGTATTGTTGAGGACATTTCTGAGCTAAGAAAACACTCAAGAAATATGCTCACTTTCTATTTTTGTGTTTTTTTGGGCTAAAACAAGTTTTGGGGCAAAACTGATTCTTTCTACGCCAACATGGGAGCAAAATCCATATCCTTCAAAGTTTTTCATAACTGGTTATTGAGAGGATGAGGATTCGTCTGTCCGAACATTGATCTTCATCTAAGTCTGATGATGCCTTAGTTGGCGAAACACGTAACTATCACGTTCTTGAATAAAAACATGCTTTCTGTAACTTTTGCGGGAAGTGGGCGTGACCTCACAATCTGATTAATAAATTTTGTTGTTGAAGTCGATTTTCTGTGCTGTTTATATGATGGATGTAGATGATTTCAATCATGATATGATCTAGAAGATGTAGAAGACACTGGAGAGTGGATGGAAATAAAAAGGATGATTCCTGGGAACATTCCCGGGAGTGCTCCCGTCACAGACATTCAAGAATAAGGGGCCTGGAAATAGGGACTTTGAAAGAGGATAGTATATTATTCTACGAGTGGGAAATGTAATCATCTGAGTGAGTAATTACCATTTCCCGCGTGTAGAATAGGTACTAACTTCCTCTACGATTATTTAATAATTAAAGCGAATTATGCAATATTTAATAACATTTGCACGGCACATTTTGACAACTGTATACCTACTCCTACTATACTGTAGGATAAAGTGAGGTGAGGTCAACACAATGACTATAAAACAAGTATGGATGGTCAAATGGGCTGTTTCAAAATTATGGATTTGGAATTTGACGTAGGTTGACAACTTGTCCAATTTTCTGATTAGCTCTTAAACAGTGGAGTGATGACATTTTGGATCATTCTCATTGGTTGAAAACAATTGGGAAATGAACAAAAAAAGTCACTGGTATGAGTAACGAGTCATATTAACCAATAGAAAGTGGAAGTATATAATACATTTATCATTGAATAGTCATAGAAAAAGGGGGCGGTGGTACCAGTCCATATCAGATTTTTACCATGAGATGGCGCCACCCAAACCATGTCACAACTCAATTTATAGATAGGTACTTATTTACCAACATTTTATGTCAAGTTATTATTATGACTATGAGATGGCGCCAGTCAAACCATGCTACAACTTCCAAGGTTAGTAAAATTATATATTTTTCTAATCCAATTTTACCGGCTCTTATAATGTAACATGTAATGTGTCATTTACCGGACTTGCTGTCAAGCCGGTAAATGATGATGACAGTGGTAGCCGAGACCTTGAATCGTAATCGAGTGCAAGCCAGTGACAAATTATCACTGTTCTTTTGTGAAGACTAGAGCAGACCGTGACTTCACACCATGTGAAGTAATTTAAATTTGTAAGGGTGATATTTTTTGTTGTCCAGTTAATATAAGATAAAGAAGAATGTTTTTGTAGCATATGGACAGAAGGGAAAGTGGGAAAAGTTGGCACCAGGCGGGACTCGAACCCACGGCCTTCGTCTTACCATCAGGACAATGCTCTATATACCAACTGGGCTAGTTCCAAACGTCTGAATTTATATCACATAGAGTCGAGTCACACCGTTCTATATTTAATCACCATGTTTAATGAGAAATAGATCTATTTACTGTAAGGGAGATCAGAGGAGCATGCATGATTATTGATTTCCTGATGGCGCTGCCGGACCTATAATTGGACGACGTGACGGTCACCTTCGACGCCAATCACGCTATAATTGGGTGAATTATGTTTAGCCAAAAACTAAACAGACAAATATATTTAAAATTTAATTCGATAGTGAATGAAACCAAGGACCGATTTTTCAATGCAGAGCACCTTGAGGTCCATTCCAACTCCAGAGAAGCATCCTCATATCGTCACTGTCCCTTTTCGATGTCTAATAAATAATTATTGTGGGTTCCGGTGAACTTTGCATCTGATCTCCTAATCCTCCCACCAGAAGGTTTTCTAACATATTGAATTCCATCCGAATTAAATAAAATCATCGCTCCAACATAATATAATATCCTTTTCCTCTCATATGTCGGTTTTTACTGAAAAAAAAAGTTCCTTGGATGGTCTGCGTGCAAACAATTTCTATTCAATTAATGTTCTTATTTTTCTTGGAAATATGTGTATCCCCTCATCATTTATTTAAGCCTCTAACTCATGCGATGATATGAATGGAGTTCCTTGACATGAATTTGTATGCAATTTTTTTAATATGCTCAATGGAACCAGTTCCTTTTGATAATCGCTCACCCATCAGCTCTTTCAACAGTTTTAACCTCCTACTTACTAATACTAAATTAATTCCAATGCCATATTGGGAAGTATACCCCATGTATGTACAAGATATCGCCGAGATAAACAAACGCATGTGATCAGACAAAGTGAGACGATAGTTTTGTAAGATCTACTCAAAACCATTTTTTTTTTACAAAATTTGACAGCTGTCAAAACGAGGAAATGTTGAATACACAAGTTAGAACACTTGATTCTAGATGAAACTTTTCCGCCACACTACCGTTTTTGACATATTATTTTTTTATTTTTCTTTTCCTGGCATTTTGATCAGAATAAAACGAGGAATAAAACTTCATTTAATTTTAGTATTCAACATTTTCTCCTACAATTAATTTTCTGGAGCTGGGAGCCTTCGTTGAAGGAATATCTATTGACAGCTGTGAAATTTTGTGAAATTTTTGAGAAGAGCTTACAAATCTGCAAATCATTGCCCGTTAAAACTTTCCCGAATCTGATTGTTTCCGGGATCCCTGTACTTGACATAAAAAACTCACCCTGTATAAGGGTTGACAACAAATACACAATTAACAGATAAATTAAAAATTATATTTTGTTGATTGATTGACTTGGATGACAATAATTATTCAAGTTCCATAATTCATTTTTTTGCAAATTTGACGAAAATCACCATTTACTTTCCTGGAAATGAAATTTGAATGTATAGAACGACACTTTTTATGATGAAAACTTTTATAAAATTTTTATTTATAACCGCACCAGCTTCCAAGAAACACGTATCATTTTATTGAGCCATATAGCACATTCTCCAATTTTGCTCCACCGCACTATTTCATAGACAAAGCTGAAAATGTAAAACTTTTCCTATGAAAGAGTTCCATCTATAAATCTTAAACTATATAATATACAGGGTGCCAGACGGAGTTGGAACACTTGAAATGGGACGGCCAATTTACATCTTTTTGCCATTCGGTCTAAACTGGTGAATTTATGGAGTTTCGGAGGAATTAGTTCTTTGGAAGTTTTACGAAGTGCTAAAGAGCTTGAGCGAGGTTTTGTACGATAATTTATGTGGCTGGTTGAGTGGATTGTGTGTTTTTAAGGAGATGATTGACTTTGGAGTTCAAGGATCAATTTTATTCAGGGATTTTGATTGATTCATAAATTTATAACTTTAGTTTCTAGAAAATCAGAGGTGTTAAATCGCTATATCTAGGAGGACGGTCTAGCCAGTGTGAGCGGACCGGAAAATTTGTATTTTCTTATGACGAAAAATGAAAGAATATGTCCATTTTTGGTACAGATGAAACACTATTAAATTGGAGTGCGCTTTCCATAAGGCCTGGTATTTATGTCGTTCATTATGCGAACTGCATATATCTTCTCGACAACAGACTATTTTGGAAACTTATTGTCTCATTTATCACCGGTCATGGACCATTGTTCAGATATGCAGTTGAAATTTAACGCTGTACATGCAAGAAGAGGGATTGGTTGATAGTGATGTATCATTTGGAGAACGCTAAATAGTATTTCAGGACTAGATAGGGATCGGCTTCAATACTAGATTCCAAAAGTTTCAAAAACAAAATCCCTTTTTCTTTTTCAGTGGGTTACCATTTACGTTATATTTTATATTTCATGTTGAGAAACATACAGAATTATTCTTCATATTCTTCCACCCACAGCATTCTCAACTAGAAATGGTAATTATAAAATCATTAACCGTGAGTCCACTTAGGACAATGATTATATTTCAAAAAATGGTTCGTCTCCTGATTAAGGCTGGATTTTATTAGGCAGCAGTAACTAGACTACTTAATGTTTTTAATGACGGTAATTTTATTCGACGCAAATTATCTCGGCGATTTTCAAAGGACTTATTGTACTTTTAGTCCATTCACAGGATATTATTGAAATGGTGGTTCATTTTTAACTATTTTTTTTTAGTAGTTTCTGCAGATTCAAAGCAGCGCGGTCAAATATCCAGAAGCCAACTCTTTTCCATTCTTGTCTATATTCTCCAACTGCTAATTTTATTATTCTCTATCCATTGAACAGACAAATTACTCAGTTCTATTATACCATTCAAGATGGCATCCAGCATAGTATTCTCCACAGAAATATATTTTCAAGGACTCAATTGTCGCATTCAGTTTTCACTTCTTAGTGATGAAGGAACACTCTAACCGGGCTGAATAAAATGGAGTTTTCTCGATTATCTGTGGTAATCTTATCAATAGTTAAAACCAATAAGTCATTAAACACTCAGTTGCATTGGTGGTCTCGTATAATTATTATAATATGCAAAATGAACCAAATTGTTTACATGACTTTTGCATTTTTTATAATTTCAATCGCTTCTGATAAGAACACAGAAATTTATTGTTTGTCGAACTTATATCAGCCTTCTTCTCATTTACCAACCAACTGACATCTCACCAATTTAAAGTGAAAATTGAAAGTAATTCCACTCCTTCCTTGTTTATTCAGATATTTTTCTTTGCGAAGTTTTAAGAAAACAAGACCTCCTGTGACTGTTACTAATTCTTCATCATCTTACTCAACTAGAAATTGAATAGTCATCAGAATCCACCTCAGACTCGCTTTTAATGGTGATTTCTTTTTCTGTTGCGAACTCCTTTCTTTTAATTTTGCTTTTTATTACGCTTTCCTCTCTTTTCCTTTGTTTGCCATGTTCTAACTAGTAACTCTGTAGTGTAGATTCTCGATTTATATTGTTTTTTTCTGGTCTTTTTTGCCTTGTCAGGAAGGGGTCGCAATTCTTCGAAAATGTTATTTTTCAAGTCTTGGTCTTTCCTCAGATCTTTTGATGTAGTTGGTGTTTAACCAAATGACCAGAATCCTGGAAGTGTTTCTGTCACGATTTTGCGGTGTGATGTGGGAGAACCTATGAAGGTGTGACCGGGCAGCATGGGAATGTGCTTTATTATTGTTATGCGTTTCCTGGATAAGATAATAGCCAATCATTCCAGTTCAAAGGTTTCCATAAATAACATCCTGTATCTTCGAAACGGAAGCCGATTAACAAGTTTGGGCTGGTTGAAAGGCGCTACTCTTGGTCTACAAATTTTATTATATTTCGAGTTTTGTTGATTTCAAGTATCGCCGCTAGCCGCTAGACGGCCTTTTTCGACATTCCGAAATGGTTGATTTTCTCACAAAAAATAAATGCATTTTTTTTTCATGAGAATGTTACTAAATGATGCCTTGAAGCTCGCGAAACTCGCATCTTGATATCTTGTGATTTGTAACCCTTAAAAGGGACGTTGGAGTTCAAATAATGTGTGATGTGATTTGATTTGATAAAATGAAAAAATGATTTAGTATTTAGTGAGGTTATGTTGGCATAGTTTTATTATTTTCCAAAGGATTTTGTTCAAATTAGCTATATAGGTTCTTATTTAGAATTTGATCAATAAATTAAGGGAAAAAATACATAGTGAGGTCATGTTTCCATATATTTTCTAAAGGATTCTGTTCAAATTAGGTATGTAGGTTCTGATTTGGAATTTGATCAATTAATTAAAAAAATACATAGTGAGGTTATGTTTGCATAGTTTTGTTATTTGGAATATTGTTCATTAAAAATCACTATACACCCATATAAAGCATGTTTCAGAAAATGCAACCATCAACAAGAACAAACTCGAGACAACATGACATACGACAATCATGGGTGAAAGAATCAATGCGCAGTGGTAGAACAACAAACAACGTGTTATTATCTCGCCTTGGGACAGATCAAAAAATTGTTTGAATACAGGTTCAGTTATTTATTTCTAGTTAAATCAATGTAATGTTGTTTTCAAGTTTACTTAATTATGTTGTTTTGAAACTTTCCAACTTCTCTGAGAGCAATAAAATGTTCCCATGTTGTAATAAATAGAGCGCAAGTCTAGAGTTCCCCGTGCATATCAGTGTCTGCCCAAGTTGTCGCGCCCGTGTAGCAATTTGAGACAGGAACTTTTTTTAAAAAGAAGTGGCAAAAATGCTATCCTTTTTGAAACTTTCATTATTCGTATTTGAATTACCACTAGGGACTGGAATATGGCTATATCCAAAAAGTAACAGCGGTAGATTTGAAGTCTGTCTTCATGGCCTCCGCGATCCCCAGACTTCACCTGAGGATGCATGAAGGACATCGTGTTTCTTAAGTCTGAAACTACGACCAGAGAAGATTTGAAAAAATCGCATTCTTAGTTGCCCACGCGTTCTTTCTGGCTTTCTCAGTGAAAGGTCCTTATGGCGATCCCTGAAACTTTTTCGCCAATCATCTCCTGAAATACCTTTCAAGAAAATTTTTATAAACGCGATTTCTCTTACGTAAGTATACCTAAATGTAACTTCTCAGATTAGATTTTGACAATTTCATGGTCAATTTTTGGACCTGAGTATAATGATAAGCCATAATTTAAATTGGAGCATTGTTTAATATAATAATATGTAGCAGCTGAGACTCTTTTTTTTCATCGACATCGAATATTTGTTGATTTGTGAACTTGTTTCCTCGGTAGAAGTTATCAAGACCTTACCAAAAACAGAATTCCAGAAATGATACCAATTCGTTACTGAAAAAGTCGGGTGCTAGTGGTACAAGATCCTACGTGCCGGATCAGTACAGAGTCGTACAGGAGAAATTTTATCAACTGGACACACAACACAAGAACCACAGGAAAAGCCTTCCAGGCAGAAAGCAATCAAGAGTGAAAACTCCGACCAGAGCCAGTGGAACCACGTTCGTTGGCACAGCTTCAAGATTTTAAAAGCGACAGAGCTGGAACTGTTGAGGTAGAACAAAGATAGTACACAATAGGATCTCTTAGGCAAGCCTTCGGGCAGCCTTACGGGGTTTTAGTGGATATACATACATTCAAAGCAAATGAGTAAAATAGTTGTTCGTGATTGGATCTCTCTACCGAAAAAGAAAAGTATTGGCACATATTTGAGGTTGATTCATTTCGTTTTTATTTTATCCTTGACCACAAACCATTGTGGAAGCACACTGAAATTCCAGGTCAATTAGGTTAATGTAGTACAATGTCTATCAAATCATGCATTAAATAATCAAACAAAAAACAAAGCTAATTATACTTCGCAATGACAAACATCACAACCAGAAAATTACTCTATAAAAGTTCTTTATACTCCACCTCTTGCAATCCATTTAAAGTAACAACTGCAATCTTTTCAAGAGCTCACCTATAGAGTCCCATATTGCGGCAATTTTCCCTGCATTACTTTGCTATTTTAGATGGTATTAAACGGGAACCTTTCCAGGTTTCTGGCCAACGTCGGCCTAAATTTAGGTTGTTGCGTGATTTATCGGGATAGGCTGAAGTGATTATAGGTTAAAGGAGTGGAGTAAAAGGGAGGATGCGAGAATGCCAATATTTCTATAAAGGCTGGGTTTAATGGAAATGGTAAACGATTTTGGGAAATTCATAAGGAGATGCTTTCTTGATTGGTTGGATAGGATAATATTTCACCGAGTTATTTTTATATGTTGGCAGTTTTTTTTCAGTACAGGATTCAACAGAAGTGATTAAAACAATTTCCCAGCAGACAATCTAAGACGGTTGCAACTTGCAAAGTCAGTTTTAAAACTTTCTTTGGGTTCGATTAATATTGTGATGACCAAAGCACCTTCCAATTTAGCATGAAAACTGAAGTTTACATATAAGTAATGCATGTTATAAAGGCAACTAGAATTAGATAAGGCCCACTAAACACTAGAGTTGAAATACTAACCAAAGAAGCCACGACAAGGGCCTCAAATGCGTGATAAGTCTTTACAGTATAATGTAGTTAACAAAAATTCAGCTACGGCTACAGCTATGACCAATCATTCGCACGCCGGAGGACATGCTCACGATAAAGATAGATTTATACCTGGCTTCTTTAGTTAATATTTCAGCTCTACTTTCGTTGGTTCGGACACAGTGGAGGGACAAAATATGTGATGTTTTTTTTGACGAACATTGATGTATAAGACGTCACGACATAATTTTCTTTAATCCTTTAACATCTGAGAAGCTTTCAGGCTCCAACAAAAATATCAAGGAGCGAGCGAATCTCGGAAGCTATCACATGCCCTTCGGGTTCCTTGGTCAGTATTCGCTCATCATCTAGGTATAAGAATCATCTGACCATGGCTACCAGTTCTTCTATGCAAGTGACTATGAAATTGTCATAATCCAACATTCCAAGAGAGGGTTATGCAGAAGAAATTTCTTTGAAACCATTATTTTCTGCTTTCTGGTATTGGGTAATTTAATAATATAAAAAGAAACACTTAACATTTTTTGAGATCAAGCATTTTAGAGTGAACGCGTCAACGCTGCAAGATATTTGTCACTCGAACCATCGAAGTCCCGCCCACCTCTTTGGTCAGAATGATTTATCAGTCCGTAGCATTTAAGAACTGACCTTAGTGACGGCAATATTGTGCATTTTCTCCTCTGATTAGTACATACTCCGAGTTTTGCTAAACCTTCCATTACTGATTACTGATTACTGAAGTACAGGCGCTACGAGTTTCGGGCTGTTGGCCCCGACACAGCAGCCTCTAGTTGGGCTTATTGTATCTTCTCTGTGCCTGTCTCTCAGTCGAAGAGCCCCATTGCCCGGATAAGGTTTATGACTCGTTCTACTGTTTCCCTGGCCGTCCTTTGAGGAGTGGTTGTGAATTCCCCATTATCTCTTCTCCAGTACGCCAGCGCTTCACATTCGAATACAATGTGGGAGGCTGTTTCCTCCTCCTCGTTGCACAGCCTACATAAGGGTTCCTCGTTGAAAAGACCCATGATATGCATGTGATTCCTTGGAGTGCAGTGTCCAGTTAATATACCTGTTACTTTTCTAAGCTGATTCCTGCTGAGTTTCAGTAGGGTTCCAGAAAATGATGATTCGATCTCGTCTGCCATCATTAATTTACTGTGTTTCAGACCTGGTGATTGGCACCATCTAGCTTTCTGTTGTTTTTTGGACCAACAGTTCAGCCAACCTCTCACAGAGGATTTTGTAATACCAATAGCAGGTTCTGGACCCAGAAGTGGTGTGTTTGCAGCTTTGCGTGCTAGTAGATCCGCCCGCTCGTTCCCAGCTATCCCTGTGTTTCCTGGTATCCATCCAAAAGTGACATCGTTAGATACTCCCAGTGTGACAAGGTTTTGCTGACAGTCCATGACTTGTTTGGATTTGGTTTCCCGACAGGAGATGGTTTTGATTGCAGCTGGGCTGTCACTAAGGATAAGGATTTTCCTTCCTCTGTAGCCTCTCCTGAGATTCTCTTGCACGCATACGTTTATTTCATGTACTTCTGCCTTGAAAACTGTAGCGAGTGGTTCACATGTTTCCCACTTTGGATTTTCACCTACGATTCCGGCACCAGTTCCCCGGCTTGTTTTGGAGCCGTCTGTTTACCATATTGCCCCATTAGCCATCCGGAGTTGTTTCACCGTTTCCTTCGGGGAAACGTGCTAAAGTTGATATTTTTCAGCATGATATCACTCCTCATTGTTACTAAGTGGTTCGTGACTGTGCTGGTTATCTTAGTGTGTCCTTGGGAGTTTGAGTGGCTCCAGTTCCTGGTGTTGCTAAGTCTATAAGCTCCCATTCTTGCTTCCATTTTGATATAGATATCTAAAGGAGGTAGGTTAAGCATGGCCTCCATGGCAAGTGTTGGAGTAGTTTTCATGGCTCCCGTTACACAGAGACATGCTAGCCTCTGAACTTTTGCAAGTTCCGTGGCTGCTTGTCGCTGCTCGATTTTCGGCCACCAGACAACAGAGCTATAAGCAAGGGTGGGTCTTCCACGGTACAGTAGAGCCAGTGTACCATGCGCAGATTTATGCCCCAATTCTTTCCTATCGCTCTTTTTGTTGCCATTATTGTGGCTTTACCTCGATTCACTATTTTCTGTAGGTGTGAATTCCATGTGAGTTTGTCATCCAGGATGATGCCTAGGTATTTGACTTCTCTCACCACCTGCAGTTCTTGTCCAAAGAACATGGGTTTGAATAATTCCGCTGTCTTCCTCTTTCTCGTGAAGCTGACCAGGGAGGTTTTCTCAGGATTGACCTTCAGGTTCACCTCTTCCAATCTTCAAATCTTCCATAGTAGATATAGGTACGCTAAGAGTATCAATATTTATATACTTACAATGAGGATATCTTGGAAAAACTCAGACCTTAGAATACACTTCGTTCCAAAGCAATGGAGTAGCATATAAAAATGTTCTGGTAGTCCAACTACGTTATGAATTTCGAGTGTTTTGCTGCCAATATAATGTCATTAATTTCACGACCTTTCTGTATTTTGCTTCTTGGTCATGTTATCAAATAAACGATAATAGCGTAAATATGGGTTTTCACTTGGAAATGCCAGATAAGATGTTGATTTTTTTTTCAAGTTGATTCTTATGATGTGCTTCAACATTTTTTAAATATCGGAATACTTCAGTTCTAGAAGTGTATTTGTCAAAGAAAGTACATCAACAGTACATATCCAGGGTGTGTTGTTGTCCCAAACTTTTGAGGGTGATAGTAGTTATAAAAAAAAAAACAGTTAATATAAACATAATATGTCCGGAAAGCTTGGTTTCCGTGACATAGGGTGTTCAAAATTTAAAAAAAAAGTTTTTAGAGGTAATCAAGCAGATTGGGAATTGGAAAAATAAATGAAATTAGTACAAGATACACGAAAAAGATGAAAAATACCTGATAAAGTTATAAATAACCTGTAAAAATCTCATTCAAATTGGTCAAAGCGTTTTTAATATTTTAATTAAAAATCTTTTTTTAAATTTTGAACACCCTATATCTCGGAAACGAAGTGTTTCCGTTTTCCGGACATATGTTTATAGGAACTTTTTCCGTTTTTTTTTTGAATGAGTACCGCCACCCCAAAGTTTGGGACAACTTTTAAGAAACACCCTGTATATGAATAGAATTCGTGACGGTCATTTGATTTTATTTATTGTTTCTGAACGAAACTATACATATGCACCTAAGTTATTTATGTTCAGAAAACAATGTAGAAAAGCTTACTTCATGTTTAATGTGAAAATTGAGATGATTATTACTTTTCCACATAATTAAGTATAGGGTTT
This sequence comes from Orchestes rusci, assembly GCA_958502075.1. Classification (NCBI taxonomy): domain Eukaryota; kingdom Metazoa; phylum Arthropoda; class Insecta; order Coleoptera; family Curculionidae; genus Orchestes; species Orchestes rusci. Next base: position 6,807,725 of record OY293313.1, on the reverse strand, counting down.
TCCATATAATTTGACACCCCTTAGAAACTCTATTTACAGATAGGTACAGAAAAAATGTTCAAATGAAAGATTCATTTTTTCTTTTTGAGCTTTTATAATAACTTAGGGAAATAACAACTCACTTTTGGAAATCGGAAAAAAGGACAAAATTTTAATTTTTTTGGAAGAAATGCACTTTATTTAATCACAGATCCAAGATCTCCTCAATTCCGCTTTTCAGAAAATCAGGTATTTAGCCCTGAATTTTTTCGCACTTATTTATCTACACATATTTTTGAGTAGGCATGGGGTCACTCTATCCTGGGAACTTTTTGTCCATGGCTCAAGTGAAAATGTCTGTAGGGTCAACGACCTTACAGATTTTTTTGTTTTATTTGTTTCTGTTTTATCAGTTTCAGTTTCGTTTTTATTGTTGAGAGTTCAGTGTTGTTGTTTTTAAGTGTTTTTTATTGTATTTGTTGTACACTAAAACTGTAGAGTAGAAACAACAACAAATACAACAAAAAAACTTGTAAGGTCGTTAATTTACCTTACAGACATTTTCATGGGGACACTTGAGCCATGGACAAAAAGTTCCCAGGCTAGAGTGACCCCATACCTTCTCGGAAATATATAGGGTGTGAAAAAATGAGTGCAAAAAAATTCAGGGTGTGATTCTTGGGCTAAATTTGAGAAAAAAACTGATTTCAGTGGCGTACCATATTTTTTTTCGAAAATATTTGGTTTAAACCCCTCAAGAACGAAACTGGTACAAATTTGAAAAATTGGTGAACGTCAGAAAAGGCCTTTTGATGCATGGAAAATGCATACCAAATTTCACCAAAATATCTATATAGGGATTTCATAGATATTATAAAAAAACATAATGTATCTTACCCACCCTGTATCACAAAAGTTAGAACTTTTGGGACATATACGTTCATATAGTTTTTTTCTGAAAATTAACTCAAGAATAACCACTTGAATTTTTTCGCACTTATTTATTTACACTTTGTATAGTTTGCCCATGTTTGGTTTAGTCGTTTTTGAGTTATTTCACTTTAAATGACTTGGTGAATAATGAGATATTTCATCGCAGCTGCCATGGATCACCAAGAAAAACAACAATAATTATTGTGATTTTCCTGTCATCAAATATCATGTTTCCATTTGTTTTCCACGGTTTCCCATGGTTGTTGAGATAGATTATCCCATTATTCACCCGCATTGAAACTATACACCAAGTTATTTAAAATCAAATAAAGGGTAGTCCAGACTACATATTTTTGAATAGCTGAAAATGAGGAGAGCTTCAATCTGTGAAATTTTCCCAAATTTTCCTGATTTCCAGCATTGATATTTGTTCTTTCACTTAGTTATAATGAAATCTAAAGAAAAAATCATAAAACTTGTATTTGATTTTTTTTTGCATTTCTTTATAATTTCTAAGGAATAGCAAATTATGAGGAAAAACCCTATGCATAGTGCATAGATAAATCTAACATTATTTGACACATTTTACAAATTAGTTTTTTTTTAAGTTTTTAAATTCTCGACTTCGAGGTTTCGAATGATACAAATGCCTGTGCCTGTATATATTTGAATCAGTTTAAAATTTTTTTTTTTACATATTCAAGTAACTCAAATAAGTACTCTAAAACTCAAAACGTTGTCAGATAGCTCTCTCGAGTCCTAGTTAAATTTGGTACCTTCAAGAAAGATCCTTATTGTCTTTGATAAAAAAAAGGTGAAGTATTATTCTTTCGAGGCTTATGAAATCAATATTTTTCATTATTCTATTCTATTTCTATTTCATGAGCAGTATTTTTCTTCTACACTGTAGGCGGAAAAGTATGATTAGCATAGACCTTCCATAACTTGCATAATATCATTATTAGAATCCTCGTATTAAATCTAACCATTATTCCCTCATACTTAGAACTTGAGTTCGCCCAAAACCTTTTCTAATAAAACATTTATCACATTTTGCACATTTGCACTTTTATAATCAGAAAGGAAGGTTTGACCTCTCGACGTAGCTTTGCGAAACTATATTTAGCTCTTTTATCTCACTTATTACATACTCCTTACGAACAAAATTTGGAGAAAACACGTACCATGTGTTGTTAATTCCATATAATATCCACCTCAAGGTGTGAATGGCGCAAAACAAAAACGTGAGACCGTCCTGTTTTTACACCCACACTCAAATTTTTGAATAAAATGTCAACATTGAGAACTGGTTTCGTAATAAAACCATTGAGAAATCAAGAATTTTATGGAGACTTAATTTTGAAATAGAACCAAAATTACTGTCAATTTAATTCAGTTTTTTTTACATATTTTCCATAAAACCATGGGGCTTTTTTTGGTTTTTGAATAATACATCGAGGACGTGTAGGTTGGATCAAATTCATTTGAAGTTCAGGGGTTGAATTTATGAAAAAACTTTCGGACACGTTCATTATTATTATTATTTCAATGTTTACAGGGTGAACTGAAAATAGGTTGCGAATTGTTCAATTAGTCCTAGTCGAGCTTCATGGTACATGAAACTTAAGTACTTAAAATTTTATGTAGAATCCAAAAATGAAATAAAAAGTTGGGGTTTCCATTTGAAAAAATGAAGTTGATGTTCGTCACTTGGTTTGGTTTACCCTGTATACATAGAATTATCATTAAAAAAATCGCAGTCAAGAATAAAAATCGACGAGTTCGAGCGTTTTCCCACAGAACAAACCACTGAATTTTAAATGAATTTGTTCCAACCTACGCGTCCTCACTGGCTGAAAATATATAGTTTAAAAAGAATATAATCATGAAGCATCAAAATTATTGAACCAAATTTATTTAAAATTTGCACATTCTTCTTTCAGAACGCAAAACATATTTGAACAAATTTTTCTTCTATCCCCAACCATGTTCTAAACCTGTGACAGCTAATATTTACATAAACTCACGAAGTCACGACTCCATCACAAATTTTGACCTCTTTTCGATAATTGTTCCAATTAATAATAATATTGTAAATTTATAACAAACCTTCATAACAAACGCGCATATTATTCAGGGTTGTGATTAAATAACAGACAACATTCCATAAAAGAAATTCGGCAACAGAATACGGAATGTTTAAAAATGCAGACGTGAATGATCCCGTAAATGATGCAACAAAATTTCAAAAACTCACAAAAGCTGCAGTCTATCAAAGATAATGAAGAATACTTTTTCTATGTGAAAAACTTCAATTTTGAGAACTACTCAAGCCTAAAAATAGGTCGCCAATATGAAAACTTCTCCACATTTTTGAATCGGTCTTAAAAAGTTGAGTGAATGTGAGATTCTCGGATTTATAAGAAACCATCAACAAGGTTTTGAAATCAGTGCAGCTCCAGGGGCCATTTTCTCAAAAGTACAATTGAGCTACCTCTTGAAATTATCTGATTTTTCAGTTCGTTTTACTCAACTACATACAAAACCATTACACAAACCAAAACAGAAAATGCAAAAATAAGGCCAAAATAAATACTAAAATTGTCTAGATAGACACTAATAACCATATAAAAACGAAAAACAGTCTGTATTTCACGTCCGATTACCGATCAGATTATCTAGACACGCAAGTCTTTATGGGATCTAATGCAAAACTTCATTGAGCCTTTTACGCTGGAAAACCGCCGCTTCACGACTCGACTACTAAGGACGGATGAGTTCGGCAATAAACGCGAATTGATACGCACTCAAAAAAATCTTGATCGTAATATTAATGAACAGCTTTCATAAGCTTCATTCTCATCGGCTCAATGAAATTTTCATTGAACCTAAGTACAGAACACTGTAAACATCATTGTTTCTTGAACAGCTATCATTGTAATAATGAATGAAGCTTCAATAAGTGATGAATGGTAATTTGATGAGTTTATGTCCAGTAGTACATGGGTTACATGAACTAAATTCATTAATATTATGTACTTCAAACTTGATATTAAAGGAAGATTCTTGAATGAAGCTTCCATGAAAGATTCATTGTACTAATGAATATAGTTCATTAAATCCTTACAAAAAACATCGTTCTAAGAACGAAATTCATTAATACAATGAACAGTTCTTTTAAAGTCGACAGATATCCTTGAAATAAAATCAAATCATAAATACAAAGAAAAAGTTCATAACCGTAATGTACAAATTTATTAGGCACTTGCGCAAAAACGGGTGATGCTGCGTCTGGCATCCTACTTTCGGTTTGTGGTGTGTCATTTGGTCATGTAAAGTGCTGTTGAAGTGTAAGTTGTGTAAGTTGAAGACCTAGTAAGTAAGATTAAAGACAACAAAGTCACTCGACTGGTAAAAGAATTTGTTATGCATTTCCAGCACGATCACATCAATTTCATACCAGCTGACGTCTGCATCATCAGAGCCCTAAAATTTAACAATCTATCAACGGAAGAATTCAATAGTTATTAAAAAGCATGCCGACAATTTCATCTCATCTCAAGAAAATGGAAAGTACGGCGTTCATTTTTGACAATTATCTCTGTTTGTAGACTGGTAAATGATGCACATACCTTACTGAAAAAGCTCTACAATAACAATGTTAAACAAGAATATCTAATTTGTGTTGTATGACTATTTTCAGATTCATAATACGGACTTTCAAACCTTACATCCAAACGGACTCGCTCTGTAGTCAACATAATGGGAAGCAAAAAGAGTCCTATTGAAGTTTTCGGCGTCCAACAAGAATGTCGAAGATAAAAGCACCAAGAGCTCATTGAAATATATGAACAATCATGATGTATGTCTCTGAAAGTAAGTAGGTACTAACTAAATTCTCCAATAAAATTTTAGGTTAATATCTCCTACAAATATTTTTGGTAAAATTATCTATTTCTGCAATGAATTGAGTATATTTTATAAAAGTCTATTTCTTTTCAGAGAGTTTTGACGCTATTTTGGGCGCTTCATGGATTCTTGGCTTGGTCCCTTTAACTATATCCCGACATCTAGAACGGTCTGCACCAGAGCAAAAATTACAACCCTCACATTTCTTAGTGAAGAGCTGCTTCAAGACTATTATTATTAAGCTCTGATGACTTTTTGTAATGCCATGGAATATGTTCGAACTTCGAACTATTTTAACTCGAATTTTTCACATGTATGTATATTACAACTTCAAACGATTTTCGAATAAAGATATGATAATCAATCTTCAGTGTCTATTTTGAACAATAATTCATAAATAGAATGAAGGGATTCTTCATATTGAACATTTTGATTCATAAATACAATGAATCGGGTTCATATTATTGAGAATTTCGCTTCATAGATACAATGAAATGTTTCATTGTAACCATGAATTATGATCATCAGTACAATGAAAAACTGTCTATCAACCAAGAACGATTTGCATTGATACTATGAACAGTTTCATTGACGCAAGAACCACTTTAATGATCACTGTTCATACACAACATGAATCGAGTTAGCTTTAAAGAAAACTGTTCATACTGTAATGTCGTCCAATTCATTTGGTCAAAGAAGCCGTTCTTTGGACCAATTTTAAAGAATTGTTCATTGAATGTATGAACCTCTTCTTTGTATTTATGCTACTATTTGGTTGAGTGCGGCGGGAGGATTTGATCTTATGCATACGAGATACGGTCACAGAATAGAATCAGTCAAAGAAAGGGCGCTACAACAAACATAGATCAAATTTACCGCTTCTCGACCTACGAATTGATCGAGAAATAATAATGACCAATGATAAAAAGCGCAGAATTACCGACATTTCTCTACATATTTTCCTATGCGTGAAAAAAATCTGAAGTAATTTGGAAGTAATAAATAGGTCAATAGGTTGATACGCCCTAAATACATTTCCATTTTGATAGATTATTGCCAGAGTTTGCGAAATTTTGAGACATAACCTTAAATAATAGCGGAGTGTTATAAACAAACTAGCAAGTGGTTGTTATCATCTTTGAATATGTGAATATCCCCAAGTATAGTCAGAAATTCATTAAATTTGGACAAGGCATTGTTTTTTTGGATTCTGACATTAAAATATGGCTGCTCCGATGTTGAGTACCTATAAGTTAGTTTCTCGACCCAAATGACATTATTTTTCAACTTTGGTCAAAATTGACTAAATATCGACCTTTGTTATCACCTAGTAGACAGGTAGCGATAGAGATAGAATTATGGTAACAATTCAATAATATTTCACATAAATTCATAAGAAATAAAAGCCCTGAAGATAACTTTTTTGGTTATTTTCAAGTAATTAGACTTCTTCGTATACCTAATATGTATATATTGTCGTTGTATATGACATAATTTATGTTTATTTTTAGTAACCTGTACCTATAATGAGTAACTTACAGGAAAATTATCTGATATAATTGTCCCGAGCTTAATAACTAATAGCTGTTTATGACACTTAAGTTAAATTGTAAGGTAAAAGAAGGTAGTTTTATACCAAATCAAGACATTTTTCTCTCAGTATGGTCAAGAGTTCCTAAATTATTGTTTCTGATATTCCATCTAAATAAGTGGCGCCAATAATGTTTATTGGTATTATGAATAATTAATAATAACTGATAATAATGCCTTTGCATGGAATGACGGTGACACGCCACTGGCTGCTACTGATTCGTCCGTCATATTTAAATTTTCGAAACTACTTTGACGCACACAAGCACATCTCCATCAATCCATTTCATGAAAATGTAAAAATCATACCCCAACGTAAAAGTTTTTCCAGTAAACAAAATTTTGAACTTTTATCCGTACTGCCGATTCAAATGTGGAAAAAGTTTCTGAACTTTTTCTCCTATGACAAAAAAAGCCAAAGCAAATGTTTACCAGTCGAGCCAAAAGGCAATAGCTAGCAGGTAGTTTGGAATAACAATGCATGTAGAATACAAAAGGAATTGATACGGGAAGACCGTTGAACGTGCTTATATCAGATTATCAGATTTTCGGCGTTTTTGTTTTGAGAGAAAAGTAGGGACGTGACGATCGGATTGGGAATAGGAAAGTGTTGATTCAGTCAGGAGGATTGGTTTTATGCATCGTTTAGTTGCAAAGGATATATGAATGAAAAAAAGCGATAACGTGTTTGAGCTACGAAAGTCAAGAATAGAGAATACATGTCTCACTGCTAACATCATGTATAAACAAATAGTTGATCTCCATTATTATGAGTGATTGATTCCACCAAGAAACAGACTAAGATAACTGCATCAGTAGGCTTTCAACGCTTCATTAAAAAGCATGCTTAATTAGGTATTATAACCCATTTTCTATTTCTATACTCAGCAGTTGATTCGTTAAAAGAACAATCTACATTTTACCTACCCCGTTTGGCTTCTGAAACCAACAATAATTACAAATTATAACGATAGGTACTCACTTTCAAGAGCTTCAAATTATTTTCGTTGATTTGTAGATGTGAATTGATGTGATGTCGATTTTAAACTTGTAGGTAGAGTACCCATCGTCGATCTTGAATATTGAAAATTAACCTCTAAAGTTAAAACTAAGTAGTGATCCCAAATAGAAGCTAAAGATTTTATCATTTCTTTTGAATCTATAAATTGCCGATACTTTTGGTATTTGCAATATCATTTGATAATCGTCTATTTGTATATGTAAAAGTATCGTTGATATGCTTCCGAGTATGCTTCTGATCTGTATACAAGGTGTTTCGGGAGGAAAGGGAAATATTCTGGGAACATAAGGTCAAAATAAGAGAAATTAACTTAATGCGATATTCTTGACAGTTCAGCATACTCCCTTATGGGTGAATGTGTGAGGCTTACGGCTTTTCTCTTTTCGAGTGGAAACGCTCAGGATCAATCAGACTGACAATCATGGCTTGTCAAAACTAAATTAAAAATTAAATTAATAATTAATAATTTAATTAGAAAAAAAACTTGAGAGCCGATTTTTCCAGAGACGTTTAAGAATCGGATCAAAACATATGGGTTAATATCTTTTATTTCCATCTTCTGAACATGTTCCCAAGATATTTCCTTTTCCACCCGGAAAACGTTGTATAAAAGTTTTTTCCAATACATATATCATTATTTTAGGAGTAAGTCCGATAAATCATGGATAGTTTTTGAGAGATTCATTTTTTGTTTAATAAAATCATGAAAACTACCAATTATCCAAGATTTGCACTTTGGCAGTGATATCTTGTGATAAGTCAACCAAAAAAGATTAAAAAAAAAGAAAATACCTATAGTACAATTTTCAAAATTCTGATTTTAGCAGCCTTCATCGGTGTACTTGATTGATTTTTTTAATTCGCGATTGTTGATTCTTTTGAAAATAAAGAACAAGGTAACGTGAAACATTTTCATTTACCTACAACCCTTTTGTACATTTGTGTGTAGAAAATATACCTACACTTCAGTATATTTTGAAATACCGTATCTACCTAGTTTAGTATCTTATGTAGTTGAAGTTGAACGATTTTTCATTATAATTTGCCCTTTAACCATTATTTAATCAGTTATGAAAAAATATGACGTATTCAAAAGTTTTATCTCATTGCCAAAACAAACCATTTGTAATAGAAATGTCAAAGTTTTGATAATTTTCACTTTTTTAAATGGAATGCCTTTATTATTTGAATACAGGTTGTCCCGTAGCTCCACCATAGAACAGCTGGTGTTAATATGAATGAAAATAGGAATATTTGTCTAATAAATGTGGTATTAGTCGTTGAAAAGATACAGGGTGTTGAATGTACAACGTATAAAGCGCCCTCTAGAAATTAGGTTCAAATACCGAGTTTCTCACGTCCGAGAACGCTAGTATGCCAATTTTGAATCTGTTATCTTTATCCTTTATCGAAAATTAAGTTTCACTTTCAACACCCTGTATCTTTTTAACGACCAGCATTTATAAGACAAATCTTCTTATTTTCATTTATATTATCGCCTGCTGCTTAATGGCGGATAAGTGTTGGAACACCCGGTATTAAACGAAAGATTCTTTTTGTTGTGATTTCAAAAACTCCATTCAAGTTGATGGTTGGCTCAGCCGTTTTTGTGCTATACTAGTTCAAAGCAGGTTTAAAGTGTCATTTTATATCATAAGAATTACCAAGCCACCATATTACGTTTTCCAAAACAACCGCATGATTGATTGAAAATGCCGTCACAGTAGAAAACATTTTTTATAGGACGGGAGGAATATTTTATAAAATATTTAAAATTTTACTATTGTTGATTGATATTGCAGATTTTGGATTCATAATTTTAGTAAAACTCACATAATATCACAAATGTTTTAGAGCCAAATAAGTCAAAAGCGGTAACACTCTCGCTGTATGACGTTTACGTTTCCGTAACCGACTCCTCTTCCTTATTTCGTCAATAATTGAGATAGTTTAATGATGGAAAATGAAATTTTGAACTGAAATAGCGCAAAAACGGCTGAACTGAACACAACAACAACTTGAATCAGTTTTTTTGAGATCGCAAGAAAAAGTTCCATCGTCTTAAATAAAAATGATAGGGACATTCCATTAAAAAAGAGGAATAGTTAAGTATAATTTTCAAAATGTTGACATTTCCAAAATTCATTCGTTTCTTTTGACACCAGATAATAAAAATTTGATCAAAATCATACAACTTTTGTATTTACCATTTTCTTATAACTCTAAAATAACGGCATTTTTCACAAAAACTAGAATCATCAATCGCAACATTACGCTCTAATAAAAACTAATATGATCAGCGGGGAAAGGTCCCAAGGAAATTTCCAATAAAATACCTATTGTCCCTATTGATTGACATCATTATCTGCTACCTTCTTTAATAGCATCATTTGTGTTTATCAAATTGATAAACAAAAAAAAAGAGAACATTCAAATTTCTAAAGCTACATGTTAATAATAAAATGTTATCCTAGTTAATTATTAAACTGGAGTAGTTTGAGGAATACGCTGGGTGTCTGAAATGAGTGCGCATTAGTAGCAATAAGGGGAATAATTTTGATTTTTTGTCTGTCCATTCAAAACTTGTCAAGCGATTTCAATAAAACTCTCATAAGCGCAGCACTTTGAGCAGTCATGAGGTCATTTGATTTTTCATTTTTCTTAGAGCTTGAAATAGGTGGATTTTTCTTCACAGAGATTTTTTTTCGATGTCGAAAACGACGCATCCAAGAAGAAAAACTCAGGTTACCTTTTTTGCTCAAAGTTAAAATTGAACATCAAAAAAAGGGTTCCAACTTCGTTAAAACTTGATGGTTTACCACTTTTTTCTTCGACAAGAGAAATATGAGTTGCTCCAGGTCTGGTCCTTGACAGGTTAAACTCAAACGAATAAGATGCTCAAGAACCTCGGATAAACTCCCTGAAAGTTTGAACAAAATCGCTTTAGGCGTTTTGCGAGTCTACACAATAAAAGTTATAGAGATACAAATAAGTATTCCTCTATTTTTCTGTGCATGTAAGACTTGAATTGATAACTCTCTAAGAATAGAAAATTAATTTTGTTTAATTTTCAAGTTCCAAAAAATACACGGTGATTCATTTCAATAAGGTATTGCTGAGCAGTTTAATTTAAAAAAGAAATAACACAGTAAGAAGATTTCAATTCTTTGTAAATGCAAGATTCCTTTTCGAAACATGTTTACTACTTTTTCTGAAAAATTCTCAATTATTTTATCTGCAAATTCACACAAAGTAAATGATGAAACTTGGAATTCAGCAGAGTTATGAATGATATAGTAAGTAAATGGTGTTATAAATCCAGCTACGACTTTACGACCGCAGCAGAAGCAGAATTTCGTCAGTGATTAATAAAGTTATATCCATTGTGAAACCTATAAACAAAACCAAGCCAATTGAATAGTACAAACGAACCCCCTATTTCGAAACGCTAATTCGACTATTTACACTTAACAACAATGAAACAATGCACCAACCTTTAACAAAACAATTTCCGCTGGCCTCCAATATCAAATCTCTGAAGCATATTTCCTGTATTGAAAATTCACTGCGTCAAATCCAAAAATGTTCACACAAAATTCAAAAACGTGCCATGTTTACATAATGCAGTTTAACATCCCCCAAACACTAATGCAACCAACGTACACGTATTGCACACCATAAAATTATTCGTAAAAAACTGAGTCTTTTTATGTGATTTTCAAAAAATGTCCTCAAGCATTTTTGGCAAATTTTCGTAAAAAAGAAACAGGTGAGAGAAACGCGTGTGCGACGAAACGGGGTCCCAACCACGCGCGACGTGCACTATACAAAAGGTGGTGACGGAATACGAGAATAAAATCGCGGTGTGTGCAGTGTGGGCCAAATGCGTGGTTGTTCTCCACGACTGCCGAGTTGTGCATTCGTCTTTTGGAAACTGTTTTTTTTTTTCTAAGTGGAACTCGTAAATAATGGGTCATGACGAATGTGAATCAGTCATGTCTTGAACACCTTCTAATGCATGTCACTTCATTGACCGGATTGACCCCCAGTCAAAAACAAGGGGAGTTGAATGAATGTATTTAGTCATGGACAATCAACAAGCTCTTCAAAAGTACTTGTATGTCAGTCGATGCTCATCATCATGTTTACCACGAAAACGACTGGACATTATGTTTACAGACGCCGAATAAACTGTTTAATTATTGACAAATGATTGTTCTGTAATTTTTGGCTCATCCCTTTGTGACAACGACCACAGTGACTGTCGATTCCTTTCACGCTTTTCATTATTTCACCTTTACTCGAAAACAAAATGTTTAAATGGGCTAGTAGGGGCGTTGAACTTACTGGTACTGTTGCTTCTTGCTTGTGGCATAAAGAATAAGACTCTTTCCACAGCACATTATTCTCTACTGCTGCTCCACCTACCTACAGTATCTGAAATAGTGGCATATTTCTCTGAATATTATCAAGAGCAACTGCAATGAGTTCAAAAATGCACAAATATCCTTGAGCGGCATGTTTGAACCCCAATATTTGAAACCTCTTGGAAGACGGCTACAACAATCTCGTTCTTGATATCCTCACAGATGTTTAATATCATGTTCTACTGAGTTACTTACACTTCCCTTCCCAGCAACAAAACACTATTCCAAATGTCATTTATCAATGACAACAAATTAAATGGTCAGTATTTCAATTTTATGGATAGTACTCTTTGCCATTATTTTATTTCCCTTGGTCAGTATGATAATAAATGGTCGGTTGAAATAATTAACGGTTAGTAATATAAAGAAATGGTCAGTAAAAATAAGGAAGCGTCAGTAACATAAAGAAGTGGTCAGTAAAAATAATAAATAATAGGTATAAATAATCAGAGTCAGTATCATAAAAAAACGATCAGATAAATTAGTAAATGCCTGGTGAAAATAATGGACAGTCCATAAAATTAATAAAGCGACAGTAAAATAATGAATGGTTGGTCATATATTTTATTTCGTATAAATACAAAAAAATTTACAACGGAACGAAACACAACTTAGTAAAGAGAAAACACTCTGCCTTTATGTCATGATGAAGTAGTCAGATGGGTTCTTTTGAGAAGCCGATTTATTTTGGGTTAGTTTATGTTGGTAATAGAAATTGATGAAAAATATGCAGCGGCTCGTTGGTTAGCACTAGGTTAAGATTACAATTATTATTGTATATTATAATTGACGTGTTGTGTACGTATTGGTTTTATGTGGATCAAGTTTGGGTTAGTTTGTGTTGGTGATCGAAATTGATAAAAATATGCAGCGTCTCGTTGGTTAGCACCAGGTTAACAATTATCATTATATTATATATCATAATTGACGTGTTCTGTATTGGTATTATATGTGTATCAAGTTTGGGTTAGTTTGAGTTAGTTAAAATTATAATTGACTATTGCATACTGGTCATTTATTATTTCTTACTGTACATTTGTGGCATTATTACCAGCTAAGTCATACTGACATTTCATAAATTTTTACTGACCATTAGAATCACAATAGTGAACATAGAAATACAGGCCAAATAGTTCTTTTACTGCTCAAAAATTCCATATTTACTTATCATTTTTAACAGAAATACTGAGTCTTCTACAATATTATACTGACTGCTTGTGATATTATACTGTACATAATGAATTATAAATACTGTTCAGTTTATTACAACCCTTTATCAATACTGTTGAACTTCACTGGTACGGTACGTCGTACTCAAAGCCTTTTCGGCAGATTCGGCTTGATATTGGAAATGTCTACAAAACATGTCGACGAAGCTGTAAATGACTTAAACTTCATTATCTCAATCAAAATATCTTAGATTAAAATAGGTAGTCTTTGCAAAATATCTCTTATTCTTACTCAAAAAGCAGACTGATCAGACGTTAGGATATAGCTTCTGCCTCTTGTTGGCTGCAGCTGTAGCAGGATCTGCGCTGAGCCGGCGCTCAAGGCTAAAAATATCCCTCAATACTTCGACAATAATATACAATGCGACTCAAAAAAGTCCTCCGCCTCTAACTTTTGAACAGTTTGATATATGCGTACCAAATTAGGACACATCATATATGAGGACGTAGTGCATTTTTTGACAAAGTTGTGACAGCTGAAAATGCCAAAATGACAGATGGGTGCCATGTTAATTAAAAAAAAAAAAAATTGAATTTTGAAGGTCCTTTGACCCTGATTACAAATGCCGAGTTTCAAGCCTCTGTTATTATTCCTGTGAATATGACTAATGACATCGTGTCATTTTTTTTTTTATTTTTGTTACTCAATTAATACTCAATCACAAGAGTTGACTCCAGAAGATCGTACAGAAGATCTCTCTCCTCGTTCAAAAAGACTGAGTAATAGCTAATTTTGAAGATCTTTTGTACCTCATCGTATCCTCATAGTTTGGAGACGTCAACTCTTGTTGGTGAGAATTAAGTGACAAAATTTAAAAAAAAATACACGCTGTCATATCTACAGGAAGGATAGCAGTGGCTTGAAACTTGGCAGTTGTAATCAGGGTCAAAGGGTCTTCAAAATAAGGTATCACTCGACCCCCCTTTCCATTTGATTTTTTTCATTCAAAATGGCACCCAGCTGTCATTTTGTCATTTTCAGCTGTCACTATGTCAAAAAATGCGGGACGTTCTGCTGCACATATCCAAATTTCGTTCGCATACATCAAACTGTTCAAAAGTTAGAAGGGGTGTACCATTTAGGTACACACCAGGTGTTCATTGTGCACCGTCAACCTCCCACTTTTCTTCTTTCTGTCCATCACTAGATATCCTGAAAACAATTTTTTCACGATTATTCATGCTATATGGGTCAGAATATTGTGGCTTAAATACGCGACTTTCAAGAAGTTCGACTTTTGGGGTGTAAAGGGGTATGTTATGACTTCTTTTAAAAGTTATTTTCATATTATACAGGGTTTCCCAAAAGCTTCTTGTGGCATGTCCTGTTGATTGCTATTGTGATGGAGTTGGCGTGAGGAGGGCATTGAGGCTGACTGAGCTAACGCTGGATGTTCAGCTATTTTTGGTTGTTGTGGTTTTGATTTGAGAAAAGATTCATGTTCATGTTATAAAAATATTCCCATGTTTTGAAATATGAAAGATAACACATTCAACATCTATCAGTCGACGAAAGATTGGAGGAGAGGTTGAAAGAAATTTCTTTTAGGTGACCACACTGTTTAAACAGCGCATGTCAATATACAGGGTAACCCAGTTTAATAATCAAAATTTGGATTCTAGTAGTAAAAATGAATAATTTTTATTCAATGAAAATTTTTTTGACTCCTCGTCAGTTTCGAGAAATACGCTTTCAAAGATTTTTCAACATTTCTTGATTTGAAACAGTTAAACTAAATTTTTTATGAATCAAATTTAGTTGAGACTCACTTTTTGTTTTATTCTAAAAAACAATGAAACATTTTCTCGAACCACGAAAAAAACCACTCAAACAATTGAGGTTATTTCCATTTTTAGAAACTTGTAAATTCAAAATAATTGTAATTTTTTTGATTTCCCCAATTTTTTTGAACGGTTTCAAAACATGATTCTCTATGGCAATATTTTTTGCAAGGAATCAGCTGTTACCTTATGTCCCATTGTTTTGGGACGCATTGTATACCTCCTGATCTGCATTGTTTTTAATTTCAATTACACGCATGCACGAGAAAAATGGAAACTCTTTTTTCGCACTCTCATTAATAAAGTACCAAACTTAACGAGATGCGTCTGAGTCTGGCATACCAGGCAACCGCCTTTTATAGATTGAACCTGGATGAAAAGTTAGAAGTATGCTGCGATCCGATATGAATCGTAATACGTATACGGATCAATATGGAGAATTGATCTTTGAGAGTATTTGTAAAAATATCACGGTGGGTCATTCTTTTTTTTTTTAATAGTGAAAGGGGTGTAATGACTTACATAAAATGAGGTAGTTGATATGTTGTATTTGATAAAATGGAGATGACAAAGCCTCCGGATCATTGGTAAATATTCAACAAACCTATACTTTTTTTATATATTAATTATATATTATACTTTCATATGCAAGCTCTTGACCAAGGAATCATCTTAAGGCAAGAGTATTCATATTCAATTTTTAAGTAAACAAAATCCCCAATAAAATGGAAGCAATTCGAACAGTTTTTGAAATAAATCTGAGCAAGTTTTCCTGAAATTTCATGTGTTTAATGCGAAATGCGAGCATCCAACCTCGAATGTTACCTCAGTCCTCGCGCCTCGGTCGAACGCTGCAATATGGTACTGGATGCATCAAATAATTATTTATCCTTCTTTGGGGTTCCACTGACGAAAAAAGCGGACTCGCTTTTGAAACGTTGTGTTGTTATTTACTAATAGGCTATTATTTTTCAGGTGATAAATAAAGGAGATTAGATATTAGACACTGGTTTGATTATTGAAAAAAACAGCCTATTTGTGTCAAGCTAAGTTTCTTTATATTTCTTGACAGGGTGTGACAAAATACCCAAAAATCTGGTAAAATAAAGGAAAAAAATGGAAGTTTTTTGTCGCAGTTGAAAATAATACTTTTTTTTCAAAATATTGAGTATTATTTGTGCTGACAAATTTGTGCTGACAAATTTGCTTTCCCTACGGATAGGGATAGGATACTTTTGAAGGATGATAATATCAAAGTCCGTCGAATCGAAACTAATTTGATTTTTTTCATATGATTTGCTCCAAAATCGGCATGTGGAGTCATTTCTGGATTCTGAACAACTTCGTCCAATACATTTTTTCGATATTTTGTCAAATTAACCCATTTTTGATAAAAATGTCCTTTTTTAAAAATTCTCGCTACACCGAAGAACTCATGATATCAACATTGTTTTTATGGTTATCAGACATGCACAAACTATCCACGAAAAAACTAAAAAAAGTTTAAAAAAAAATGATAAAAAAATGTCCCATGTGTATCTTATGGCGGATACTGTATAATCGATAATTTCACGACTTCAGATTGGCCAAAATATTAATTTTGTAAAAAATATATGGCGTACCTCCATACGTGAACTCGTACCTGAAATTATGATAAATCTATAACATTTCGGACTTTCACTTGGACTTTTATGAAGATATTTAAAACCTTTATATGAATTTAACAACTAAAAAAGGTTAAAATAAATTGCAGAAGTTACCGTTTGAAAATAAAAAAAAAAGTATAAAAAATATCAACTTCATTTTGAAAAAGTAAATAATCGGCGGGTCGTCGCGGGTCCAAATGCATTGTAAATTATAGTACCTGAGATGTCCTGAAAAAATCACAACAAAATGATTGTGTGCCTTGGCGTTCTTCTCAAGATATTTTGATTCAAACAATATGTAGGCGTGATATTTTTTTCCATGATTATATTTTTTTTTATCAACCATACTCAACTGAAGACCTCGCTACAATCACCTTCCAAGATTGAGTGGAAATCGGAAACTAATATTGAAATGGTGAAGAAACGAATGCTCGGCTTTCTGGTGCAACGGAAAATACTCTGTGACTCACAATTAGGCTTCCAATGTGATACTTACCATAGGTGAAGCTACTAACACCGATGATGCCATGTTCCATACACTAGAGGAACTTTATTTATCAGTCAACCAGGGAGATTCTGTTTCGGTTGTGTTCTGTGACATAGCCAAGGCATTCGACTGCATCGAACATGACACTCTGTTGAAGAAGCTGGAGATTTATGGTTTTCGGGGGACTTTTCATGGCTGGTTGCAGTCGTATTAATCTGGACGCACACAGAAACTACATTTTAACAACTCTGTCTCAAGAGAAGGAAAAATTTGTGATGGAGTTCCTCAAGGATCAGTGTTAGGGCCTCTCTTATTCCTGATCTATATCAATGATCTGCCCAAGTCCATCAGGCATGGAAAATGCACCTCTTTTGCAGATGATACCACTTTTCTCTGGCGTGACAGCGATCTAGAAGTTTTGAGGGGTCTAGTGGAGACTGACCTCGCATCATTAAAGGTGTGGTGTGCCTCCAATGGTCTGTCGTTCAATGTTTCCAAAACAAAGATAATGCATTTCAAGTGCTGCCTTGATGAGGATAGGATGAGCGACGATGACGTGAAGAAGGTGTCGGAGTTCAGATTACTCGGTCTGATAATTGATGACAACTTAAACTTTGACGGCCACATTTCGAGCCTATCTATAAAGTTGTTCAGGGGGTGCTATGCCATTCGAACGGTTAGGAGGAAGCTGGGTGTTGCTGCTGCTAGAAATGTTTACCATTCTCTAATCGAATGCCACCTAAGATACGGTTTCAGCTTTTGGGGTTCATGCTCCGTGGGTCTATTCAACCATGTTTTCCGGATTCAAAACGAGCCATTCGTTTTCTCTACTGTCTGCATCCTCAGGACTCGTGCAGGCCCTACTTCATGGAGAAAAGAATTCTGACACTTGCGTCTCTATTTATCCTCTCGACGTCTATCCTTATGCATAGGAAGTACGGGTACCTCATCCATCGCATTTTCAGTGTCAACACACGACAAACATATACGATTCCTCTGCCTATTCCCACTTCTACCCTCACAAAAACATCTGTACTCTACCGCAGTAAAAAGATATTCAACCATTTGCCGTTAGTTTTGAGAAGTGTGTCTTCAAAAGAAGGCTAATCAATATTCTGCTGGATAAATGTTTCTACTCTGTAGATGAATTTTTCACAACTAGGTGTACTTTCATGTAAAATTTGTGTTTTTTTTTTTTCTTTTTTAAAATATTGATTAATATTGTACCTTGCCGTTGACACAAATCAGACAGTACAAAAAACAAAACAAAGGATGCAGACGTGTGGCACGTATCTAAAGAAAAGATAGTAACTGGAAATTTATCCAACAATTTGATGGCCACAGCAGGGAAAAAAACGAGCTGCTTAGGAGCAGTCTCAAAGATGGAGACGGGGCTTGGGAGACCTCTGGAATTCAGAGCATCTGTAAAGGATCCCGTGGTTCCAGCGTCTAAGCAGGTTCTCCAAGGTCAGACTAATAACAGCGATATCATGGGTAGACAAAACAAGAACGAATCCACAGTGCAGCATGTAAAACAGGCTGAGAATCGTCGTATTGATTGTGGTGCAACTCTCAATTCACAAATCAGAACAGATACTCAAGAAATGGAAGAAAATGGGGACAAAGAATCTGAAGAAATATGGGTGACTCAAAATTACAAAAAAAACATATAAACGACAAAGCCAACGAGAAGAGGACCGAAATAATTCGCAACCTTTTCCTACCAAGCTACGACCCAAGCCAGCGCAGGGATCCAACGTAAATACAGGATTGGTCAATGTAGCACAAAAACAAACATTCCTTTTCCTATCTGGACTTTCTCCAGAAACAAATAGCGAAAATGTTCTTAGTTTTCTGAAAACCATAAACTTGGATAAAACAGGAGTCAAATATGAAGAAGAACAAATATAAGGCGTCCTTCAAATTATCAGTAGATTATGTTCTCCAGAATGAATACATGGATCCATCAGTGTGGCCCAGGGGTACTACAATAGGCCATTTTCGGAATCTCCAGCAACTTGCAAGGGCAAACAAGTCACATCAAGTACGACCACATTAAAAATACTCCACATCAATATAAGATCGCTAGGAAAAAAGTTAAATGAGCTGGAGGCATATATCGAGGACAGAGATCTGGATGTAATATGCATTTCTGAGCACTGGTTAGTTGAGGAGGAGCTCAATCTCATTCATCTGGCTGGGTACATAGTAGCAACCTTCTCCAGTAGAAGTCAAAGTCAGGGAGGAGGAACTTTAATTTTTGAGAAAAAAAAACTGTTGTTCAGTGGATTGAATGTCTGTCAAAACTATAATGTGGGAAAATGTACCGAGTGTTGTGGTGTGCATCTACCGGATTTTAACTTCAATGTTCTGTGTTTCTACCGATGCCCATCTGGAAGTTTTGACCCTTTTGTGGAGGCGCTGGACCAGGTGATGAATGGCATGAAGACCGCCTCAAGATCCATAGTATGTGGGGACTTCAACACAAATTTTTGCAAACCTGACTCTAATGCATTAAAATTGTTGGAAACACTGAACAGCTTCAACCTGAGACGATGTTTCCACAGAGCGACAAGGGGTGGGAACTGCCTCGATAACATTTTCACAGAGGACCACATTTTTGTAGTCTCGGTCGAGCTGTGTGAGATTGGTTTGTCCGATCACTTGGGCCAGGAGATCAAACTCAGTTCGGAGCTTCAAGGGAGTGGACCTGCCCAGAAAAGGTCAACTTTCAGACCTATCACCCAGTCGGGACTTGATGCATTCTACAACAAAGTTGAGCAATCAAATTGGGACTTCATCGAGTGTAATCGCAGGAATATTGAAGCAAAATTCAACTTGTTCGTGGATGCTCTTGAGACTGCTTTTCTGGAATCCTTCCCAGTGAAATCATACATAACAAAGAACAATAGAGCTGAAAGTATTGATTGGTTTACAGATGAGCTTAGAATGTTGAAGGATCAGCTGAGATTCCTGTCTGAACTCAAACAACAGTACAAGAGTCAATATACAATTCATTTACACAATAGTTTTAGAGCCCAATATAGAAAAGTGATTCAGGAAGCCAAAATAAGAGCAAACAATAATCATCTAAGGTCTAAGGTCATCATCCAATCCAGCAAAAACTATGTGGAACATTATCAATTGCTATAGGAAAGAACAGAACAAGAGCAAACCGGATATCAAAATATCCCCTGATACATTCAAAGAGTTTTTCTCAGCAGCTGCAGAGAACCTTCTAAAAGCTATCCCGAACGATGATCAAGCAGATAGACCGGCTTTTGATGCTTCGTACTCCTCTCCAACTGGAGGGTCTTTCAGCTTTTCCGAGGTTGGTTGCAATCAGGACCGAGATGTGATATGCGGTATGAAGGATAAAAAGAGCCGAGACATCTTTGGCATAAATGTAAAAGTGATAAAGGTCATCAAGAACTTGATTATAAGCCCCTTAACAAAGCTAATCAATGAGTGTTTCAGGGAGTCTACATTCCCCTCGCTACTAATACAAGCCATCATCATTCCCATCTTCAAGAAGGGGGATGCCAATTTGCTGGAAAACTACGGACCAGTATCTCTGCTACCAGTAATTTCTAAAATAATAGAAAAATGCATGGCGCAGCAAATATTGGTTTTCTGGAAGAGAATAAACTCCTCTCCGAAAGCCAGTTCGGCTTCAGATCGGGAAGAAGTACAGTGTCGGCAGTGTTGAATCTGATTGCTCATATTACCAAAGCTTTTCATAACTGTCAATATGCAGCAGTGCTTTTCTGTGACTTAAGCAAGGCTTTCGACTGTGTGGATCACCAAATCTTGTTGGGAAAACTGAAAAACTTCAATTTCTGTGAAAAGAGTGTTTCTCTCTTGAAGTCCTATCTTAGGGACCAGATTCAGGTGGTGAAGATAGATGGAATAATGTCATCTGAGAGTGTAACAAATATTGGTGTTCCTCCTTGGATACTTGGAACCGTCTTGTTCCTTCTATTCATCAACGATCTACCTGAAGTCAGGGGCAGCGAGGCATATACACTCTATGCAGATGACAAAACAATTTCTGTCATTGGAAGCAGCTTGGATGATGTTCTGACCGATGCCAGTGCAGAGCTGAAGAATGGTTTCGACGGAATAAGCTTTTGCTAAACGAAGACAAAACTCGACATTGTGTCTTCACTCTCAAAAACATAGAAGAGACACTCAGAGTCAGAGATGGTGATTTCGGGTTCCTGGGTGTACAGCTGGATGAGGGACTGCGGTGGAATATCCATAGAGATAGGTTGTGTGCAAAGCTCAATTCGAGTATCTTTGTTCTGAGAAACCAGGGCATGTGTGTCAAAGGATGTCCTAAGACATGCATACTTCTCCATCTTTCAAAGCCATCTCAGCTATTCAATGATAATCTGGGAACACTCTCCACACATGTGGAGGGTATTTGGTCTTCAACGGAGGCGATACGAGTGGTTTCTGGGAGACCCCACAGAGATGACAGCCGCCAGGCATTTATTCGGCTTGGTATACTGACAGCTCCTTGTCAGTATATATGAGTGTTGTCTTCATACCAGGATAAACCTTTCCACACTTGCAACACATGGAGATATCCACAATCACAATACTAGAAACAGGCAAAAACTGGTCCCGGCCTATAAGAGACTTAGCAGATGCCAGGATGGACCTGGATACTGGGCAGTGATGTTCTACAATAACTTATCTAACTCACTAAAAACAATGGAAATACTCAGATTCAAATCCCAACTAAAATGTATTTTGATAGAAAACTGTTTTTACAACTATAATGAATTTATGCAATACAATTTAAAGAGTGCTCCGTCTATAATAATACGAACTCAAGTAATATTTGTTATAGGTACTTATATATTTTGTTATGTAAACAGTATCACTGTACTTTCATGAATAAATTTATTATTATTAATAATATTATCATTATTATTATTATTATTATTATTATTATTTAAATAGCTATCAAAACCATACAATCACTGGGAACCACGAAATTCTCGAGATAAAACTCGAGTGAAATATAAAAACACGCTCAAAATATCAACAAAAACAGATGAAAATATTTTAAAAAGGTAACGATAAATAGCTTTAAAAAAAATAATTTGACTGAGATAACCACAATATAATTTTTGAGGCGTGTGGCGGCACTTTTTGGCATATGGAACCACTGTGCGTCGGTGACACCGAGACGCCGGCGCCGTCCATAACAATCTAGGGAGACTAGGGACATTGCAGCGCCAGTGCAGCAGGAATCCTTCAACAACAGATCTCAGCACTCAGCAGTGGTCGTTCGTTTTGCTGCTTCGAGTGCTTCGCCTCTCTTCCCCGTCTATTTCAACCAAGTTCAGCTACAACTATTATTATTATTGTTGTTCTTTCAAGAAGTTGGCTGCTGAGCTGTCGGAGCTTGGGTTGAAACAAACTGCATAAATCACCCTTTATCTTGCCACGATAGGTACTCTATTTTTCAAGATTCAAACAAAGCTATGATATCTACAAAATTTGCTATTCTCACAAGACTACAAATCCTGTTTATCAATATTGACCTTGTTATTGATTGGCAGTAGTCCTAGCCACACAATCAAAACCATGTTGTTCTGAATATAGGGTACATATCTTGAATAATCCATAGACATCCGACAATATGGGATGTTTGTCCATAATGCGATCATCAATTATTCATGTTTAGTTTTAGAATCAATATCTCCGTTTGTGAATTTGCTTCATCGTTTAGGTACCATAGTGAATGAATAATAATTATTGACGATCATCTTATACTAGAAATCAACTTGTTTGGAAGAAAAAGAAAATAGTCAGATCTTATTATCGATTAAACATTACATTTAGTTACATCAAGTATGTCAAATGCGGCTTCAACCAATATATTGTGCAATGCTGGTTATCTCTTGATAGATCGATGGGAAAGAAAACATAGCCTTTGGCAAGTCGAATGGGAACTTTGGAATTGAAAATGCAGAATAATGTGGTTACTTAGATAAACAGTAGCAAGAACTTTTCACTCAATATGATGACATTCAGACGACACAATAACATATAAAAGTCAACAATGAGGCCACTGTACAGAACAAAAAATTGAGAACCATAGTATATTTAATTCATGTGAAAATTTCCTACCAGTCAATCCTAACCAATCATAGGCTTGCATTTTATTATGCTGCTATGGCAACGACCTAATTTTAGCGGAAATCACCCTGCTCATAATCACGTGACTGAAAGATTAATAGGTGGAAATCTCCCTGGCTTTGCATCTGGATGTAGCTCCCATATGATTACAGTGTTGCCGTCCCCACTCTCCCTAACAATCCCAACCCAACCCAACTTTCACAGACAGAGATAAGGCAAACGGCAACACTGTGGTTGGTGCATGGGAGCTACATCCAGCCGCGAGTGCTTGACAGCTGTTAAAGACAAATATTTTTGATAAATGATTTATTTTCAACTTCCAATACAAAGTTGCAATGTTATCAATTATGGACAAGATTGGTTATAACTTCCAAATGTTTTATAAAATCCTGATTCCCTTCTTTCTTCCTCAATGGCGAGTAGAGTAAGGAGCCGTTGGTTTCTTCCACTAAATGCGAGGTGAGTCCTGGGTTATGTTTTTTCGAATGATCAGTTTTGGCATGAAATTTTCTTGTCAAATCTCCCTAGAGCTCGAATTAAAAATCCGGAAATTTGTTCTCGTTGCGAATTTTTCAAGAAAATTCGCAACTCGACAAAATTTCCGGAAGTAATTCGAGCTCTAGGGAGATTATGAGTGAAAATTGCTCCAGCTCGATCAATGAAGCTGGGCAGATGAGAAATAGGAACACCAGAAACAAATCGCAAAAATAAGTCGAAAACTCAGTTCTATGAAGAGATCAGACACATTTGTGTATACCTATAGTTTGACGTAAAGTGCGCACTTATAGACTCACAGATATTGAAGTAACTTGAGTGGGGCAGAAACATTGATAAATGACAATTCATTGGCAGAAATACTAACCATGATACTTCAACAACTTTAGTGTCATGAAAACTATAACTAGGTACTCTGCTTTCCACTCGCGCAGCTCAGACGCCATTGGTCGACTTGTGCCAAATGATATTATTGCTCTCAACATTAGACTTCAGAGCTGGGAGTCTCTTATTCGACTATTCGAAAGAGAGAAAAGTGTCTTTCTGTAAACGCGTTTCGCTACTCTGTAAGGATCTTCGGATATCACCGTCGGGTACGGAAGCTTACCGATTGATATAGGCGAGAAGAAGGCAGAATTATGAACACAGGTTTATTAGATTATTGTATATCTACTTCTAAAACATGATATTTATTGGTTATACCTATTTCAAATAATCTTCAATTGGGGAATATAATAACAAAATATACCTACTGTCTGTTCATGGCTTTCCTGTGGTTACGTCATACTTTTCCGTCTCACTCTTACACATTGAAAAAAAAATCACGTACGTCTGGACGAGGGTCTTTCGGATCAATTTGACAAATATGTCACATGTGGAGCGATCAATCTACGACATACTGCCAAACGTCAAATACTGTGACGTACGTGACCGCAGAAAAGCATTGAACAAGCTGTAGCTAATCAATCACCAAAAATCAAAATAACAACAGAAATCCCCAATATACAGGCTGGTGCAACGAAGATGGGGTGTGGACGATTGTGGAAAAATGGTGAGGAATTTGGATGATTTTTTTTTGTTCCCGATAGTTGGTCAAAAAGGCTATGTTTTAAAAATATAGCCATAGTACAGGGTGTCCCAAAGAGTTTTTGGCAAACTTAACTTGTATTTTTTTATATCGAACATACAGGGTTGTATGTGAGAATTTTAATCATTTCTCTCATCCCGTACGATCATTTTGATAAAAGGTTTGATGGGTCCAAAACTTAGATATAATAAAGGAATGGGAGGCGATCAAAGTTGAAAAACGACTCATGTTTGAGCTATTTTTAAGCGAAATCAAAAAAGGTATCGAAACACCAACTGACCCATAATACATTACATTACTTATCTTTGAACACAATAATCACATACACTTTGGATAAAATTATTTGTTATCAAAAATAAATCAAGTTTTGCAAACACGAACTGTAACATAATTTTTCCAAATCGAACACCCTGTATATTATATTTCCATCTTAAAGATAACATCATTAGCTTTCCAAAAATACCATACATCATACCTTTCAGAACAACAGTTTTTTTCGGAAATCACCTGCGAATACAAAGTTTCCTCATTGTACTACAAATTATTACCCAGTACTATAGGTGGCCATGAGGCCATGCAGGAAGCCATTATCCATTAATTAAGTAATTATCAATTAGCAATTAATTAATTGATTAATTAACAAGTAGGTATCCAAAAGATTCTTTTTAATTCAAAGTACCTATTGTGACACTGACACTTAACTTGAAAAGAATGGATTATGCTTGATCATACCACTGAACAAATAACAATAAGAAGGCTCACTCTATTGTGTAGCAGCACCAAGAGCAGCCAATCGGGAGCACATCGTTTTCATAGCACAGAACAGACGTGCCCGGAAAATCATGACTTAACAGTGCTTCTCATGATAAACTGATAACCTCGGTCGTTGAACAGACTGGCATTCTCGGACCAGATGGACGAGGTATGGTGTTGGGAACTTGGGCACTCCTCATGTCGGTTTCGCGCGCTTGCCAGAGTGATCCTTCTTATTGATATTTGTTCGGTGATTATACGTGGTAGCGGTCCCTCTGACCTCCCGTTTTGACTAGTTATCAATATTTTGTTTCATTCGTGATATTGTCATGGCTTCATAGCCACATATTTTTATAAACTGAGTAAATAATGATGAAACTTTGTATTCGCGAGTCATTTCTGAAAAAACTATTTACCAAAAAGGTATGATGGTTTTTTTGGAAAGCTAATGATGTTATCTTTTAGATAGAAATATAATATACACGGTGTTCTATTTGAATTTTTTTTGTACAGGTCTTGATTGCAAAACCTGACCATGCACCCTATGTAATAACAAATAATTTTATTCAAAGTGTATGTGATTATTGTGTTCAAAGATAAGTAATGTTTTATGAGTCAGTTGGTTTTTCGATACTTTTATCTATTTCGCTTAAAAAATGGCCCAAATTGAGACCTTTCTCAAGTTTGATCGCCTCCCATTCCTTTATTATAAGTTTTAGACCCAACAATCCTCAATAAAAAAAGTGGAAATCTGTATGTTAGTCCTCTTATAACTCAAGAACCGCAAAAAGAAGTTGAATGAAAATTTGCAGAATTATCAGTTTAATCAGGGAATAGTCCAAGGGCATGGTTTTATTCGTCAACTTATAGCTGATTTTGAGAAATTAAGATTTATATTCAATTTTTTGATAAAAAATTACATTTGTCAGCATTCACCATGCCTTTTTTTTACTTAATTGAAAATGACAGTAATTTTTTCAATTGACGTTGAGGCATTTTCTATTGATACGTACAAAACATGAGGCCACGTTTATATAATTATATTGATGAATACTTGCGTTGTCTAGTGAATGTAAATTAGAAACGTTAAGTGGAATAGTGATATTATATTAGGTAAATGTTTGGGGACATATTATTTGTAATATAACCTTTTGTTTTTTAAAAAATATGGAATCGGAATAACAAACTTCCGATTCCATATTTTATCTTACAAGGAGAGCGATGTCGCGGGTTTTCTAACTACAGTCCATTCAATCTTGAGTTACGCTTGATATAAACAGAGAAGCACGCGGCGGCTTTCCAAGGTCGTATTCTACTTTATTCTGTCTCAAATAAATGAATTGAATAAATTCATGTTTTTATCGAGTAGATACAGATTAGATCAAAAATGTAGGTAGTATAAGACTAATCTATCAGACTTTATTGCCACTTATTGGAATAGGAACAGAACAGCTTAAGTTGATCCGCGAAATCTGAGTACAACTCTGATAAATGCGCTGTGTGCCTGGTCATATGATTTATGGGTCGTTCGACCAATCAGAAGACTGCTCGAGGTTTCGACAAAAAGCCAAGGCCAAAAGAGAATCGTTCACGGAGTAAGTCTATTTCGAAGAGATCTTTTCGTTTGCTTCACTTTCGCTTTCTCTTTCATAGAGATTAGAGAGAGCAAGTAACTGAGTCCCAGCTCTGGTGGGCTCACACTAAGAATCACAAACCGGAAGATCATGAGAACTTATTGAATCGGATATTTTATATTTCATGGCGAGTGTGGAATTTGTAAGGATTTGACCCAGATTTCTGGTCCTTTTGAAGGTCTAACTACAGATAACTGTGATGCAAAGTTTGAAAAATTCCGAGAATTTAGCCCAGGCACTGCAGCCTCTGATCGGACATCGGGCTTGTTGGGTTAGTGGTTAGCCTTTCGTTCAGTCCAAGAGCTGTACTGACAAAGTGTTTTACCTTTTTTACTGTTTCTCTGCTTGACCTCTTGGAAATGTGTGTATCAACCTCTTATGAATGATTTGATGGCAGGTTCTGGACCCGAAACCTCTGATATCCATTCTATCCTCTTCCCAGGTTTACTTAATCTAAAAATAGTTCTAATTCTGATGGATTTCCGCTGTTGTCCAGATTGCATCAGGGATGCTGCTCGACCTATTTGTGCCAGACATCAATCGTGACCGAGACCTGAAGAATGGGTGACGACTTAATTACAATTATTGAGGGATTGGTTGCTGGAATTACGTGGATTATCGTCAGCTTTTCTAGGGGGTTTGATCTATAAACAACAACTTTCTCCTGAAGATTAAAAAGTGCTTTGTTAGCATATGCACACAGGCATACCATAAGGAGGTGAAAGATTTCGTTTTCAAGATATTTGATGTTCGCTTTCATTAAACCAGGATTTGGGACATATACTTCAACAATTTCGTTCCTTTCGGGCATATGACGTAGAGATGGTCTAGTGTCTAGTTTCTTTTGTGCGTCGGGCGTTGTTATGGGCACGTTGTTTGCCACGAAAGGCAAGATCTGGCAACACTGACTATCTTGAAGTAAGAAACCTTGTTGGGCTCTTGTTTGTCAGCCGCTGACGTCACTGTTGGATGCGCAAGGAACATACCGTTGTGATTGTGCATCCGAATCAAGTCGCTTCCATTCATCTACACTTTTGGTGGAGATCTGCCTTATATTAAGCTGTGACAATCTTTACAAAAGTAGGTGCTTCAAATTTTCTGTTCATTATATTTTACTTGATTTATGTATTTTGATAACTTCATCGAACGGTATTGATCTTTAACTGCAATTTATGTCTTATGGCCAAATCAAAGTTCATCCACTTGGTCTGGTGCAGATTAGCAAAAGTCTTCATTTACTCGTTTGTTCAGCCACACGAGTTACTTTGATTTCACCCTGAAAATGATTTATTTTAATCAGTTGCACTCCTCTCTACTCGAATCTGCGGCACCAACTATACAAAGCACCACCTACCTCATTTGGGTTGCGTAAATAACAGACCGTAAAATTTACATACTCCTTCCTACATGTCTTTATTATTGCTGAGACACACGATATGGAGTTTCAAAGAGAATAGATTTGAAGTTCTTGAATGAAATATTGACAATGATGCGCGAAAGGTTAAATAAGGGTTTTATTCATGAGGGAAGAAACGCTGTGGTCTAATATGGAGAAATTTCTAAAGAGTGCTTGATGTGGAAATATCGCGAAATTGCATTACAGCATTCCGTGTGTGAAGGCAATCTTTTGATTTTGATATAAGCGGAATTATTATGCTGCGAAGTGTATCTTTTTATAAGCGCGGTTTGATATTATCACTAATCTGTAGAAAATTGAGCAATTCATAATAAGCTTTTTTTCAATATAATGCCGTAGTATTATACTGTTATGGAATAGATTTTGTTTTCCAAAAAGCGTGAGGACAAGAATCAAGATCTTTATTAGTCTTTATAGATACTGACTGAATTTTTATACCATAATCGAAAAAGATATCCAGTTCTTCAGCTTCTTTCCTTCTGCTGGAAAATACAGGGTCGCGCGCGGCACACTCATATAGATTCAACACGGAAAATTCACGATAAGTATAGGTATACGGTTTAAACACGGTATTCGCCTCCTTACACTTCAAACACCCTATATGGGATTTGAAATAAAAAACCTCATCAACTTATTAAAAATAAGCAAAGGGATTTTGTTTTCTCTGAACTTTTCTCAGTGGATCGAAAGTTCAATAGACCAAAAAAAAGTCATGGTAGATGATTTTACGTTAAAGAAATAAAGGATAACTGCGATTTGGTGCAAAAAAAATATTGGGGTGTATTTTTTGAATGTTTCACATAGCTTTGTGGAATAAAAAAAAATACTGTGAAATCTGAATCACGATGGCGTGGCGTGGTAGACTATAAATACTACCCGAAAATTTCAATTTTACTCATTTTAGATCTGAGGTTGCTAAGTCCTAGAAAACAGAATAATGCATGTCATAAGATTTTTTGGAGACCTCATGTCTTAAAGCCACTCATCAACTTGAACGTATACAAAACCTCCAAATGTCATGTAACTAGATTTGTTATCTAGGATACATTAAAGACTTTGACATCGTTTAATAAATAAAACAAGTAAAAGGTGAGACAAAACAAGATATAAACACTATTTTTCACGTAAATATTTCTGACGTTTGATAAAAATACGTTTCCGGATACGTATACCAGAAGGGTACGTTATCTTTACGTAGTCCGTTAGACATATCTGTCAACGTATCGAGTTTGCGCATGCGCAGACGGAACATATGTGTGTGTATCCAGTGGACCGACCCTTAATTCAAGGCGGTCGGAACAACGTAACTATAGGCCATATGACCCAGCCGCGATCGCCACCTGTTTTGTCCATTCAGCGCGGAATCGTAGCAAACACCGAAATTCGATTGATTTTTAGTAATGCGTCGATGCCTTGGGAAAAAAAAGCAGTGGGTTGGAGAATAATCTCGAAATGAAGTGGATTGAATATAAAGCGACGCCTTAGGTTAGTTAAGTGGTGTACTGAGTCGTGTCAGCCGATATCTGTGATTTGTATGTTTTGAGGAATTATTTTGTATTTCCTATAAGTGGGCTTTGGCATGTCGGAAATAAATGGCTATTATTAAATATGAATTAACAGTTGCATAGTGCAAGACATAAATAATTGTGTAATAAAGTAGTGTTTACTGCGAGTGCATAAATAGTGTCTGTAAATAAATTTGTTAAAACTGGAAAAGTGAATTCTACAGCGAAAAATTTTACAATTGGTGTCGGAAGTGAGATTTATCTTATGCTATAGAATATGACATAAATAAAGTCGTCATTATGGCCACGAAACAAGTTAATTTGATTGGATGTCTCCGAGTTGAAGAGAGAATTGGAGAAACTTGACTTGGATACGAATGGTAAGAAGACTACAACCACAAAAGCTTCGTTAGGCTTCATTGGAAGACAACGTCGATCCTAATACGTCTTGATTCGAGATTCTTCTAACGCAGTTTAGAAATTGTCGAGGAGATCGGAAGAGAACTCGATAAAACAGGAAGACATGTTCGAAGAATTTTCCGAAGCTATGAAAGATAACTCGATGAAGTTGGAAGAGAAGCTCAAAGAATCTTCCTGAGCCATGGAAGATAGATTGGAAGAGAGAGAAGAGGTATCTTCGAGAGCTATGATGGAGGAGAATATCAAGGAACAGCTTTCTGACAACTGAAACTACTTGAAGGGTCAAGTAGCACAAGAAGGTTGCAGCGCTCGTCAAGCAACCATCAGAAGTAACAATTCGAGGCAGCAGCAATACTGCAGATGCTGAACACCCAGGAACAGGATTTCTAGGATGTACTGGTCAAGCATTTGGCCTGATAGACTGGTTGAAGCACTGGCAAAAGTCTTGGAATTTGGAGCAGTGAAGCATTCTATCAAGCTTCCTGAACATGTGCGTAGAATGAAGGAAGAGGTTCTCGCGGAGGAGAAAAACTTCGAATCAAGTGTGAGGAGGGTGATCAAGGAAATATAGAGGCCCCTAACGTCCAAGCGAACGAAGCCGCGGTGCAGAAATTGTCAAGAGCTACCCCATAGTCGGGAGTGATGTAGAATAGTGATACGGATACCTTCCTTTGGCGTCAATGGTTGATGAGAAGGGACAATCGTCGACCTGGAACCAGTATGACGCGTGGAAAACTGCCATAACTGCCTCTTTGGGATCCACCCCAGGTTATCAATTAGATTTCAAAAATGGAACACCAAGAGTCAAAAACGAAGAAATTTTACTAGGAGAGAAGATAGTTCGTGTGTCGCTGGCTGGGTATACTTCGCTTACGGAGGGAAGTAAGATAATTTTGTCGGCTCACCCAGAAGGAAAATTGGAAAAGACAAGCACCATAACGTTTGTCAAAAAAATACGAAATGTCTTCATGTCGCTTTCAGCAACTGCACCCGAACCTGCAACTGGATGTTTGGTGGAAATAGCAGTCCACATTCCTCTGGTGCCCTCTCTGGTCTGGGAGGGTTATAGCACCTCCTGCCTGCTTCTCACCTCGAAGTTTTCATCAGTCTCCAGTCGATTTGATAATTGGACATTTTCAGGTTGTGTGACAACATCAAATAGTGTAAATATTTAGTGTCAATAAATTAGTTAAAAGTGAACAAGTGTTTTTTATAGCTGAAAAACGCTACATTATAATATCAATAATGGGAAACAATTATTCTCATGATAGATTTAAGAAAAAAAATATGTCTCTTAGGTCTTACATTTTGAAATACAGAGTACGTGATAAAGTAAACAAAAAAAAGTTTTTTTTTGGAACATTGGAAATGCCTACCTGTTTGAGTAAAATTTTGTTGGAATTTATTCGAAGACGTCCGTGCGCGATGGTAAAATGAGAAATTTGGAATCACCATTTATTTTGGAGCCAATTTGGTCTCTTTATTTTTTCTCTTGGTTAAATGAAATCAACTTTCTGTAGAGTCAACTCGCTAATATCTCATGGATGCGGCAGTTGGTTCGTGGATTTTGTTTAATCTTTTCAAAGCGATGATTTTTGATATATTTTCTCCATTACTTTTTAACAATTCCTGTATTATACATTTTCTATTGGTTAATGTGAGTGATTACTCATAAAGTTATTTTTTTTCCATAACTCAATCGTTTTTAGCCAATGCATGGAAAAGAACTCCATCCCCTACTCCACAGTTTAAGAGCCAATCGGAAAATTGGTGGACTGGCTAACCTTACACGAATTTGTCCCCCAGTTGACAAGATCGTCAATTATTATGCAGTGTTATCTTGCTATAAATCAATTTGCATAACTTGTTTCTATTCTTTAATAGTCATAGAAAATAGTATATTATTCAACGAGTGGGAAATGGTGGATATAAGGTACTCACGAGGATGAAGTTTTCATCTGAGTGACTAATAGCCATTACCCGCGAGTGGAATACTATATGGGTACTTTTTCTATAATTATTCAATAATTGAAGCATAGTTTGCAATATTTAATTTCATTTGGACGGCACTTGTTGACAACTACTTTACTTAAAGGGAGGTTAGGTTGTTATCACATTGAGACAATGACTGTAAAAACAGTATATGGACGGTCAAATGAGCTGTTTCAAAATGATGTATTTGAAGGTTGACATTTTGTCGAATGTTCTGATTGGCTCTAAAAGAGTGGAGTAATTAGATCATTTCATTGGTCAACAACAATTGAGTAATGAAAAAAAAGTCACTGGTATGAGAAACGAGTTAAATCAACCAATAGAAAGTGGATGTATAATACATCTATTATTGAATAGTCATAGAAAAAGTATAATACTCTACTAGTGGATAAAGGCCTTCACTCACTTGTCTGCGAATTACTTCTTAGTTTATAGTTAATGAACTCAACGGTTTTAAGAGATTATAAAAAATCAAGCACTAGTAATAATTATATGCTCCCATTCTTGCTTCCATTTTGATATCTATATCAAAATGGAAGCAAGAATGGGAGCATGTAGACTTAGCAACACCGGGAACTTGAGCCACTCAAACTCCCAAGGACACACTAAGATAACCAGCACAGTCACGAACCACTAAGTAACAATGAGGAGTGATATCATGTTGAGAAATATCAACTTTAGCACGTCTCCCAAGACCAAGCTAATATGGGAAGAGGAAACGGTGAAACAACTCCGGATGGCTAATGGGGCAATATGGTACACAGACGGCTCCAAAACAAGCCGGGGAACTGGTGCCGGAATCGTAGGTGAAAATCCAAAGTGGGAAACGTGTGAACCACTCGGGGTGTACGCTACAGTTTTCCAGGCAGAAGTACATGCAATAAACGTATGCGTGCAAGAGAATCTCAGGAGAGGCTATAGAGGAAGGAAAATCCTTATCCTTAGTGACAGCCAAGCTGCAATCAAAACCATCTCCTGTCGGGAAGCCAAATCCAAACAAGTCATGGACTGTCAGCAAAACCTTGTCACACTGGGAGTATCTAACGATGTCACTCTTGGATGGATACCAGGACATACAGGGATAGCTGGGAACGAGCGGGCGGATCTACTAGCACGCAAAGCTGCAAACACACCACTTCTGGGTCCAGAACCTGCTATTGGTATTACAAAATCCTCTGTGAGAGGTTGGCTGAACTGTTGGTCCAAAAAACAACAGAGAGCTAGATGGTGCCAATCACCAGGACTGAAACACAGTAAATAAATGATGGCAGACGAGATCGAATCATCATTTTCTGGAAGCCTACTGAAAGTCAGCAGGAATCAGCTTGGGAAAGTAACAGGTATATTAACTGGACACTGCACTATAAGGAAACACATGCATATCATGAGTCTTTTCAACGAGAAACCCATATGTAGGCTTTGCAACGAGGAGGAGGAAACAGCCTCCCACATTGTATTCGAATGTGAAGCGCTGGCGTACTGGAGAAGAGATAATGGGGAATTCACAACCACTCCTCAAAGGACGGACAGGGAAACAGTAGAACGAGTCATAAACCTTATTCGGGCAATGGAGCTCTTCGACTGAGAGACAGGCACAGAGAAGATACAATAAGCCCAAAACTCGTAGCGCCTGTACTTCAGTTATCAGTGATCAGTAATAATTATCGGCCACATGAGATAAAGGCGATTTAACTCTGCAAACGAATGAT
Source organism: Orchestes rusci (assembly GCA_958502075.1). Lineage (NCBI taxonomy): Eukaryota > Metazoa > Arthropoda > Insecta > Coleoptera > Curculionidae > Orchestes > Orchestes rusci. The sequence continues at coordinate 6,773,554 of OY293313.1, read as the reverse complement.
TTTTATATTTTTTTAACGAAAGCGTTGGATGAAGAAAGATCAAGAAACCAAATCTACTTAGAAATGAATGGGGGTTCCAAAATCAATTTTTTACTTTGAGAAAAACTGTCGTACTATTTATACATTGATCCCACTGGTAGAAATAAGAAAAAAGTTCCACAGCAGAGAATGTCCCTTGGGGCACAATATTGCTATGAAAATGCGTACAAAATAATCGAATATTGGAAGGAATATAACTAATAATGACGAGTTTCTTGGAAAAAAAGAGGGTTGGTTTGAAAAAAACACAATAACGACAAAAAAATGGGTTTTCTACAATTTTTCCAATAAAACCTTCCCCACCTGCCGATTTTTAAACATTCTTATCTGTAATCAACCGGGTTATCAACTTATTTTGAAGAATGCATAGACAAAAGCAAATATCAAGTACCTTCGCTAAGGAATGAACGTATACGTATTCTACCCAATATTTGAACGTCATCAGCAAAAAAAAATCAAAATAGTTACCCAAAAACCCAAAGATAATAATATAGTAAATAAATAAAAAGAAAAACTCGAATTTACCTACATGAGTCGAGAGAAATAGGCCTGATTCTTAAGGGTGTAATCTATGCATCAAAATAATAATAAGAAGAAACTCAAATGCTGTTTCGTCTGAATCTTAGATTATAATAGGTAGTCTTAGGTCTAAATCCTGTCGAATGGTTCGTTCGGATGTTACATTAGCACTTGGGAGCGTTCCGGTCCCACCCTACAACTTGAAAACAAACATGGACAAAAACATTTGAGTTTTTCTAGGTCCTGAATCCACCGTTTGAAAAAAAAAATGTCCTTGAGATACAGAATTTGAATATTTGATTTTTCCACGTTATTGATTGGGGGTTATGAACAGGAATGTAAGAATGTGATTCTTGTGATTTATCATACACTAGGTATTAACAATAATTCATTATCTCAGATATCCTGTCACCTTGTCTAGAATAGTCAACTCAGATTATTGAATTTTGTCATTCTATATGTTATTCTTGGAAAATAAAGCATGCTTGATTGATTGAATGATTGATAAAGCTAACGCTGATTTTGAATATAGAGACACCATTTTGTGTGACGGTCTAACCAATCAATGTCGTCAATTGTCAGTCTAATTGAGAAAATACATTACAGACAAGAATCAACTGTACCGGAGTCACGACTTCAAATGCCACACGCGAGATTTCCAAATCTCACACGAAGTTTCATGCATTTTCAAATCCCACATGCAAATATCGACCTACCGTATCAACAATTGGTCGCACCAGGCCAAATTATAAGTCTTTCCGGCAGTTACAAGTCTTTTCTGATCTTATCTAGACAGTTTCTAGATGGTTGAAGTCAAAGCAATAGCCCCACCGCCCAGCGGTATCTCTAGTCATACTCCATATACATCGACTTATTCATTAACCGAACAAACATAATAAGTCGAAATTTACATAGTTCTTCCCGTAACACCCACCATATGGTCGTGGGTACCTTTTATTATGTGGTACCCGAGATTTTTTCGAGAACCGCGTCTTCAACAATCGATGTCAAGAGACGTGCGGCTTGTTGTATGCTAATCCTCCTTTGGCATTTCGGTTTTGTTTTAATTAGTTGATACTTTGACCTCTTAGTGTAGGAGAGGTCTAGCTATTTGGTAGAAATCAGTTCCGTTTTGGATGTGCCATCAATAATAAGAGCAGCAAAAATAGTTTTTTTTAAACACGAATATGTCGAATTTGGAGTGCACATCTCCAAAACCCAAAAAAATGGAGTGAAATAAATCCTCGTCAAAAGGATTAAGTAATGGTTTATTTTGAAGATCTTCTATCACTCATCATATACTAAGTACTCGTCCATCAATGGCTGTAGCTGGCTCTGGAACTGTTCAATCAACGCCCATTCTTCCTCTTTAGTGAGGATGGCCTTTGCTGCCTTTGATACAATTCGGCTGGTGGATACCTCAGAGGAATTTTGGTCTTGCCTTGATGAGAGGTTTTGATGGCTCCGTCGTGCTTTGGATGGCTTGGGAAACCCTGGAAGGAAATGGACCTTCACAGTTGAAGCAGTTAGCTGATTCCGTCCAGGGTTTTATGGAGGTTTAGGGGACTTGATCAACTGCACATTTGACTCATTTGGGTTGGACTGTGTTCGAAAAGCTAATGGCACCGATGACACTGTTGGACCGTTTGTTTTCGTCCCCAACTCTTATGTGGTTGATCGGCCCGATGTTGAATATTATGTGTATCCTTATCTTGGAATATCTCAAAATTGAGTGAGGATGGAAGCTCCGGGTGGTCTTCTTTGACGAGATCTGTGTTCCAATTATCTAGGACATCCTGGTTCATAATCCGAAGTTTCATTTCCTCCGGGAAGTTGAGTGTGTGGAACTTGACATTATTGGTGGACCAGAAGTTCGGAATGCTTTTGCAGTCTTCGGTAGTAGCTGAATGTCTTAACCCACGTGTGTTTCGTGAGTGACGGATGTCGTTAATGACCTGGAGTTTGACTTTTTACCGCAAAACAATTGGGGTGATCTGGTGTTTCTCCCCCTGGGAGGATTGTTCGTCCCCATAGGAGAAGGTGCACGTTGCTTTTACTTTCCATTTGGAGCCGCGCGGTACAGTGACGAAGTCATCATCGTTGTCAATGGTGACCTCTTGATCGGAATTTGTCTCCATATTGACAGAGGGAGTGTCGTGTCACCTTTCGTGGTGACTTTTTGTACTTTAACTAGTAGGTGCAATGACCGAAAACCCTTTGATCTTTTTCTGTCACTTTCTGATGACCCGAATGGTTGTGGAAGTTTCCGATCGCCTAGCTAGCGTGATTACCATAGTAACACGATAGATGTAGTCCATCATTGTATAAAAAAACCAAAAGTCTCAAAACAAGAGCTCACATTCTAGAATGGATAAGTTTATCTAAACTTGTATCCGAGAGAAATCTGAAAAAACTCTAAAAACTATCCTTCAATGTGCTGAGATACTCAACACAGCTTCGCAATCATTTTCTTCATTCCAACTCTGCTAAGCGCAACCCTAGCAACTCGAATAACAGATTTGCTCAGCACACCGCCAACCGCTAGGGGAAAATATCTGGAAGAGTGGCGGTACTAGTTGATGAATAATTTTGTACTATGGTCTGAACTTCTTTTCTAACCGAGCAAGCCTGAAAGCTTGTAATCGGTAGTTTGACGTGCGTCTTTCTTTTTCAGCGATGCATTAGCGGCCTTGAGTTTGTCTAGGTCACTGTATCATGATATGACCGACGATTTCTTTTCGGGATGATACCAGTATTAGGAGGGCGCCACTCACACAAATGTGATTCTCGACATTTGTTACTGCTCTATACCAACCTTTCATTCAACATCGGATAGCCAAAAAAATTAACCCCGAAGCTCGAAAACGAAACATTTATGGAGCCCAACATCGACGGTCTATAACAGTTCTGTCCCTTCTACCCGGTCCAATAACTTACCAGCAAGTTTTCCATGGGAGAGAGGTCCCTTGCCGTGTTTTGCATAAAAAATATCTTACCTTTTGCTTGCTGGAGCTTCACAGCTAAAAATAATGTTTGAGGCATGTTTAAACCATAATTCATAGATTCTCACAAACCCCTGAACTATAATCCTCACATAATGTTCCGTATTAGTAACGAAAAATTGAATTTATATTCTAGATTAGTCAACAATTCGTTTCACACTGAGCCCAAATCAGTTCATTGAAATGCATATGTAAATGACAGGCCGTAATTACGCCTTAACCTGTTACTTTCACCAATTAGCGTTTTTCCAACTATTCACGTGGTCGTATTTATGAATGAACTTTGTTGGGCAATTCATGAAACGGCCTGAAAGTGCTGTAAAATCAGTTAGAGTTGTGATGTTTATTAGAGTTAGAAATACAGGGTGTTACTTAATGGTATGTCATAATTTTAAAGGGGAGTTCCTGGATAAATTTCGAGTCGAAAAGGTCATATAAACTTGGGTCTTAAAATGCTTGGTTTTCAAAATACAGGGTTTAAAGATTTATTTTATTTTCAGTTTTTGATACATTTTCCAAAGACGGTTTGAGATATTGAACTGAATTTTGCCACAGGATATTATGGTATGGGAACACACTTTTTTTTTATTTTTATTTTATTTCATTTTTTTTTATTTTTTTTTGCGAAGACCCAAGTTTATATGACCTTTTCGACTTAAGATTTATCCAGGAACTCCCCCTTAAAATTGACATACCATCAAGTAACACCCTGTATAGGATGTCACCTTTGATTTATGCGGAATAGGAATAATAGGATACCATAGATTAAATTAGATTTATTATTGTTCATATTATCAACTAGGTACCGCGATCAAAGACTGTGACATTGCATTGGTAGCATGGTTTGGCTGGCGTCATCTCATGGTTTTAATCAATAACTTGACATAAAATGTTGGTAACATAGGTAGCCTATCTATGTTACCTAGGTGGTAGTATGGTTTAACTGGTGCCATCTCATGGTTTCAATTAATACCTTGACATAAAATCTTGCTAACAGAAGTAGCCTATATAAACTACCATTTTATACTATACCTAAGTGGTGACATTGTTTGGCTGGCGCCATGTGAGACGGACTGCCACCACTGCCCTCTCAATGAGTGCTTTGACAATAAGATAGTTCCTTTTTTTTGAATCGATTGAAAAAAACTATTACGATATGAAACAAAACAATGTAGGATACACAGCTGTTAAATGTCATTGAACTACTCGTCTAGAAATTCCGGACTCGGCTTCTTCGTCGCCTCGTTCATAAACATCTTGACTCGTAATTTAAAAAGTCATTTACCGTCTTTATAACCTAAACAACTATCACAATACATATAGACTATGAACTATAATAAGAGCCTAGTGAATATTAGCTTAAGGAATAATTATTGCTTTTTCTATAATACCTATGCTATCTTGTGTCTTACGTGTCTACGAGTCTATTTCAAGAAATTGAAGTAAATGCACTTCTTTATACAGGGTATTCACGTGATTTTCGCCAATAGCTATCTTCGTTAATATTAACCCTAGAGAGTGGCTCAAATTAGCAAAACTGTAGTGCTTTTTTGAATTATCAGGATTTGTTATCAGAATAAACAATTAAGCATTCGAAAGAGAAATTTTAAGCTTGATAAAAATGTTCGCCAATCTTTGCAGAAATCATGAAAAATTGGTGATTTTTGGCAAGTTCAAGATTCTATAGCTAGACTATCCTTTGTTCAATGATTGTGAAATTTTTAGGCGTAAGATTGGGTCTTCGTCTGGAGTCTGGACCCAATCTGTCGTGCTTTAGGGAAACGTAGTTGAACAGTAGGGGAACTCGGTAATGGTAACTCTTTATTAGTTTATTATTGTCTATGGTACCAGTATACAGTATATCTCCACTCCCATAACAATAGGACGAGCATGTTTTTCGAGAATGACGAAGGGTGAGAGTGGTCACACTACTCACAAGGAAGAGTAGTTGGCTAGGCCGACCAGTGACGTCATCATCATCTTGCTGAACGTGTGTTTTTATACCAACAGAACTGCTTGCTCAGCGATTCCACTAGTGGCAAATTGGGAGGATTTACACAAAGTATATTTGCCTCCAATACTAATATGACATTTGCCCTCCCCTCGAGACCATTGGACCCCAATGCAAGAAGACAACCTGCATCATCCATTGAAAAAAAACCATTCACACATTTGGTGACCAAAATCCCTTGCTCCGGTCCTGCCATCCATTCGCCTAGTTTTACCAAGTCCTGGCCTGTGGAACTGTACCGCTGTGTGACGTGGGTTCATCGCATGTTCACTGCTAATGCTTGCAAAATTGTTGGCCGTCCGATCTTCCCTATCCTCGTTGATAGTTGTCTACTACAGGGTGTATATGGTTCCCTTACACAGTTCAGACAGCTGATATCCCTATAAAAAGGCAGAGGGTTTTGTTTGTAGATTGTGGATTACTGGCGGTTTTTTGTAGTTTACAGTAGTAAGCCGTAACATGTAAACCCGAATGTTATAATTCATCACCCTCTTACCAATAACACCCCATATTAATGGAATATTATTCAACGATCGGGAAATGGTGAATATTAATCACGGGGATGAAGTTTGTGTAATCATCTGAGTGAGTTATATCCATTTCCTGCGAGTAGAATACTATAGGTACTTTTTCTATGATTATCCAATAATTGAAGCGAACTTTGAAATATTCAATTTCATTTGGACGGCACTTTTTGAGAACTAGTTTACTTAAAGTGAGGTTAGGTTGTGAACACAATGTGACAATGACTTTAAAACAAGTATGGACGGTCAAATGGGCTGTTTCAAAATGATATATTTATTGAAGGTTGACATTTTGTCGAATGTTCTGATTGGCTCTAAAACAGTGGAGTAATGAGATTGGATCATTTCATTGGTTAAAAACAATTGATTAATGAAAAAAAAAGTCGCTGGTATGAGTAACGAGCTACATTAACCAATAGAAAGTGGATGTATAACACATTTATCATTGAATAGTCATAGAAAAAATTATATAAACATATACCCACTAAAACCTTATCTATATCAAATCATTATGAGAGACGCCGACAGGCGCAAAAGTACCTACTCAGAAGCGGAAGTCTTTGTGAGGAGATTGCTGACGAGGGAGCACCCCGTCACTTTTTGCATAAGTCTGTTTTCTTCCCCTTTCAATAGATTTTTTCTGGAACAGATGTCTCATCTTTCGCCTTATCCAGCAGCTGCCAATAACTCTGGTTGATGTACCATGAGCCGTTCCAGGAGGACATCGACTGCCCCTGTCTTCGTACTCATTTGAGGCCTCGCCGGAATATTCCAAGCACTAGACACACCAGGACTAGGGAGAGTGCCACACAGATGAACACAAAACTATTATCGTGGCGACGCTGATCTACGATGCCTTGTGCCAATGAAGGCTGGACGGTTGGCCAAAGACGTCCATTGGTTCATCATCATCAGGACCAGAGTCATGCCAACCACAACCACACAGATGGGGGCTCGGGCTTTCATCCCTTGACGGCCTCTGCCGATTAGATCGAAGCTTGATGCTTGGAACGTCCAGCTCTTGTAAAAGCACTCATCAAACCAAATTTCTTCTCAGGCCTTCCTTAAGTCTACTTGGCAGCGGGGGTGATCACTGGCGCCGCCACCAGATGTCACGATAGGCGTAAGATCGGGTCTTCGTCTAGACCCGACCTGTCGTGCTTTAGAGAAACGTAGCTGGGTTGAACAGTAGGGAAACTCGATAATGGTTAATTATCGTCTTATCTCCACCACTATAACAATAGGACGAGCATGTTCTTTGAGGGTGACGAAGGGTGAGAGAGGTTACACTACTCACAAGGGAGAGTAGTTGGCAAGGCCAATCACTGACTATCATCCTGCTCAACGTGTTTATTCATAGCTACAAAACTGCTTGCTCAGCGATTCCACTATAGTGGCTAATTGGGTGAATTTACACCAAGTATATTCGCCTCCAATACTAATATGACAATATTAACGAAGATAGTTATTGGCCAAAATATACGTGAACACCCTGTACATACTTTCTTCAATAGGTCCCACATTTATTTATTTTTATCGATTTTAGCCTTATTTTCCGAAGAGCTAGAGACTTTCGTCTGTTGGAAAGGGTGTCTGCCTATTCGGTGCTGATTTGTAAATTATATGGTGCGATTGCTGAATGTAGAAAGTCAGTAACAGGAACTCCCACCACGATAAAATCAACAACGTATGGACTTTATTATATTTAAGTAGGTACTCAATCTTATCCAAAAACTTAACATGCAGTGATATAAAGAATAAAGAGAAATTGATTGATCTTATCATCATTATATATTTATCATTGGAAGTTTGACGAATTTTGAACATTTTTCATTAAATATGGTGGTGTCAAGAACCATTATAAGTGGTAATAAAGCAACTTATTAGTGTCTGTTTGGTTTCAACGTCAACCTTTTGGATAAAATTAATCCCAAATAACTCTTCAATGACATTCAACTCATTCAAATATTATCTAGAAAAAATAGAACTTTGACACCGTAAGAAAATCGTACTCTGGCGATTTCGTCAAAAAATAATAGAATTCTCTGAGTATCGTTAAAGATTTTAAGCAGTAGCGTGGAATTGTAAAGATATGGAAACATTATTCTGTTACTTCCATAAACGATATATCAATCATAAATTCAGAATTCACACATCACAGATACAAAGTAATTTACAACATGTTGTAAACTCTGTATAAATTAGGTTTCAGTTAATTTTTGACTGAAGCCGAATACTAATCATTTTCGGAAAATTCCCGTCTCTTTAGCAGCTACAAGTCTTGATGTTGCTGGACCCTTGATAAAAGTGGTTTAGATAACTCTTCAAAGCTAGGTTTTCTTGAGACTTTATAGAAACATGTGATTCCGGCACCATGCCAATTAATCATTAATCCATGGAAAATCATTTTATAATAAGACTATGTTATAAAATGCTAATATAGAAGATACTGTCCTCTACAGAAAATCTGTCGCAACCGCCAAAGCATAGTACATATAGAATCAAAAGTTTTGCATCAGCGTAAAATGTGTCAAAACTTAGATCCTGCATCAGCTATCAACGAAGTAATGGTGCATTCGCGAACATCAGTTTCTTATCTACCAATCTGATTGATTCCGAGACTTTCACAGAATATGGTTAAGGCGAACGGCGAGTGGAATGAACTGCTCATGTGTGTTGTTATTCTGAAGACATTAAAATGAAAGGGAATTAACTGTATAGATGATGTGGAAGAAAACACTGACAACGTGAAAGATAATACTCATCGTTTATCTGATTAGGTGAATTGTTGTCTTGGTAGCTGACTTTCATTATATTCATCATATAATTACGAAAGCGCTGTTGGTACTCGATGTAATAGCATTTTATAATAAGACTAGTAATAGCGAAGGGTTGTCACTGGATGAGTTGGTCAATCCTGATTTTTGTCAAGAATCGAATAATAACAAATACTTACTTCGTTCAGCTTCATCTTTCTGCCTTTTGAAAACCAAGCATTTCTGGACTTATGGTTAAAATACGAACTTTTGAACAAACTTTGGTCGTTGACGCATGTTTTTGAAAAATCCTGTATCTCTACAATATTATTCTTCAATGAATTCATGCGCACCTCTTATTATTCCCAAGATCAGTATCATGTTCGTGCATTTCTTTTTTGCTCTAGTGATCTCCATTCATTGAAAACAATAGCACTTAATCTTTCATTTCATTTCAGCCTTGTTGAAAATTTTTTAAACAATCTCCCAGACGCTGATACTAGTTAATTAGCAATAGAACATTTTTTTTTTCTTTTTTTAAGGCAAATTAGAATCCGACACAACACAACACTAACATTAACATACCTACCCGAGACAACCTAACTTTGATGTTTGAATATTTCCGATAATTATCTAAATATTCACAAATTACTATGCATATCAGGTAAAATTGTGGGAAATTGAATCACTTTTGACGCGATTGCCTTGGCCTTCAAAATGTCCGAACATCAAGATTTCCTTTCGTAGAAACATACGGGGGTTAATTGATCAATAGTCAAACACTTGGTTGGATTTTCCATTTCAAATTGTCTTTGCAGAAAGAACTGAAAGGTTACATACTAGTGGATTATAAATATAGATTTTGTTTTCTATATGCGTACATTAACCAGTTTTTGAAAACTGGATAGTGATTATGTCCGTTAAAACCATTTCGAGTGTTGTTTTGGTGTTGATCAATAATAAAAGCCAAAAGGTCCATAGGGTCAATTTTGGTTATCATTATTTAGTACGAGGTAGAGATAAACCAGTTGTAATGGAATATACGTTCTGATACGTGGTGGTGAGATTATAATTGATACATTGTCGGACTATACTATGGTATACAGGTTCTATCGCTGCCCACTTATCACGTCAAAAGATGGTGACCTAAATGCCTTCTCAAGGAGGTTAATTACAAGGAAACATTCAAAAGACACAAGTGGGAAAAGTTTTCATAGTAATCTTTCAAAAGTAATAGGTAGAATTATTCCTCCTAGAATCGCTTCATGACCGAAGTGAGAGGGCTGGCACTGCTGGCAACTGATTCAACAAATTTTTATTGAAGTTTGTACCCAGATAGTCTACAATTACAACTGCATATTATCAAGTTTGGTTGTCAATATGCATAGTTATAAGACTCCAACAGGTTTCTCAAATAATTACAGGTAGCTGTGCAGTTCTCCTCAAGAAAGTTAATATCAAGGGGATTCATCCGCTCGAAAAAGCACCGCTAGCAAAATCAGCGGGGCTGATCTGATGAAAACAGACAGTAGGTTTTCATCACGACGGTAACCAAACTAAATAAACATTACGTCTTCAAAGAGATGGGTATAGATTTTGTTCGAAGACGCTGGCAATTTATTGTGAATTACATGAGATTTTGTGGAAGGTAATTTCTGTTTAATTATATCAATTTTTGTCAGAAATGATCTCAGAAAGGTTCAATTTAGTTTATGCACTATCGATTTTTTTGATTTAACGGATTATACGTCTCTCACAAGAGGACGGAGTATCTAGATTTTTCGTATTTTTTGACCATTGAGATAACGTTTTTGTTACCGTTTTTTTTTTCAAAAATAAATATTGGTCTGCCTATTTTGATATCTTACCTACCTAATAAAACTTGAATTGTTCCAAAAGGTGATATAATAAAAAAATGGCGCATTACAGAAAAAATGCTTGCATTGAGTAAAATTTCAGACCGGATGAATCCCTTTGAAGAATACTTTTAAGTTTAGACAGGAAATCAACCATGTCAGATTCAGAAATGCGGCTAATATTATTATGACTCAGATTTTACCGGGTTGTATGTGATCAATTGGAACTTTGATCTTTATTCTTTATTCAGATGATTATACTTTTCAATGCTCCGTGGCCGAGTGGCGTAAGGTGTCAGAATCGGAGGGGGCGGAGCTCTGATAATAGTTGGTTCGACTCCCACAGTAGGCAGAAATTATTTTTTTTCCGAATATCTAGTGGCACTCTGAATGACTGATAAAACTGAGTAGGGTCTATTATAATAATAATTATTAATTACTAACAGGTGATGTTCTCAATCACCACTCTAGTCAAAATAGTCCAGTAAAGATATATCATTATGAAAAAAAAAAAATATTTATATAAGCTGATCTTCTCAGGGTTAATCAGAGAAGGTTAATTGAGTGTAAAACCGAAGACATCACAATCATTACCATTGTCGATTTTTTGCTATAAGTTTAAAACTCATTATACTAAGACGCAATTTTGCCCATATTAACACTTTTGTCTTTATAGAGAGTATAAAAACACTAGCGCGGATGAAAAAACGGCAATTCAAACTAAAAAAAAAAATTTTTGCTTTCAAAATTGCCATCAACCCAGAAAAAAATCAGTTAACTGTGTTCTTACTAATTTGAAATTTGATTCATTTCGAAAATGTTTAAGATAAAACTTCAAAATTCTGTGATATTACAAATACAGTGAAGACGCAGTTATTTGATATACGATCAAGCATATGTTGCAAATACAATGTTCTGGCTTGTTGTGGCATATAAATATACTTTTTGATCACCCTGGTAATTGTTTCACATCAGCAATAGAATAATAAGAAGTCAAAATAATAAACAAAGATAGCGAATGCAGTTTCCATAAAATATACACTCATTTTTGAAATGAACGAGAACTATTTTGACCTCTGTTTCAGTTGATTTCCTTGATAATCTGTTATAAATAATTTTACACTATCATTTTTTAGTCAATTGTGAGAAAATGGGACGAAGGGAGTTTGTGTTGAGTTTTGTGGTTGTTTTTGCCGTTGTTCAAGGTAAACATTTTTGATTGAGGTTTGAACTAGATAAAAAGCGTCCATTATCACAAAGAGACCTGAGTTCCGTTTTCTTTTTATTTATTCAGTATATATTTTTGGGTTTTTCGAAAAAATGTGACTTTCAAATATTTTCTAGAATACAATCTCACGTCAATTGAAAATGTATGCAAATTGTCCATTCAAGAGAGGACAAAAAAAAAAGAAATGAAGTCGATCTAACTGGATCCAATTCAACTAATTTATGATTAACATTAACACATGTGGAGGAATCAACAAAAATTGCAAAATTTGTATTGGGTTTCAACTTCAAACTTCATGATTGATAAAAAAGTCGAAACTGAGTCAGTCTCACTGGATCCAGTTTCACCATTTCAATAATAACACAGTGACACACTATTCTTGGTTGTATAATCCCCTGTTAAAATAGTTTACTGTCATTGTCATTACTTGAAAGGATATGGCGAATGCTGACTGATGTAATTTTATATAAAAAATTTGAATATACATCTCAATTTCTCAAAATCGGCTATGAGTTGACAAATAAAACCGTGCCCTTGGACTATTCCCGGATTAAACTGATAACTCTGCAAATTTCCATTCAACTTCTTTCGGCGGAGTTATTAGAACACAATAAATAGGGAGATCTCCATTTGTATACCAGTGCTTTTCTTTAATGTCCCCCCCCTTTGATTTTTTGAACGGCTTAACTCAGAGACTTCAAATTCTAGGTGATAAAATACAAGCCTGTTTTTGACATAAAATTGACATATGAAAAATTCAAGATGGCGGCTGAGGCATGTTTTTTTGAATATGAATAGGGGTCATGTGACATCTCATTTTAAAGATCCTGATGAGTACTTTTTAACCCTAGAATATTGAGTCGATATCTTCAGGTACTACAAAATGGCGGTACATTTAATTACTACATTGATACATACACTTTTTGAAAAAATTCGTCAAGTTCAATTCAAAAGATGCTTTTTTGACATTTTTGTCGTTTATTCCTAACCCAAACTACATGTCAAGAATATTTTCTGACTCCCATCCTAATAAATTGTTTAGGAGAGCTCAATTATTCCTAAAACAGAACAGCGAAGAATATTTTCAGCATCTTTTGAATTGAATTTAACGAATTTTTTTAAAAAGTGTATGTTTCAATAAAGCCTACCTGTGCAGGTCCTTGGAGATTAGTCGTTCACTTATACCCAGGTATGGTTCTGGACCGGGCTGGGACGGGATGGGATGTCCCGGTACCCATACCAGATTGACTTTCTTGCTCTCGCACAGGGCTGCTGCACTTTTGTACCAGCAAGCAGCTAATTCTTGGTTTGTGTAATGCCCTTAGTGTCGCTTAGCTGTCAGAATAGCTATGCTATCATCTGTCCCTCCTCGAAACTCCTTCCTAGTTGATACCTCCAGGAAAGCGAACACCTCTGCTTGGAAGACTGTTGGTAGTTTTCTGCGAGAGTAAAAGCTTCTCCTGCATTCCTGTCCAGTCTGTATACTCCGGGTCCCGTAGAAGGGCGATTTCGTCATGGTTTTGGAACCCAGTTTGGTTGTTCAGAAATACAGAACCAATTTTGTGATAATAAACGATGACGTCACGGTTGATTTGAAATGCTGTTTGGTAAGCGTTTAATCTGTCAACGGGATACTGAGGTCTGAATCTCTGAATACGGTAAATTTTTTTGGTATATGACTCTCTCTCCAAAACGCAGCTTTTCCTTGTTTGTTTTGGAAGGTTAATAGTAAATAGTTAATTCAATGATGAAGCGGGCAAGAAGTAACGAGTAGCAAGAGACTATAAAAAATCATGTCCTTGATATTGTATGTTGGGATTCATGGTAGATATTGAGACATGGCCGTTTGCCGCGAACGCGAACCAATAACCTATCCATTATACCAAACGATTTCGGCATACGTCAAAGTGGTGACAATTTTTGGTATTGACCAATCGGTTTATTATGACCAACCAAACGGGAAACCAAAACCATGAGGAAATCTCCTTTAGTGTTAGCCTTTGAGCCGTCGGTGGTCAACCACCCGTCTCTGGATGGAAGGTATGTATACCTCAAGTCTTCCATGAAGTCTGAGTATTCCATCCGTGGGTGTCCCGCCGACAGGCAAGTTACCTCAAGCCACACAAAAGATGCTAATCTAGGTGCCCCTGTTCTTCCATTCTCCCTGATTAGACATCCTTATGTATGCTGCCATTACTTCCCTCCTTACCCAAAGTGCCAGTTCTGAACTCTTGTGTTTTTCGGCACTATGAAAATTCAAAATCAGCTGATAAAAATAGTGTTGATTTTTTTCTCAAAAACAAGTAACCCAATCTAGAATCAGAATATGTTGAACAAAAATCAAACATGGATGTGTTTGAGACCCCTATGGTACGCCCATCATCATAATTTCGAAATTCTGATTTAGCATGGAACGTTTATGCGATGTACCAAATTTAGTGATGTATGAACGGTTTTGGAAATAGGTAACATTGAGAAAATTCCGTCTTTATGGTGTTCCATTTCAAGGGCAAAGCAATTTTCAATAAATTAAAAAAATTAAATGTTACGTGGGCTTTAACAAAAAAAAAATATTTACTCATGTTTCTTGATAAAGATACCTTTACTGCAGGACTTGTAAATAACTATTACAATGTAATAAAAGGCTTATTATGAATAATTCATTTTTCCGATAAATCACCACGCGATGAATATTAATTTGTTTATTTACGTCTAAAGGGACTAAATCAGACAAACGATATTTTCCACTATTTCTCTTTACAGAGGTGCAGCTGGCAATTGACGAACGATTGAAGGACGATTTTTTCCACATTTACAAAAATGCCGCCATAGAAACTAGGGATATCCAAAATAAGCCGGTGACTGATAAAGATGTAACATTTTATTTGTATTCCAGTGAAAACCCAAAAGAATTCACTGCTATCGACAAAGGTGCCACTATTTTTAACCAGTTCTGGTGACTGAAATGAAAATCAAATCCATTTTAGATCGTTTGGATAGGTTCCGTAACTTCACCAACCAAATTGTCTTCATCATTCATGGTTGGACAAACAGTCAAGAAAGTGAATGGATGCAAAATATGAAAGATGCGTTTCTTATAAGTGATCCAAGTTCGATGGTTGTTCTGGTTGACTGGAAAGAGCCAGCTAATCAACTTTATTATGTTTCCAGTATCAATACCTATGATGTCAGTAAGTATATATGGTTCAAATTTTGTAATGTGGATTTGTTCACAATTGTGCCATATAACTCCGGTATATATCAGAGTATATATTCACAATATTACAGTATCAACGTATTGTACTATTTATTTATAACCACTCAACACTGCTTTCAAAACTCCCTCTCTAGTGAAAGTTTTCCAAACTATCTTACAGATTTTACAGACATGAGATGCGAATCACGAATAGATGCGAATTGCAAACATCATTCTCATTGGTCGATATCCAGAAAAGTGACATTCTTGATAGTTGACCGACCAATAGAAATCGTACCCACATTCCATTGTTGATAATTTTCTTCTCGATGTTGTCATATTTGGGAATTCTACGGAAGCGCTGGAAGCTCACATGGAATATTTTTTGTTAGCCGACTTTTTATCTCGTCTAACAGTGAACTTCTTTCTTAGACTACTTCTTTTCGTCTAACAGTGAACTTCTTTGTTAGACGACTTAATATGGCGCATTCTCCATTTGAGAAACATAATCATTGGGTTTACTGCAATGATTATTATTAATTATTACAGAACTATTTGGTAATATCGATATTCAACCAGAATAATATCAACAATAATTTAGATATACAGGGTTATTCACGTCATTCGACACGAAACATTATGACTGAAGTATCTAATCTCAAAGTAGTTTTTTTTTCTGGATGGATAGGCTACATTTTTTAAATATTTTCTAGTTTTACAGGGTGTCCCCAAAACACGAAACGTGTATCAAAGATGTATTTTTTAAATGGAACCCCTTGTAAATTAATTGGTATTTCTTTTCTTCCTTCAATTTTGAACGAAAATTGTGATACAACTAATCAGAGTTGGGCATGGTCAATTGACGAACCCTTATTTGACCGGTGAAATTCGGTCAATTATCTAAAAAATTATAGTAACCAAAATTGATATTTTTCGTTTTATCATTATGCTTGTTAAGCATTCCCACTTTCATGTTGATAATGTTCATGTGAATATAAACATTTTTGATTTATACAAAGTGTCCCCGATAAACTGATAAATTAGTTTGAAATATGACACCGATGGTCGCAAACGCGTCTTTCTGTGTGTTGTATTCTCGAGAAAAAATGGTACGCCTCTGCTTTTGGAAAGAGATATTTTTTTAGAATTACTCATTTTAAACGAGAATCATTTCGACTTAATTCTCTCCAACAACAAACTGACTGTTTCCAAAACTAGAAATTTCCGGTAGGTATCTGAGGAACATTTTAAAGAACACTAGTATGGTTTATTTTTTTTACTTGAAAACCGTGCGTCGGAGGAAGAAAACTCGTTGAGTATGAGTAGTATCATACCTACCTAGAATTCGAAAAACAAAAATCTTGCAAAAAAACTTACGCCACATTTGTTTTTATCAAAAAGGTAGGTGTAGGTACACATGTTTCCAAGTCCGGCGGATAAGTTAAATCCGCTCCAATGGCTCCAAAAATTTAATTTATACATATTTTATACAGAGATGAAAAAATTGTATTTTTGAAAACTTCTACACCCTGTATTTTAGAAACGACGCACTTCAGGTCATCTTAGAATCTAGAAGTTTTAACCAGTAGAGCGGGGACACCGGTTTAGATCAGTGAGCGGGGACGGCTTCTATAATGTGCCCCTGGATGGACCTAATTATACTACCTTTCTGATGATCACCCTGTATTATCCCCAAGTTAAGGTATCTTTATGTTGGCGCGTGTCAGTTACAAACACTCATTCGCATGCGCAGTTTATGAATTGTCACGAAAATGTATCAACTGCGCATGTGAATTAGTTAAAAAATGGTTCGAAATTATTTCGAAAGCGACACGCGAACACAGCTATTATTACTTTTTTTATAAATGGCAAAATAAGAAAGTTGACTAGTATAGTTAAGTTCATCCACTGCATTTTTTCAATTTTTTTTTTAATTCTTTAATTTCAACTTTGCAATTTATTCAGTCAATTGACCAAAAAATCTTTGACTGGTCAAATCCACAACTTTAGAACTAATGTTCCCAAATTCAACCGTTATTGAGATATCGTGCTTTAAAAATGGCATTTTTGCACCTTTGACATGCTATTAAACTCAAACTATTCAAGTAAGAGAAAAATGGTCCGCACTTTCCTATCTCAACATTTCAAGAACTATTCTGTCATTTGAATAGAAGGTACTATCAACACTGTCAACTTTTTACGAATCATTTTGATTTTTTTCACAAGAATTAATTCATTGTCCTTGGATAGCTCTTGAAATTTTGAGATTAGAATGTGCAGACCGTTTTTCTCTATTTTGAACAGTTTGAGTTTTATAGCATGTCAAAGGTGCAAAAACACGATATGTCGATAACGGTTGAATTTAGGAACATTTTAGTTGAATCACAGTTTTTGTTCAAAATTGAAGGAAGAATTGGGATATCAATTAATATAGAGAGAGTTCGATTTTAAAAAATACAACTTTGCTACGTTTCGAGTTTTGGGGACACCCTGCGTATAACATGAATATAAAGTCGAACTTCGATAACTCGAAGGGGCATATTTGTCCAAAAATAAAATCGACTTATCGAAACTTCGACTAAACGAGAATAATATGCAAGTCTTTATCTTCCATACAGAAAAAAAAACTTTTTTAAAATCAGATACTTCAGTCATAATGTTTCGTGTCGAATGACGTGAATAACCCTGTATATCTAAATTCTTGTTGATATTATTCTGGTGGAATATCGATATTACCAAATAGTTCTGTAATAATTAATAATAATCATTGCAGTCAACTCAATGATTATGTTTCTCAAATGGAGAATGCGCCATATTAAGTCGTCTAACAAAGAAGTTCACTGTTAGACGAGATAAAGTCGTCTTGGAAAGAAGTTATCTGTTAGACAAGATAAAGTCGTCTAACAAAGAAGTTCACTGTTAGACGAGAAGAAGTAGTCTAAGAAAGAAGTTCACTGTTAGTCGAGATAAAAAGTCGGCTAACAAACGACTTAAAAAAATATTCCATGTGAGCTTCCAGCGCTTCCGTAGAATTCTTTTTCCGGCGGAAATCTTTGACGCTTCATGACTTTTTGATGGTATTTATTTCGATATGATTAAAATTCGATTTTATTTTGACCGATCTTTTCTGTTCTGAAGAGCGATGTGATAAAACATGTGAACGTGAACACACAGCGGCCCGATCAGTCGGGGCAGCCGGTAACAAAAATGGCGTGTACAAACATAGCCACTTACTCTGAATTTGCGAGGGTTGACGGAATCGGACTGCTGTACGTTATATGCTTCGTCACATTCTACGATCACCTCACCATCAGGTTCCCAGTTGTCACTTTATTGGTGGTGGTAGGCAAGATCAGTATACAAGAGGTTGCCTCACTTCGCCAGAGGTAAAGACGGAAGGGGGGAAATATGACGTCATTTGTGGATAGCGGTCTGGATCAGTCCGCGTTCTGACATTTGAGTGTCATTCCTGTCATGCAATTGAATCGGACTGCATCATGTCGTGTCATGTGTCATTACTGTCATTCGATCAATGATTGATAAAACGTTGAATTTCTTGCTAATTTTATCATTTAAATCGAAATAAAATATTAATAGAGGTGTAAAATTATCTTTTGGGACATTATTATTGTATATTATTGGTCAAGGAAGCGAAAATACTGTTCCAAATGTGAGTATTTTCTATATGTATATTCAAAACATCAACCCTCAGATTTCCACAACTTTTTAACCATTATTTCATATTAGTCCTGCCTAAATATACTGAGAAATCTACTATTGAAATATAATGAAAGCTAAATTTAGGTAGAATAGAATAAACAGTTCAACACGTGTAAACAAACTCTATTATGATCATTTCTAGGCACACCTACCTTTAAAACACTATATTTGATAGACAAATCCAAGGATAAGACACTTATAAACAGTTTTCAAAACGTAAATGGATAATTTCACAAAAGAAAAACCATCGACAGCAAAAAATCTCTCGTCCACCTGGAAATAAATAGTGAGTTTTATGATATTGATGAATGATATTCTTGATTTTATGATTGAATGATTCGAGAAATGGCCGCAGTGGCGCGACAGTAGACATAGATGACGTCATGACCGTAAAAGTGAGGCAACCTCTTATATAGAAACCCTGGGTGGTAGGGACATTGTCGGTGTCATGACAAAATCGGGCCTAATGATCGGCTATAGTTTGTAGGTCTTTTTTGTTCCCGGCCGCCTCGACTTGTTGGACCGTTGTACGTTCACATATTTTGTCACTATACTATGCGACATTCCCGGATACTTTTCATTAATTCGTTCCTAGACATTTGAAATAAGTTCCAGTCCAGTAAAACGTCTGAATGACTTCTGTTGTGAAGATTGTAGTGATTATTATTGCGGAAAATCCAAATTATAATTTAAATTTATTGTTTTGGTACAAAAAGATAATTTTCAGGTAAAATCATCAACACACTTTTGTTCAACTTGTACAAAAACTACGGAGTGGACAAGACAAACTTCCTACTCGTAGGACACTCCCTTGGAGGACAAATTTGTGGCTTCGTAGGAAAACTCTTCCAAAAAGAAACTTTGCAAAAGTTACCTAGACTTGTTGCACTTGACCCTGCTGGTAACGTTAACCAATTAATCAACAAAGTAATAAAAATATTGCTTCCAGGCCCACTCTTCACAACTAGACCTGAAGACAAGAGATTAAATAAAGATGATGCTGAAGTAGTTGAAGTGGTCCATACTGATGGAGGTACTTTTGGTTACCAGAACGCTATTGGAACGATTGATTTCTTTGTCAATGGTGGATCGAGTCAACCTGGTTGTAGACGAATTGATTTGGCTGATTTGATTGGCAGTTTTGATGAGCCATGTGAGTACTTTGATTAAAGGTGGTACTGCAGTAAAAATATATTTTCTTTCAGTGATGTGCGACCACCGACGTGCTTGGGCTTATTTCATCGAAGCAGTTCTCAATCCAACTGATTTCTTATCACAAAAGTGCCCCAGCTGGGCGCAATATAAAATCAGCCGTTGTGATGATGAGTTTGTGTCAATGGGTGACTTGAACACCAACAAAACTGGGGAGTTTTATTTGGACACGAACAAGGATAAACCTTATTCGAAGAAAGCCAAGGGTGGTTTCAGTTTGTCTAGGTTGTTGCAATATTGAGTTATAGAATATTATTCTGTTGTAGTAGTTTCAAAAGACTAAATTACAAACGCTTTTATCGTTGTGCCCAACCAACAATTCTATGCTGTATGAATGTTTATACAACAAACCTAATAAAACATCTTAAGTCCGGTACTTGAACTTGTTAACAACGTTTTGAAAAAGCTTATTGAGCTAAAATGGGTACAGATTCATACAATTTTCTCGTTCTATAACCAGTTCCGTAAAAGCTTCTAACTTGTGTTAAAAATTAAAAATAAAGTATTTTTTTTTAATAAAAAATATATAATTGATGCGGTTGTAATTTTAAAGACACAACAAGCATCTTTAACCAGTGCAGAATGTTAGTGAAATGTTGTAGACCAAGCGCCATCTATCGGTAAATTTTGATCAACCACTTCGATGGAATTCCCATCATTCAAGTGAAAGACCTCCACCATTTGGTCGTCATATGGTCTTACAACGAGTTGGATAATCCTCCCGGGAAAGCAAGGAAAATCTTGAAACTGTTTCCTCAGTCTGACCATGACCAATTCATGAACGTTTCTGCCTACTAGGCGTCATCAGCATGACTATGGGTCAGAGTCAAACTGAAGAGAACAGTCATGCTGATGACGCCTAGTAGGCAGAAACGTTCATGAATTGGTCAGACTGAGAGAACAGTTTCAAGATTTTCAAAACTGAGAATGTTAAGATGGCAATTGGGCGCCATTTTGAAAAGAAAATCTGGCTCAAAATTAAAAATTGGAATGCTACAGTGACTTCAAACTTTCAGAGAGTAATAAGGATGAAGTATGACAAGAGCTTTGGAAAGACATACGGAATAAAAAATTATTGTCTCTTGCATTTTGCCAGTATTGAATTGACAGAATAAACAAGTAGGCTCTGGTATAGATGGCTAACCAAGTAATTTGTAACTACAGTTATGTAACTTTAATTGATTTTCTCATTCACCAGCCTAATTGCTTATTCCAAGGATATACGACTTGAAGTGTAGAATCGGCCGTAATGGTAATGGTAAGGGTGGGGGGACAAAAGCCCGGCGAGTAGGCCTAGTGGCCCCATAGAATAGTGAATATAATATATCAGTATATTTTAATCACTTTTCTATGAGTGGCCCTTTTCGCCAACCCCGTGCTTCCAACCCTCTTTACCCCAGTCGTCCTGTCTTCATTATGAAGCGGAGCAGGTCATTGGGATGACCTGCTCCGCTTCATAAGCTGGGGCTCAGGTCCTCCAACTCCACCCGAGGAATGGTTACCGCTTCTAAGACCCTCCTCCTCAGGCTACCCCATCTATCACAGACTCCCAGTAGATGGTATAAGTTTCCTCCGCCCTTCTACAGAAAGGGACAAAGGGGTGATTCGCCTATTCCTGATAAATGCAAGTGTCGGTTGAGCTTGCAGTGTCCTGTCAAAATGCCTACGATGATGCTCAGTGCCTTCCTACTCTTGTTCAGCAACTAGGCCGTCCTTAGTTTTATGGGTTGTGTGATTATCACTCTGGCTTGCCTACAAGTCGTGTTATTCCTCCAGTTTTTGACTGTGTTCTCTCAAGCCCACTCATTCAGGGCCTCGGAGATTTTACTCAGGCCCAGGTATGGTTCTGGACCGGGCTGGGGTGATGAAGACCCCAGTCTGGCCAGCTCGTCCGCGCGTTCGTTTCCGAAAATGCACATATGTCCCGGTATCCAGACCAGTTTGACCTTCTTGCTCTCGTCTAGGGCATGCAGAGCATCACTGCATTCTTGAACCAGCGGGCAGCTGATCCTTGGCTTGCATAATGCCCTCAGTGCCGATTGACTGTCAGAATGGATAACTATGTTATCTTTTGTTCCTCCTTGAACCTCTTCCCTAGTTGTTACCTCCAGGATAGCAAAAAACTCTGCTTGGAAGACCGTTGTTAACTTTCCGAGAGGGAAAGCCTCCCCGGCATTCCTGTCTTGTCTGTATACTCCGGCTCCTGTAGCCTTAGAGTTGACCTTTGAGACATCGGTGCACCAGATTTGCGTGCTACCTGGTGGTTCTGCCGGTGTGGTCCGCCACTCGTCCCTGGATGGAAGGTGTACCTCAAAACTTCTGTGAAGTCTGAGTCTTTCTTCCGAGGCTGTCAGTCCCGCCGCCAGTAACGGTATCTCACCTAATGTAGTACTTCCTGAGCGGACATCCTTACGTATGCTGCAATCGCTTCCCTCTCTATCCAGATTGTCAGTTCTGGCAGCGCAAGGAGAATGTTCAGTGCAGCTCCTGGTGTAGTCATCATTGCACCGGTTATGCTCAGACAGGCCATCCTTTGAAGTCTGGTTAGTCTGGTCTTGTTAGTGGCTTTCTCGGTGGTCGGCAACCAGACCGCGGCTCCGTATGAGATCCTCGGTCTGATCATGACTCGATAAAGCCAGTGAACGACGTGCGGTTTTAGGCCCCACCACCTACTCACCACTCGGCGCAGCAGCCACATTGTGGCTATACCCTTTTTAACTGTCCTTTTAATATGGGGTTTCCACGTTAACTTACTGTCCAAGACCAATCCGAGGTACTTGACCTCCTGTTTCAGTGCCAGCGGCATCTTATACAGAATGGATGGCTTCAACTTCTTGAAATTCCTCCTGTTTGTGAAAAGGATTAGCTCCGTTTTTGTGGGATTCACTGAGAGCCCCATCTCTTTACATCATACCTCCAGAATTTTACACGCTGACCTCATAACTCGCAGACAATGATGATGTCTCTCTCACGAGTATCAGGCCATCATCGACGTAGGCCTGCGCATAAAAGTCCTCCACCGGCTTGTCAGGAGACTGTCCATTATCAGACACCAAAGCCTGGGTGAGAGGCAGCTGCCCTGGGGGCAACCTCCTTGCACGTCTGTCTCTACATGGCAGTGTCCTGGTGACGCTTTCACCTGGCGGTCCCGAAGAGCGAACCGAACCCAACTCACCAAGGAGGCCGGGGTTCCTCTTGCCGTAAGATGACGCAGATGTTGTCCGTTTTAGCCTTATCAAATGTTCCTTCTACGTCAAAGAACAGGGTCAAGGCGGCGACCTCTTTGTCGTTTAAAGTCCTTTCAGCTAGTTGCACTACGGCATGGAGAGCCGAATCCGTACTCTTACCCTTGCAGTAGGCATGCTGGTTCCTGTGGATTGGAGATCTCAAAAGAATCTCCTCCGTCAAATACCATCTTTTCTGATGCTTTCATTTAGAAAGATGTCAAACTGATTGGCCTGTGGGATTTTGGTAGTCCGTAGTCTCTGTTGTTCCCTCTGAGCCGAATAGCTTCATGAGTCTCGCCGACTCTGAGAAAGATTTGATCTCCTCGCAGAATCCACGCAATGCAGCCCTCTTGCTACTTCTTACCTCTGATTTGAATTTCCTCCGGGCTTCAACGAAGGTGTCCCATTTGAGCTGTTCTCCTCTCTTGAGAGCTCGGCGGTGCGACCTCCTGGCGTTTTTCTTGAGCCGCTCCAGCCACCATGGAACTTTTTTGGTTCTCGCCTTCCTGAGAGGACAGGATCCTTCGAATGCGGTCAAGATTGCCTTGTTAAGGGTCTCTACCTCCGTATCCAGTTCCTCCTTGGAGGTTATGTGCCGATCTCCGGTTCCACTAAGACAGTAATTGAACATATCCCAGTCGGTTGACCTCGGGTTCCGTTTGAGAGGCAAAGTTTCTCCTTTCGCCTCTAGCGTGAAGCGGATTAGACTATGGTCTGACATTGTTATGTCGTTAGTAACTCTCCAGTTTATCACCTTACACAAGTAATTTTGCGACACAACCGTTACCTCTATCACCTCTTGCCTGACGCGATTGACAAAGTTCGGCACCGCATTTTTATCGGTGACTTCAAGGTTTTCCGCTGTGAGGTACTCTTGAATCGGCCCTAAGTCTATGTTGAGCTGTGTATCTTTGCACTGTAGGACTCCACTGTCTTCGGGTTCTGGAAAAAATGTAGGCACCTTCGTCTTGTGTTGGCTCTAGCATTTGATATCGACTGCAGTCTGCATCTCTATGCATCACCTCACTCTAATGGACTATTATTGTGTTGTCAAATTCTGATAAGACTGACAAGGCTTTCGAATGCTCGTTTTTGCTCTTTTCCCCAAATAAAACCAATGCCTTTTCGTGTCGTTTGGTGCGATTTACGAAAAATTGTTAATGAATTTCCGGTAGGTAGTAGTTGCAGAGTCAGAGAAAACTGTTCACATCTTTCACTGGTTTAGGCTCTGGAAATATTTTTATTGAAATCATTTTGTTTTTATACGGTCAAATGCCATCTCTAGAAATTGTGTTACCCAGCACATTGTTTTTTTTACATAAACGAATTTGCTTGGTTTAAGTGTGAGTCCTGCATCTCTTGGTCGAAGTAGAACACTTATTTGATCGAGTCCATCAACGCCATGCAGTAACGCCACTATCGATATCGTTGCTAAGAACAAACGTGCGGTAATAAAATTATTACAGCACGGGGTGCGATAACTTACCACACGCAAAATCGTGCGGTATTCATTAGTTGGGTACCGCACGGTTGTAGATAAAAGTGGTTTAATAGTCGAAGCATAGACGTCTATAAAAGAATTAAAACACTATTTTATTTTTATACACGTTTTATAAATTAGTTAATAGGACGTTCTTAGAGCTGAGTTGCGCCCAAGACGATAATACAAACAAATTCACTGTTTTTAAGCACGTATACAACCTTAAAAAAAAACTGTATATCACACTGTACAGTCCTCAACTCAAAACCAGTCCGGTAATTTACACTTTACATCATCAGAGACTGTGATAGAAATTTACTCCACTGGTCCGCTAAATGTTACTTTTCGTCATCAGAGATTGTCAAGCTGGATTAGAAGAATACATGATTTTATTACTTTGGAACTGGTAGCATGATTCAGCTGGCGCCATCTCATGGTTTCAATTGATAACTTGAGATAAAATGTTGGTAACATAAGGAACATATCTATATTACCTAAGTGGTGACATGGTTTGGCTGGCGTCATCTCATGGCAAGAATGTGAGACGGACTGCTACCATGCACCGCCCTCTCAATGTGTGCTTTGACAATAATAAGAAACAACTTTTTCTATTGAATGCATTACAAAAAATTGGTACAGTATAATATAGAACATTGTACGATACACAGAGCCGTTAAATGTCATCATTTTACTCGTCTAGAAATTCCGGACTCGGCTCCTTCCTTCGTCACCTTGTCCATAAACATAATTTGAAAAGTCATTTACCGGTTTACCCCCTGTTTCTGGACAACAAGAAGTCTGATGTTTGGATTAACAACCAACCTCAATGCTATTATGTCAACGTATTGGATCCATAAGTTGACATTGATGTCATATTGATGTTGAGAAACTGGGCATTAGTAACGTAAATAACAATTCCGTTGGATAACTAAGAAGTAATACAAACTACCTACTTTGCTAGTTGGGTGATGTGCCACGTGATGTCCTGACTACATTCGAAGATCCATTAAAGTTTTAGCCAAAATGATTTCATGTTGTTTTGAAATGTTCTAGCTTTCACTAATTTTTGGAGCTCTGTCATAGAGAATGTGGTCGGGATTTCTTTTTTTTAGAAAAAATAGCATTAAAAAGAAGTTTTATTTGGTTAACTTTATTCGAAGAATCTTCAAGAGCTTTGAAATAAAAGTTCGGGGAATCCTCTAGAGCTATGGAAGAGAACTAGATGAGGTGGAACCAAGAAAGGACCACTGACACTGGCACTTCGTGGGGAGGCAATGGAAATCCTGTAGACGCCAAAGACCCAAGGGCAGAAAGACTTCGATGTTCTGGTCAAGTATTTGGAGCTGCGATATGGACAAACTCACTTGGAGCACGTCTACCAATCTCAGCTGGAGAACCGCTCTCAGAAGACCAACAAGAGCCTGCAGGAGTTTTGAGCTGATGTGACTCGCCTTGTACCTACAACTAGCTTACCCAACCACGCCAGTAAATGTGATAGAGAGGCTTGCTGTACAGGTCTTTTTGAATGGTCTACGGGACCAACAGATAATGATATCTCTGATTCTTCATCGACCTGACAATCTGGTGAATGTCCTGGTCAAAGCATTGGAATTCGAAGTGGCGAAGCAGTGCTGCAAGCCTCCTGCGCTCGAGCAAAGCATGGAAGAACAGTAACCCGCAAAGAAGAAAACCTTCGAAGAAACAGTGAAAAGGATCGTCAAAGTAGTAAAGGCCTCCAAGCCAAGGGAGCTACAGTGCTGCAATTGTGGGAAACTTGGGCATATTCGTAGCCGCTGTGAGAAAGAGATACGGGCACCTGGTTTGGCATCGGAAAACAGGGATCGAAGGAAGCGAGCGTTCGCGGGATAACTGTGGTGGAAGATTCCTGGCAAGGCACTTCGCGAGGAGAAGGACAAAGATCTAGATCTGAAGCTCATCATTGGATGGCCAACGACCAACTTGGCAAGAAGGCGCACAGTTTTCAACTACAGTGAAATTTTACTGGGCTCAATGGGACTCACCTTCGAACATTGAACCTCTAAAACAAGCATAGCACCCCGAACGTACACGATTTGTTTGAGTCGATAACATTCTGTTTTTGTTAATATTTATGTAATTTTATTTTGACATATTTGTGATAAGATCTCTATAATCTAACCGTCCATGAAGAAGCTCCACAAATACAGCACTTTTTTGGTATAATTGCCACACTAAATCCTCTTCTCTAGCACAAATAAATCATTTTCAACTGGAAAATGACAACAACCGTCACTTTGAAGCATCTATCAACGTCATGGCAACGCCTTTCAAATAGCACGATAGATGTCCAACGTTGCCGTCTGTGAGAAAAATTCCTCTTATCAACTATTTAGTGTAAAAGATCAAGGAAAATCGTTCGAATATTCAACGACAAGTAGTGATAGCGATAAAGAAAAGGCTACACTCTTCTGGAATATTGAAGAGAAATAAATTTATCAGATGATAGTGAACTTCAAGTCATTGTTATTGAATTGGTGACAGAAAATCTGATGAAAGGTATTTCAAGAAAGTAAATATGGCAAACCAGGAGCTTGCTTTTCCCCTTTTCCTCCATGTTTACATTGACATGTTCGACTCACACAATATTGTTAGTTTATGCTTCTAGTGGTTCAATATTCGAAGGGACTCACGGTCATCCTGATGAGACTGGTGGATAGCACGTATCGGAGGCAGATAGTGGTTCCTCGAAACAGACGTTCCAAAGTGATGAAAGAGGTCCATGATGGCGTGACGAGTGGACATCTGGAATTATCAAGACGCTAGGAAAGCTGCCGGAAAGATTTTTCTGGATCAACTGCCAGGCCAATGTCTGGGAGTGGTGCAGGAAATGCGCCGTGTGTGCTGCAAGCAATGGACCACAGAAACTCCCAAAAGCTCCTATGCGCCAGTACAATGCTGGAGGCCCGTTTGATAGGATCGCCATAGATTTGGCTGAGCCATTTCCTGAGTCAAACGTAGAAAATATATACATCCTGGTCATGATGAATCACTTCAGTAAGTGAGCCGAAGCGAACGCCTTGCGGAACCAAGATGCAGCAAGTGTAGCTGATGTACTAGTTGTACTAGAAATGGATCTGCCGTTTTAGTGTTCCATTGGAGCTGCTTTCAGACCAGCTTTAGACCAGGGTAGGTTTGAATCGGCGTTATTCCAGAACGTGTGCAATTTCCTGAAAATCAGAAAGACGAGGACGAGTGCGCTGCACCCACAATCGGATGGGATGGTGGAGCGATTCAACAGGACCATCAATCGACACCTGGCCAGAGTTGTAACTGATCATCAGAGAGACTGGAGCGAACACTTCCACTTGTTCCTCTTGGCATATCGGTCGGTGGTTCACGAATCAACTGGCGAAACACCAGGAAGCACCAGTTTAGCTGTCCACCTGGTGAAGATGTCGCTGGGGAAGATTACGCAAGCAATCTTCGAAGAAAGATGGACGACATTCATCAACGAGTCCATGATGAAGAAGGCGTGCATGACTTTTCCTCGAAACTGCAAAGTTCTTGAGAGGGCTCGCATGAGATCCAGGAGCGTATCAATGACATCGTCTACAGGATTCGGAAGCCACCACGAGGAAGACCGAGGGTTGTTCATTTCAACCGTTTGGCCCGGTATGCTGGGAATCAGGACGATAAGGACGCTAAAATAAGGCAGATCACACCAGCCGAGGAGGACATGTCACTGGACACCTTCATGTCCCTGTACTCCAATGGCCAGAAAGTCCAGAATTGACGCAAGTCCAAAAAAATGCATAATGTGAAAAATATAAAGTACAGCGGGATCTTCTATCTCATACTGGTATCATGCAGGGGGAATTGTTTCCCATATAGTTATTTATAGATATATGAGAAAAGCCAAGCGTCACGTGACATAAGCTTCACCCCGATTCAGTTTCCCGCTAGAATTTAAACATCCCAGCCTAGGCAGTGTTGCCTGTGATGTTGCTTCGCCTCGTCAATGGGGAGTAAGCCTGTCGCGCCAGTGGTTTTATATTTTGATTCAATATTCTATGTTTACGGAAAAAAACTGCTGCCGCCAGCGGTTCATGATATATGAAATGTCTTATTTTTCTGCCGCCACAGGCCAATACCTCATTTTAAAGTAGTTATTGCACAGGCAGCAAGCCTCTGCTGTCATTTCTGTTGATATGACAGTTTATTATCAATTTTGTTCTTATTTTTTTTTCTTTAAAAAATAATCAACCGCAAGAGTTGACTTCTCCAAACTCAAAGTATATGATAAAGAACGGAAGATCCTCAAAATGAGCTATTACTAAATCTTTTTGACGAAGATTTATTTCATCCCATTTTTTGGTCATGATAATAATAATTCCATCCATCACAAACATTCAAAATTTAAAAGTTCATCAAGATTCTGATTAACAAATTCATATGTCAGCGTTGAGATTAACAAATATACAAAAAATTTAATTTTGTGAATACAATGTCGTGACAGGCGTGACATCAAAATAATAAAATATCCACTTTTCGTTCACTCTGCCTATTGTCTTACATTAAACATAGAATTATAAAATGAAAAACTCTAAACAAAGATAGCAAATGCAGTTTCCATATATAAACTCAGTTTTGGAATAGACCAGAACTATTTTGAGCTCTGCTTCAGTTAATTTCCTTATTCTGTTATTAAATTATATCTAATTTTTCAGTTATAGAATTGTGAGAAAATATGAGACGAACGGAGTTTGTGTTGAGTTTCGTGTTTTTTTGTGCCGTTGTTCAAGGTAAACATTTTTCTCTTTAGATAACCACTGATAATTATTGATCTATTAGCTTGAGTTTATAGTTTATGTGCATTCATAGTATAGTCAAATTCGAATCAAAGTTCTGATTCTAATTTATCTATCTATACCATCGTAGTGGGTCCTCTTCTTTGCTTACTACCACGAAAAAATCTGTCTTCATTGGAGAATGATGGGGAATGTAACGTAGTTTTTAAACCGGTTATAAAGATTCTAGTGAAATTTCGTCATTTAATCAGGAAGGAATTCGGAAATACGCACAAAGAACACCATCAGAAGGTCGTTTTGAAAGCGCTGATGTCCACCTCGACCCATGTTTATTTGGAATCTTAATATTTTGATAGAATATGACGCGACGTGAAGCGGAAGTAGATTTTTACCTCTAAATTTTGGACAAAATTATTTGACCACTCCTACCTTTTTGAGATTTGAATATTTATTTTTTTTTTCATTTTATGAATTTTTGTTTATTATACAGTGTCCGCCATAAAGTTGGATACATTTGGGATTTTTCTTAATTATTGTCATGTATAAGTAAATTGAAAAACACCGTCTGGTCGTGTCCCTTACTGAACCCATGTCCTTTTTTTCCATCGTAAATACGATTTTATAAAATTATTATTTTCAAGATTTAACTGTACGCAAATTATAGTGAATATTCATTAATTAATTATTTCTCTGATCGCCAGAAAGTGTGAGAAAACTGACATGGTAGGCATCCCGACAGGCGGTATTTTTCAATTTATATCCCTTCACTGTGTCATTTAACATCAAACCTATGTGGTCTGGTTGGATAAAGTTAATTTTAGATTAAAATCATCATTTTCGATTTTCATTGGAGATTGTAAAATATGAGTGAAAAAAATGTAACACGGCCTTTATTGTATTTTGCGTTTTTTTCTTAAATGAAGCAACAAAAAATACAACATTTTTGCTTCTCAGATTTTTTCCGTATCTGGCCTCTTTTCACTCGTTTTGAAACTCGTTTGAAAAAAATAAAAGTATTTTGCGGTTTTTAATAGATTTTTACCGTTTAGTTTAAAACAATAAATAAATCATTTTCGGGATTTTTGAAGAAACATTGAATGGAACGGTGCTATTTTTCCGTCAGGCCCTTGATCACCATAGAATTAGCAACAGTTATCCGGACATCTTTTACAGTTTCCACTTTTATTCTTTTCAGAGGTTCGGCTGGCAGTTGATGAACGATTGAAGGACGATTTCTTTCGCATTCACAAAAATGTCGCTGGCCAAACTAGGGACATCCTAAGTAGTTCCGTGGCATCTGAAGAAGTAACTTTTTATCTACATACCAGTCAAATCACAAGAAAATTCACTGCTGGCGATAAAGGTCCACAATTTTTCAAGAATGAACCAATTTGAAAAACACCATTTTAGATTATTTCGATGGATTTCGTAATTTTGACAACCCAATCGTCTTTATCATTCATGGTTGGATGAGCAGTCAGGAAAGCGATTGGATGCATAATATGACAGATGCATTTCTCATTAGAGATCCGAATTCAATGGTTATTCTGGTTGATTGGAAAGGACCAGCTAATCATATTTTTTATCCTCTATCCTATATCAAGACCCATGCTGTCAGTAAGTTCCTTGAAGTATATTCGAGACCTCATAAACATATTCCTCATCAAGGCGACACAGCGATACGAAATTACGCATAGGGATTTTTTTTATGACGAGAAATTTATTCACAATATTGATATTACTAGTGGGGGGGCGCCAGTTACGGCACATTGAGCTAAAATATCAAAACTTTTTTCCAGTTTCCTGACCCTAATTCTTACTTGAATACCGATTATTCATTAATTCAATTTTTTCCAATTTTCGGTGCATTCGAAATTTAGAATTTCTCTAGAGGACAAGGTACAACTTTTTAAGGTAAAAAAGATTGAATCGTTTTTTTTAATATTCACGTCGATGCACTAAATTGGAAAAAGGTTTTGATGAATAAGATGAGCTCGATGTGCCATGAGTGGCGTCCCCTAGTAGTGATATCAAAATTATGAATAAATTTGCATTTGTCGTCAGAAAAGACCCCACCCTACGAAATTTTGTGTCACTGTGTCGTCGTGATGAGGAATAATTGACAAGAATCGATATGAAAAATATAAGTTTGACTCCCTGTATCTTGAAAACTAAGCACTTTAAGGCTGTATGTCCTTATCTCAAGTTTCATAGAAATGCGATGTCCATCACCTCTCTATCGGATCCGGATTTTTTAACTTGTGCAATCCGGATCCGGATCGATCCGGGTATAATACTCGGATTCAAAATACGGATCCGAGATCCGGAACCCAGATATTTGTCTTTGTATTCAATCTAGAGTTGCCAGTTGCCATTGCATGCATGCCGCTTGTGCATAGCCGAATACCAGAGTTCATATTTGGTTTATTTTTAGATCATACTTTGTCTGGAATAGTGATTAGTGAGTAGAACTAACGCGTTCATTCAGTTTGACAAGCCGTCAGATAATTAGACTAAACCACGATTTTGTTTAATTAAAAAGAATTAGCTACTATTTGGTTCTTTTTCAATTGAAATTATTGTGTTGTCATCGCTTCTTGACAAGTGTGTAAAAGTTCAAAGCAATCTGGGCATTTGAACTAAGTAAAAATCGAGTTCCAAGTTTTTTTTGTTTTTTTCTCTCTCGGTAACGAAATTGAAAACATCGCCTTTTTTCCAATTCACTCCCCATTGTCGACAAATTGTAACAACGCCGTAAAAGAAGTTTATCTTGAAAAAATCAGGAAATGTATTGGAACATTCGCAAAATTATGAACAGAAGCAGCAACAATAATATTTTCTCAAGTTTGAATGTAATTTGAAGAATTGGGAGAGACGAAAATACACTTAACATTAAGCTTACAAGACACGGCCAGCCACTCCACCAGATCAAGCTAGATTCAAAAACTGCAAGGAGCAAAGAATAAGGCTGCCCAGGAAAGGAAGTGGAAATGGGACTAGAGTGGAGAATCGTCCAGAAAACATCTTGACAACCAGAGTCGAATCACAATACAATAATCACTAAATAGACCCTTCAGGCATGAAACATTCTAGCTGCTCCATCTACCAACGCCTGAAAGATTGTTATGGTTCAAGAAGTTATTTTTTAGGTAAAATCATCAGCGACGTCTTGATCAACATATACGAAAACTACGAAGTGGACAAGAAAAACTTCCTACTGGTAGGACATTCCCTTGGAGGTCAAATTTGTGGCTTCATAGGAAAACAGTTCCAAAAAGAAACTTTGGGAAAACTACCCAGACTGGTTGCACTTGATCCTGCTGGTAGGGTGATGTCGCCTCAATTACATAAGTCACAAAAAATGTTTCCAGGCCCACTGTTCCAAACATTCAGCTCCATAGACGAAAGATTAAACAGAGATGATGCTGAGGTAGTTGAAGTGATTCATACTAATGGAGAAGCTTTTGGATACTGGGACGCTTGTGGAACGATTGATTTCTTTGTTAATGGTGGATGGAATCAGCCTGGTTGTCACCGATTTCATTTGGAATGGCCTCATCTTCTTGGAAGTATTAAAAACCATTGTGAGTACTTCTTTAAAAATTTGCTACTTCAACTGTTTCTTCATTGGACAGTAAATTATGCCAACATACCAATGAAATTACTTCTTTCCAGTACTGTGCAGCCACCGACGTTCTTGGGCTTATTTTATCGAAGCTGTTCGCAATCCAACTGATTTCATATCACAAAAGTGCCGCAGTGGGTTTCTTTTCAACCGTTGCGATGATGAGTTTGTGTCGATGGGTGACTTGAACACCACCAAGACTGGACACTTTTATTTAGAGACAAACGAGGAAGCACCTTATTCGAAGAAGATCAAGGGTGGTTTTTAGTTTGTCCTTTTTCACAATATTGAACTGTAGGATATACTTTGTGGTAGTTTTCAAGAAAAAGCTTTTGTTTTTATCATTATTACCTCCTGTTTATCTCATATCGATCTAATAAAGTTTTAGCCAAAATGATTTTTTGCACGTTGTTTTCGGATCCTCTGCTCGCTAAATTTTGGAGTTCTATTCTATATACTCTGCCGGTAGTCTGGTAGGAGTTTTCATTAAAGAAAAATAATATTATGAATGAGTTTTACTTCGTCAAGTTTTTCAAATTTGTCATTAGAAGCATCTCATTACGCTTGATAACAGACAATCTATTTTTATTCAATATCAAATTTAACTTTGGGAATATCCAGATTTTCTATAATCACAAAATACAAATACGAGGCATTCGAAAAAATGAATCGTAAATATCAACAGATCTAAATATAATACTACTTATACATTGGATTCTGTTGCCTTGTCATGTTGAGACCAAAATTATTGCTGCAAGAAATGTGGGAGAAAAAACTTGGTTGGGATGCAATATTTTTGAAGTGGGTTGAGGAACTGCCAAATTTTCTGAAAATTCGCATTCCTAGATGGATTAGGGCTTCGCGAGACCACAAGACATCTTGTCTTGGTTTTGGTGACAAGACCAAGAACAAGACCTGAATATCTTCGCAGGACCAAGACCAAGACTTGACGATCAAGACCAAGACCAAGACCAAGACTTTACCACAAGAGTCCCGTCTTGGTCTTGGTCTTGAAAAGAAAAATCGACAGAATATTCAATGAAATCTACAAAAATGTTTCTATCTACTTTTAATAAGTAAATCAATCCTTCAAAAAATGTATCATTGTAATTTTCCAATTCACAATAGGTACAGACCAGTGATGCCAAATCATTGAAACGAATATCCTTAGATTCATCAAGGAATGTATACTAACCTACATGGAAAATAAATAATGTGTAGGTATGGTAATGGGTTACTGAATATTGAACCAACGCTATGATGAATATATGTACAAGTATAAAGGACATTTTTAGGAGGAATTGTACCTATTCCCTAGATTGATAGACTGTGGTAAAATCGGTTGATCGGAAGGCATGGTAGCGCCGTCAAGTTACACAAAACCCGCATCTCACACAAACAAATCAAAACCTACTCACTGTGAATAGGCGAATAAAATGCAAAATGACAGCTGGGCGTCATTTTAAATAAAAAAAATCAAATGGAAAGGAGGGCCGAGTGATACCCTATTTTGAAAGCCCTTTGGACCCGATTACAACTGCCGAGTTTCAAGCTTCTGCTATCATTCCTGTTGATATATGAGCCATTACTCAATCTTTCTGACGAGGATTTTTTCCCCCCAATTCTTTTTCTTTGGTGAAATTCATCCTAATCAAAAAGATTGAGTGATAGCTCATTTTGAAGATCTTCTGTACCTCATCATATCCTTTTAGTTCGGAGAAGTCAACTCTTGCGGTTGAGTATTAATAAAGTGACAAAAAAAATCTGACACGATGTCATATCAACATGTATGATAACAGAGGATTGCGACTTGGCAGTTGTAATAAGGGAAAAGGGACTTGAAAATAAGGTATTACCCGACCCCCCTTTCCATTTGATTTTTTCATTCAAAATGGCGCCCAGCTGTCATTTTGACATTTTCAGCTGTCACAACTATGTCAAAAGATGCAGAACGTCCTCACATATGGTGTGTCCAAATATTGTTAACATATATCAAACGGTGACCAAGCCAGTCTTGTTCTTGGTCTTGGTCATGCGAAGCCCTAAGATCGATGGACAGTGAACCAGGTTGTAATCTAGATGTCCATACCATGTGCGATGCCATCAGCCGTGCCTATGCTGCAGTTATTTTTCTGAGAGTACAGATGTGTCCAGAAGTTAAAGTGCATATTTTGGCAGCAAAATCCAGAGTAGGCGGTTGGCAAAAACGACTATTCCCAGACTTGAATTGCTTGCCGCTCTTGTGGGATCCAGATTATGTCGAGATGTGCAAAATAACTGGAAAGGTGACGTGACGTACATTCGATGGTCACATTCATCCACAGTTCTTTCATGGATTAGGCGAGAAGAAGAATGGAGCATTTTTGTACGAAACAGAGTTCTTAAAATTCGGGAACTCACTGACCTAGGCGAGTGGCGCCATGTTCCTAAAACATTGAATTCAGCGAACCTTCCCTCAAGAGGTTGTTCACCCCAAGCCTTTGTTTGCAGTAAATGGTGGGAGGGACCAGAATGGTGATATAAATCGGAAGCTTGGTGGTCTAAGGAACAAATGGAGATGAAGGAAGACGAGTTCATTCCTTATTTTCTGGGGTAAGCGATGAATGGCATCTTCGATATTTCTCAAAGTACTCGACAATATTTCGAATGATTGCTTGAATTTCACGTTACTGCTATAATATACGCAACCCCAATAATCGAAAACAGGATGGGTTGTGTGCCGAAAAAATAGAATCAGCGGAGAGATTCATCCTCAAGACCATACAATCAGAATCATTCAGGGATAAAGACGACGACCGCTTGCATACGCTAGATTCTTTTCTGCACGACTTTGGTGTGATACGTCTACGCACACGCATTTCTCATTGGGAGGACTCTGAAAGTTTTCGATATCCCGTAATTTTGCCGGATCGGTTGATTCAATACACACATGAGCGGACATGTCATGTTGTAACGGGTGGATTATTGAGTGTACTTCGCGAACACTATTGCATTTTGGGAGGACGAAGAAACATTCGCCGGGTAAAGAGTGCGATATGCAAAAGAGTTTATTCAAAGGTTCCGTGCCATTTAAGGCTTTGATGAAAGAAGATCAACTAGCATTTCCTTTTGGCGGAGGCTAATATATTTTTTGCAAGGCTAGCCTCTTTCATATCGTCTCTAATAAAGTTTTCATGTGATTATTCAAAACAAAAAGCACATAAATGATCAAATATTGCGGTAACGAATAAATACTTCAATGTAACAAATATGACGCTTTTGGGCGTGACACACGGCTGTCGTAATTTTTGAACTAAGAGAGATATACGTGGGAGTAGAGTAAGAAGGAAAACAGTTTGGGAGAATTTTCTCTATTACTTTCAAAAATAAGGACACAGTGAAAACATTTTAGATTTGAATAAATAATGGGGATTTAAAAATTTATATCTTTGGCAACGTCTTTACACAGCTCATGAAAGGTCTGTAAACGTGGGTGACAGACCCGGTCACTGCACGAAGATAGTGCCGTAAAAAGGTGATAGAAGAAAACAAAGAGAAAAATGTATGGCGATATGTCGGAGATATAGTCGTAGCACAGTTCTTATGGGTTTGAGGTATCCATGCTAGTATACAGGGTGCCCCAGATCAACTGACCACTACTTATACAGCAAATAGAGGAACCATAAATAAGAAGTGGGGGATGCCCCGTTTCCTAGATACAGAGTGTACAGGTTCTTCAAAAAAAAATGATGTCTGAATTTATTTTCACCAATTTTGATGACATTTTCAGGGTTCAAATACTAAATGGTAGTGTTCAATTCAAAATTCAGATATTCATTTAAAATAAAGGCACTTTCGGCCATGGGTTCTCCATTTCAAACTTTTTATCTATGGCTCCTCCATTTGCTGTATAATCAGTGACCAGATGACCTGGAACACCCTGTATTTGATCTTATTCTCTACTGCACTGTGGCGTTGATTGTTCAACGACTGTAGTGAGACCAACACTTTTCTACGGCTCTATTGTCGGGTGGTCAAGAATCGAGCAACAACTCCAGAGGTTGGTATGTCTTTGTATAACTGAAGCCATGAGAACTGAGCCTGCGTCACATGAGAACCTGAGTCGCTCATGCCCATTTGCACAGGTTCGGCTAATATTTCATAAGAGGCTGGTTGGCGCAATTTTTGATTGCTTCAAGCGAGGTAGGGGTTAGGTTGAACCCAAATACACTCCAGTCAGGGGCTTATTGTGCATCCTTGTCGTCCACCTTGATTATTTAGAAGACCACACAGACACCACATAGTGCCATGGACGTCTCATAGGGTAAATAGAATTTTGCTGGATTATCAACTGTTTTGGCTGCAATTGGTTAGTATTACCCGAGGTATAACCATTGAGGTGAGCCATTAATATAAGATTGATAGATGGATTAGTGATTTAGTGATTTCGAGTTGTGAGTGGGCACCATTCCACCGCGACTACTAGTGGGTCTATTGTAGCTCACATGATTGCCGGGTTATTTACCCATGAGTAATCCGGGGGCTACGAAAGACATTATGTCGGAGGCGAGCAATCGCCGGGCTCTCACAGGGAATGTGTCTGAATGTCTCTTCCCCCTCCAGACACAGTCTGCATTCAGTGTCCTCAGTAAGCCCCATTCTGTGCATAGGCATTCTTAACAGGCAGTGACCGGTGTATAAACCCACCGCTACTCGGACTTCCTGTCTGTTGAGCTCCAGAATTTCTCTGGCCCGTTTCTTGCGTGGTTCAAAGATAAATTCTTTTGAGTGTCGCATACCTGGCAGGTTCCTCCAGTATTGTATAAACTGGTTGTCCATCTATGTGGATATCTCTGCAGCCGCAACATTATATGCAATACCTAGTGCCGGCTCTGGTCCAATGAAGTCTCTGGTCACTGCTTCGCGTGCAAGTCGGTCTGCAACTTCATTTTCTTCGTATCCAGAGTGGCCATGTTTCCATTCTAGTTGTACATTGTTAGCTACGCCGAGCTTGTTCAGTGCATTCTGGCAGCTCTCTACAGTCTTCAAAGAGTTCTTGTAAGATTCAAGCGCCTTTAGTTCCGCTTGACAGTCTGAGAATATTTTTATTGTGGTAGCCGTCCAATCGTGGTCGAGCATCCATTGAGCTCTAAGGGCCGATATTCCAATGTCACCTTATGTGACATTTTAGCTAAGGTATACTTAAAGTTGATGTGCATATTTCAACTTTTTCCTGGCTACAATAGGCTCCAGATCCTACGCCAAAGGACGTTTTTGATCCGTCCGTGTACCAGCAGGTGTCAGCTCTTGTTAGACTGGAAAGTTCCTGTGTCCACTCTTTCCAGAGAGGGATGAGTATGTCACAGTTTTTCTTGCTGGTGGTCTTGGTGGGCTTGACATCCGAGAAAGCACCTAGAGTACGATGGTCCTCCAATTCTCTGATTAGTCTGTTAGGTGTCACTGACTGCCCTGCCACCTGCTCTGTGGATAGCTATGATTCTATACGATGCCCTTCTCGCCTCCTTCTCTAGCACAACGTGTAGAGGAGGGAGAGAAGGCATTCTAGCGCTGCGGATGGTGTGGTGCTGGTCGCTCCACAGATGGATGGTTTTCTTGATGCTGTAGACTTGTTAGTTTGGCTCTGGATGTGCTTTGATTGCCCTATAAATACCAAACTATTGCACCGTAAGTTATCATCGGCCCGACGACCGTAACATATAACCAGTACATCTCTTTGGGGTTGATTCCCCAGGTTTTTCCACAAATGCGGTTGCACACGTCTCAAATGGAACTGATACCTCATTAAGAATAGGGGGAAGTAAGAAGTTAAGCTTCCTTCTTCTAGTGAAGGGTATTATGATTGTTTTGGCAGGGTTAATAGACATTTGCTCTCTCCTGCACCAATCATCAACGGGATATTTCTGATTAGGAGTACGTCCACCTCCAACAATTTCACCATGGCTAGAAGTACACACCCCTGTGGGCATCCTCTCCTGGCCCTGAAACGTACCTCCGTGCAGTTCAGGGAGGTTTCGATCACCCGGCGCCTCAGTGTGTATCTAATAGATGTTCACATTGCAGACTCGACCCCTCTTGAGCATATCGACTCGTAGAGTGTGTCGGGTAGTGCAATATTAAATGTTCTCTCTATGTCTTGGAAAATGAAAATACCCACAGCGATTTCTGAGGGATTCGTTTATTTTCCCAACTATATGTTGTTCGGGGCCAGTTCCATGTATTTTCCTACTTGGTACGCATATTGATGTATGTTTAGGGGTCTTGCCATTAGGGCTCCTACCCTGATGTGCACGTCCAGGATCTTTGGCAAACTTTTCAGTAGGGCGAAGTGAGGCTTATTGGACGGAGCGATTTTGGACTAGGGTCTGATCGTCCTGCCTTCGATATATGTATAGACTACTTTTACTCTGGTCCATCCCTTTGGGACATAGACCCAAGCGAGACAAGCTCGAAAGAGTTTCATCAAGAGGGGAAAGAGGCATTCCAGTCCGTGCTGAAGTAGAGCTGTCACGGTTCATTCGCGAGGACCCTGTGGATCCTCGAGGTTTCCGGAAGGCTGTTCAGCTCTTCTCCAAGAATCTCTTTTAGCCGCCCTGATATTCTCTTGGTGCTCTTCTATAATTTTTCCATTTACCTGTCTTCTTGGCTTTGTTGCAGAGGCGTCTTACCTCTTTTCATTGTTTGTTCAGGGTTTCATTCCACCAGGATGTACCTTGGTGGTCTCTCTTGACAGTTTTCGTGATATGCTTGCACTATGGCGCCTTGTAGATGTTCAGATGCCAGGTCAATGCCATCACGATCCCACACACCGACACACCCGTTGTGGCAGCAATCAGCTTGTTGTGGAGGGATGTTTTGAACCCACTACTGTCAGTGCGCTTGGCGTCCCTAAATAAAACTGATTTTTTCTGACCTATCCCGATGATGAATTGGATGTGTTCGTGATGTGATGATGAGAGTTCATTGGTTTTTCCTCATTCAGTTATCTTCCTACTTATAGTTTTCGTGCTAATAGTAAAATCTAGTACCTCATGCCTATTCTGGCCAGTAGATGTTGGTTAAGAGCCAACGTTATTGACGATTGGCATTTGCGTCACATCTCAGGACGAGCTGTAGGTTCTTCGATTTGCAGAAGGCGACTTGGTCGCACACTTCTTGTGGAGAAGGCTGCAGTGCTTGCCTGTCTCCAGGGTTAGTAAGCAGAGCAGACTATCAAGTCTTTCATGCTATCTTCACCCGGGACAATTACTCGCGTTTGCAGTGCTACCATGTCATCAGTGCAGAGATCTGGAAGATCACAGTCGTTAATATCCTTCCGTAGAAGAATGTCCGCCCGTGGTCTGTTACTAGGACTGCTTACTATAACTTTGCTTTGCCTATGGAGGAGCCCATTCCTGCCACTTGGTTCGTACTCGTGAGCCATGGTTCTTGGATCAGTGCGATGTCTAGCCGCCTCTGCTAAAAGACTCTGCCAAGAGTGTACGTCGCCGTCTTGGTATGGCGTTCATTTTTTATCCGAAGGCATTCAAGGTCCAGATGCGGTTGTTGTTTCTGGCCTTTCATTTAACTTACCGTTGATCTAGTTGGTAGTCTGTGTCCCTTGTCACTGCCATCCCCAGGGGGACCGCAACGCGGTCCTTTTCTTGAG
This sequence comes from Orchestes rusci, assembly GCA_958502075.1. Taxonomy (NCBI): domain Eukaryota; kingdom Metazoa; phylum Arthropoda; class Insecta; order Coleoptera; family Curculionidae; genus Orchestes; species Orchestes rusci. The sequence continues at coordinate 6,732,727 of OY293313.1, read as the reverse complement.
AGTGGGCTTGCCGGGAATATTCTTCCCCTTACCCTTACCATTTCCCTCTTCTTTCCGTGGTTGCTTCATGCAGGGGCTATTCACCGGCCCACGAGCCCACTTTGCTCCCCGTACACTTGATTGCCCTTTGGGAGCCTCTTTTGCCTTTGGGTCCCTTCGCCCAGGAGTCCCGGCAGTCCCGTACACCCGACCACTAGCTTTGGATCGGAAGATTACTCTTCCGAAGCCAAAGAAGGGCCGCATCTCCAGGCTCTCCAGACTCCAGAGCCTGCATGGACTGCCCATTAATGGCGAACGTCCATGTTTGGCCCGGTCCGGAAACCTCCCTGTTCAGTGTGACCCATTCGGCAGTGTTTAGGCCACTGTTTTGCGCACGGAGCCGCGATATTACATCCTGAGCAGTGAGACGACTCGCCTGTTCGTCGTCCTGTTGTGGGCGAAAACGACATGTGGCCTAGGGAGGTCTTCCCTCCTGACGAACTTCAGTTGTGCTCCTTCCCATGGCTGAAGGATCGACGACGTTTCCGCCATTGAGCACTTTGTTCGTCCACGAAGGTTAGGTTCAACCAGCCAGGCCGATGAGTGCAGCCTGGAAATCTGACCTGCGATCCTGTCGGTACATCTGCAAACGACTTCAAGAAAGCCGTCTGCAATGCCCCAAGGGGCTTGGAGAAATAGTCTTTGCGGACTATCCCCACCTTGATGCCTTCCGTCACAGCATTATAGGAGGCCCGGTGACAGGGTCTTTTCGACGCCTGTACGGGCGTGACATTGGAGGACCGCTGACGCTGGGAGCTGGAGGAGCTTCTACCCTCCTCCACCACCGGCTTCAGCGCCCCTTCCATTGCCTTTTTGGATGCGGCTTTGTAGTCCCGACCGTCCTTGAGAAGATTCCTGAGCCATCTCATGACAGTTCCGGATAGTCTCCTCTTGTTTAGGTTTATCTGAGCAAGGGCTTCCACAGTAGAGTCCTTGTCAGTTGTTTCGCTGTCGCTTTTGAACAGTTGGCGTTCCTGCTCCGGATCTGGCGATTTAGTGTGGGTTGGAGTTGGTGGAGCCTCAAGGTCCATGGAAGTCTCTTCGACATTCCCTGGTTGGTTTGGGGACACAGGCCTATTCGGCTCTGATTCCTCATTTTGTGCTCCTTGGTAGAGCTCGGAATTGTTCCCTACTTCGTAAGAGAAAATTGATGGTTGGCCCTCTACAGAATCCTCGGGGCCGGCTGATATGACAGCTTGTCAAATTTTTGTTTTTTTATTTTTTTCTTGAATAAATGATCAACCGCAAGAGTTGACTTCTCCAAAATTAGTGGATATGAAGGGTGACAGAAGATCTTCAAAATGAGCTATTACTCATTTTGACGAGGATTTATTTCACTTTTTTTTTTGGTGATATTGATAGTTTCATCCGTCACAAACATGCAAAATTTGATAGTGCATCGAGATCGTGATTGACAAATTCATATGTCAGCGTAGAGATTAACAAATATACAAAAAATTTAATTTTTTGAATACAATGTCGTGACAGGCGTGACATCAAAATAATATAATATCCACTTTTCGTTCACTCTGCCTATTGTCTTACATTACATATAGAATAATAAAATGAAACACTTTAAACAAAGATAGCAAATGCAGCTTCCATATATAAACTCATTTTTGAAATTGACTAGAACTATTTTGAGCTCTGCTTCAGTTGATTTCTTGATACTGTGATTAAATTATTTCACACTTTATAATTATTCAGTTTTAGAATTGTGAGAAAATGGGACGAAGGGAGTTTGTGTTGAGTTTCGTGTTTGTTTGTGCCGTTATTCAAGGTAAACATTTTTCTCTTGAGAAAAGCACCACAGAATACATATACAAAGTTTAGAAGACAAACTGACGTATACAATTTTACGGAACAATGCGCCACGGAATGCAGTGGATGCGAATCGAACTATCAGACCTCGATAATGTATTATTAAAGATTTCTGCAATATACAGGGTGTCCCAGCAAGGGTGGCCACCGGCCATATCTCAGAAACTACTGGACCTAAAAGTTCAGGAAAAAAAAAATTATCACTAAAGTGGCCACGAGAAAATGCTGGGAAATATTTATAACTTCGAAATTTTTCCGCTAGGGAGCGCAATCAAAGCCCAAATATTAGAATTCGGAATTTCTCCGGAAATTCTCAGATTGAGGTATATCTTTATCAACATGGTCAGAAAACCTAGACAATTTCACGTCTTTTTGGTACAGGGCTCATTGGCGTACCGATCTTCGTGTGAGTAGGGGAAGG